>OX345709.1:10000000-10600000 GCA_947044815.1 Apomyelois bistriatella | reverse complement strand
AGATGTTCCCAGTACCAAGAAAAATAAAACAGGTTAGGGCATTTCTAGGATTGTGCAACTTTTATAGACGATTCATACCAAGGTATAGTTATTTTATTCAACCTCTATGCGAATTATTAAAGAAGGGAAAATCCTGGAAATGGGAAAATCAAGAGCAAACTATACAATTAAATCATCCAGATTTCACTAAACCTTACTACCTACAAACAGATTGTTCAGGGGTTGGTTTGGCAGGGTTTCTGTACCAATTAGACGAGCAAAATAATATGAAAATTTTAGGATTCCATAGTAAAATGTTAAGGGGGGCACAGAAAAACTGGACTGTTACTGAACAGGAGTTTTATTCAATAATTTGTTGTTTAGAGAAATTTGAAACTTATTTAAGAGGAACTAAGGTTATTATCCGAACTGATCACAAGGCTTTAACTTTCATAAAAAATTGTAAATTATTTAATGCTCGAGTAGCTAGATGGATTAACTATTTAGAACAATTTCAATATGAGGTTCAACATGTGAAGGGGAAAGATAATATAATAGCTGATGTTTTGTCTAGATACCCACCCGAAGGGGATTTATTACAAGAAGACAAAGTAGATAAACCAAGAGTTTTGTATACCGAGAGTAATAGTAATCAAAGTTTAATTGAGAAATTAAGGCAACTATCTAAGTATCAAAAGGAAGATGTAGAAATCAATAAATTAATAGAACAAGTAAGGGATAAAGAAAATTTAGTAGAGCGGTCTAATCAATTATCAAAAAGATGTTCGTTAAAGGGAGGCTTGTTATATTTTACCCCTGGGGAAGGACAGAAGTCTGTAGTATTTTTACCTGAATTACTTGTAGACGAGGTTATTTTTCAAGTTCATAGTGAAATGGGGCATCAAGGGGCTTATAAGGTAATAAAATATGTAAGGGATAGATTTTATTTCAAGGGAATTACTAAAAGGGTTAAACGATTAGTCAAGGGATGCCATGATTGTCAGATCACAAAGAGTGACACGACTAAGTATGTAGGACCATGTTGTTCAATTATTACAGAGAATATAGGGGATATAGTTATGATAGATTTGTATGGACCATTACCAGAGGGAAAATTCGGAATGAGCTACATACTAGTTATACAAGATTCATTTAGTAAGTTTGTAAAATTTTATGACCTTAGAAAAGCCACTTCATTATCTGTTATATGCAAAGTAAAGAAATTCTTTCAGATAATAAAGCCAAAAGCGATAATGTCTGATAATGGTTCACAATTTGCAAGTAAAAGATGGAAAGAAGTTATGAAGCAGGAAGGGGTAAAAGTAATCTATACTACAGTAAGGAACCCTCGACCTAATACTACAGAAAGGGTTAATAAGGAATTAGGCCGGTTGTTTAGAACATATTGTAGACAAAATCATAAACTCCACTAGATATCACAAGCCAAATTTTCAAGCCAAACAAATAGAAATTTAAAACAAATAGATATTTAAAACAAATAGATTTTTCAAAACAAATAGATATTTTGAAAATAGATATTGTAAAATAAAAAAAATTAATTAGTAGGTTAGAGCATCTTAAAATTAGGATTTTAGGTGAGTAAGTATATAGTAATTATATATAGATTTGGTGTGCAGTGTTAGGTATATGTATGTATATTTAGGTATATTAAAGGGCGCGTGACAGTCTTGCTGGTCACCAGGGAAGAAGTGTTGCAATAGAACTGATGCGGTTTCCTCTCCACTGGCCGTGAACCCATTTGCGGTTTTGATTGTTATAGGAGGTCGTCGAGGTGAGATGTCTTTCAGCAAGCGGTTGGTCAGAGACCAAACGTTCTCCTTGGTCTGTAGTTCACAAAATTCTCTGAAGTTGGTAGTGGACTGAGCTTTTATCTCTTGGGCATATAGAGTTTTGAGTGCCTTTTTCTCCACAAGCAGCGAATCAAGAGGCAGCCCGCGACGCCTTGCCTTAGCAACTCGGCGGTGCATAGCGACCACCTCCCGCTTGCGTAGTTCGAGTTCCTCGGTCCACCACGGTGGCTTGAGCTTTGCCCTTCCGCTGCTGACGGGCATGGTATCTCTGCATGCCGACTGGATGAGTTTAGTCACGTCTTCAACGACAGTGTCGAGCTCAACGCTGCTCATATTCGGTATGTCCCTGTCCAATATATCAGATTCAACCATCCTTTCATGAAGGGTATCCTTAAAGTCCGCCCAATTGGCCTTTGACGATTTGAATAGGAAAGTGGAGGAGCTGGTTGAGGAGGACTGAGCATGACTGCCGTGGCCAGGATTGAACGAGAAGGTGATGGCGTTGTGTTGAGACGAGGGACAGATACTCAGGTCCACCCTCCACGAGTGTATATGATCCCACATGGTCCCGGATACCATTGTCAGATCAATTATAGACGATCTGTCCCTGCCGTGAGTAACCGTCTCAAATGTGGGAGTGGTTCCAACATTGCATATATGGAGGTCATTAGCGTTAGCTAAGTCGAAGATATCTTTGCCGCGGGTGTTTGCTTTGCGACTGCCCCAGCTGGGGTGCCAGCCGTTAAAGTCGCCTCCAATTATTTTATCGCCATTTTGGGCTCTACAGAATGCCTCCAAATGCTGAATGGTTTCGCTAGCATCGTTAGCCGGCTCCACGTAGACTGAGGCCAGAAAGATATTTTTGTGTCCAACCCGCAAGCGGACAACGCTAAGGTTTGGCGTGGAGTATTGTGCCAAGCCTAGAATAGGGCCACACTGCGACTTGGCCATGATGCAAGCTTTGACCTCATTGCCATTCGAAAACTGAAAGATATTGATGCCCTGATTCGACTTGACCTCATTGCCCAAGCCGATGTATGGCTCGAAAACAAGAGCAATTTGGTTCCTGCTAGTCATGAAGGACAGCAAGAACTCGTGTTGACTATGCCTAGATTTGTCTAAATTACACTGTACTATGTTGATAGTGTGTCTATCCATAGTCAACGCGGTCCAGTTTCCTATCCCTCATGGCTCTCAGTCGGGGGCATTCTGATGAGGTCGCCTGGTGCATGACGCTATTATTGGTTTTAAATCTCCTGTTGTGTGAGATGCAGTTTACACATTTGGGCGCACCCTTTTTCTCTGCTGTCGGGCAGTCTTTAGCCGTGTGTCCATCTAATGCGCAGTATGCACACGGGGCAGGCTCATTCGCCGGGCATCTGGCCTTCGTGTGCCCGAACTGCAGACACTTGAAGCACTGTAAGAAGGGGGAGAAGTCGCTGATGTGTATCCTCAGGTAGTCAATGCAGACTCTACCCATATCGGTGGCCGCCCTCTACACTCTGGGACTGGCCATAAAGACCGCGTTATATAGCTGCGGGTTCCGGTTATCCCTCAAGAAGCGCAGGCGCAAGTCGTGAGGGCCTTCTATGAGGGGGGTGAGTTCACGGTTTTGTGTGACTACAATTTCGCGTAGCTCATTTGAGGGGATGTCATTCGGAACTCCTTTCAAAATAAGCATCGGTGATAGTTTCCGCGCCGGTTCTGCCGCGTTTTTGTCAGAGTCCGCAAGGCGCCGGATAGCGTCATCTCTGTCTTTATCGTTATCAAACTCGACGCGGAATTTGTTTTTAGAAATAGCCTTAATACTAGCCGGCGCGTATTTTGCTGCTCTAAAGTTGACCCCTTCTCGAAGAGCCTCGATTGTACTTTGTCTGGAGGTCGGTGCGTCATTCTTAGGCGCAATAATCATGGCCGGTTTCGCGGATGGGGGAGGACTGCGCTTGGGTGCGGTTGCAGTTGAAGTTGGAGTTGCCGCTGTTGAAGAGGATGGAGGGTAATGGCTAGCGGCGGCTGCAGCGTAATTTATTGGTCTCATAAGGGAGCTGTCGTTCTTCAATTTGCCAATATCTTCCTGTATGGTGCCTCTTATGAGATTGATCGTTTCATCAGTGAGGGATGGGCCCACGGAAGCGTTTGCCGCAAAATGAATTGTACGCGCTTGATCCGTCTGCGTTTCCTTTGAGACTTTGGGTGATGGTATACAAGTGCAACATGTTTTGATCGTGCCAGAGAATTTTTCCGTTGTTGCCCCTATGTCCAGCAGGATTTGCGTAACCTCTTGTCGCTGCTTTTTTGTGACGCTCTTGGATGCGCCCAACAGATCGATTGCCTCCCGAACACGAGCCAAAATCGTCGATCGGTGCTCCTCGATAGGCCCCCGCTCACGGGGGAGCTCACAACAAGAGTCGCTGTATATTAAAGCGGTCATTCCCTGTGAAGTGTCGAAAGAAATATCAACAGGAACCGGCTCAGCAATTTTCCTGTTGGTTTCACTAGTCGCCGGAGCATTCGGTGGTATCAAGGAGCCCGTGAGCAACGTATCGCAACTGAACATGCTCGGTGATGAGTCAAACGGTGTTGAGGGGAGATCCTGTCTAGCCCTAACGCACTCAATGACTGCCTCAGCAAAAGTGATTGGAGCTGCCGCTGTCAGTTGATTATCTGAGGCGCTAGGTTCAAATTGAGTCGGTAATGGAGGGGATAACAGGAGTAAGGGGGGCGTCTGCCTAGGGCACTCAATGATCGCCTCAGTGATGATGTTTAAGCCTGTGCCGGTCAATTGATTTCCAGTTACGCAAGTGTCAGACTGTGTCAGAATTGGAGGGGGTGAAGGGGGTTCAGGGGGCATCCACCTAACGACCTCAACGACCGCCTCAGGAAGTGTGACGGAGCCTGCAGTGGTCGGCCGAGTTTGAGATGCCTCAGATGTGGATTGCCTCGGTGCTGGAGGGGATGGAGGACGTTGGAGGGTGTTCCGCGACCTCGTACGAGGAGGCGACCTAGCTAGTACCATTTTGAGTTGAAATCAGCGCGATATAAAAAAGTTTAAAAATTTTCGTTAAAAAGTAGGCGAAAAAGTTAATATACCCAATGAACTGAGGGTGGGTGGGAGGTCAAATTTCAGAAATTTGTCAGCCGATCGTCGCGATTTCGGTGTCAATGGACGCGGGCGGTCGAGCTGCACTATACAAAGTGAAAATGAAGCAGATGTGACGATTATAAAATTTTTAATAAGCAAAAATGTGATATTTTTAATAATTTTAACAGGAGAAGATTTTTTCGGAGACGAAGACAAGGTGCGGAACCACGCTAAACGGTCACGAACGATGCAGGCAGATGGAACACACCGGATTAGGACGAGAAAACAGAGCAAGGTAAGTAAAATATTTTATTTGAAAATTTTTATATGTAATTTACTGACTCTACAATGAAATATTAAAGATTTTAGATATAACTATTGAAATATTGTGCTGAACCGATTGAATTTCTACTTTTAGGGTGTAATTAAATACGCAAAAGGTTAATAGGGCAAGTTGGCAGATACTATATGAACTTAAAGATGTTGTCCTGTAGTGGTATCGGATAGCTAAGGTGGATTTTTTAGTATGAAAATTCAAAAATTTCAAATTTTTCAGAAATTTGTCAGCCGATCGTCGCGATTTCGGTGTCAATGGACGCGGGCGGTCGAGCTGCACTATACAAAGTGAAAATGAAGCAGATGTGACGATTATAAAATTTTTAATAAGCAAAAATGTGATATTTTTAATAATTTTAACAGGAGAAGATTTTTTCGGAGACGAAGACAAGGTGCGGAACCACGCTAAACGGTCACGAACGATGCAGGCAGATGGAACACACCGGATTAGGACGAGAAAACAGAGCAAGGTAAGTGAAATATTTTATTTGAAAATTTTTATATGTAATTTACTGACTCTACAATGAAATATTAAAGATTTTAGATATAACTATTGAAATATTGTGCTGAACCGATTGAATTTCTACTTTTAGGGTGTAATTAAATACGCAAAAGGTTAATAGGGCAAGTTGGCAGATACTATATGAACTTAAAGATGTTGTCCTGTAGTGGTATCGGATAGCTAAGGTGGATTTTTTAGTATGAAAATTCAAAAATTTCAAATTTTTCAGAAATTTGTCAGCCGATCGTCGCGATTTCGGTGTCAATGGACGCGGGCGGTCGAGCTGCACTATACAAAGTGAAAATGAAGCAGATGTGACGATTATAAAATTTTTAATAAGCAAAAATGTGATATTTTTAATAATTTTAACAGGAGAAGATTTTTTCGGAGACGAAGACAAGGTGCGGAACCACGCTAAACGGTCACGAACGATGCAGGCAGATGGAACACACCGGATTAGGACGAGAAAACAGAGCAAGGTAAGTGAAATATTTTATTTGAAAATTTTTATATGTAATTTACTGACTCTACAATGAAATATTAAAGATTTTAGATATAACTATTGAAATATTGTGCTGAACCGATTGAATTTCTACTTTTAGGGTGTAATTAAATACGTAAAAGGTTAATAGGGCAAGTTGGCAGATACTATATGAACTTAAAGATGTTGTCCTGTAGTGGTATCGGATAGCTAAGGTGGATTTTTTAGTATGAAAATTCAAAAATTTCAAATTTTTCAGAAATTTGTCAGCCGATCGTCGCGATTTCGGTGTCAATGGACGCGGGCGGTCGAGCTGCACTATACAAAGTGAAAATGAAGCAGATGTGACGATTATAAAATTTTTAATAAGCAAAAATGTGATATTTTTAATAATTTTAACAGGAGAAGGATTTTTTCGGAGACGAAGACAAGGTGCGGAACCACGCTAAACGGTCACGAACGATGCAGGCAGATGGAACACACCGGATTAGGACGAGAAAACAGAGCAAGGTAAGTGAAATATTTTATTTGAAAATTTTTATATGTAATTTACTGACTCTACAATGAAATATTAAAGATTTTAGATATAACTATTGAAATATTGTGCTGAACCGATTGAATTTCTACTTTTAGGGTGTAATTAAATACGCAAAAGGTTAATAGGGCAAGTTGGCAGATACTATATGAACTTAAAGATGTTGGTCAATGGATCACCTTCAATATTATTTGGTACAATAAGACATCCGTATCTATCAATTTGTTTTCTCTCTCTCAAAGGATATCTCCTTTCTGATAGATCTGGTAGTACCTCCTCTTCAGTATCAGTGTTAGCTTCTTCGAGTATTTCCGCAGATTCATGTACCAACTCTTGGTTACCTATATTCTCATCAACGGCATCATCATACACGTCATCATGATTTTCCAATACATCAGGTACATTTATACAACTGCTCGGTAAAATAGACTGATCAGGCTCTGAATTCAATTTTATAACAACCTCCGATGACTCTTTTACATCATCTTTTGCGAGAAAAACATTTTCTAAAAATTTTACATCTATCGCCGTTGTCACTTCGCCTGTCTTTGGATTCATCAGACGATAACCCTTCTGATTATTTGGATATCCAATAAATATCATCGGTTCAGTCTTCATATCCATTTTGCGTCTCTTTTGTTTTGGTAATAAACGATAAGCTACACAACCAAATATTCTCAGATGACTAACATCTACATCTTTTCCTGTCCAAAGCTTTTCAGGCACTGAATTATTCAAAGCTTTTGTTGGACTTCTATTTTTTAAATATACAACAGTATTAACTGCCTCAGGCCAATACTTCTTGCTTAAGTTAGATTCCGACAATAAAGTTCTTGCTTTCTCTATTATAGTCCGATTAGCTCTCTCGGCGACAGAATTTTGTTCCGGTGTGTATGGTACACTAGTTTGGTGTTTTATACCTGCCGACTTCAAAAATACTTTCAGTTTGGCATTACAATATTCTCCACCGTTATCAGATCTCAGACATTTAATAGTTTTGCCAGTCTCGTTCTCAACTTCCGCCTTGTATTCACGGAACTTATAATAGGTCTCGTTCTTATTTTTCAAAAAATATATATGAGTCTTTCTAGTAAAATCATCTATAAAAAGTAAAATAAATCTCGAACCTCCAAACGACGGCTCCTCTATCGGACCACAAATATCAGTATGAACTAGTTGCAATATCTCGTTTGCTCTTGTACCTTTGTTTTTGAAAGGACTCTTACATGTCTTCCTTTCAATGCATGGTATACACGGTTCACACAAATCTGTGTTCTTAAATTCCATACCCGTAACCATATTTTTCATCAAAAACATATAATTTCTATTTAAATGACAAAGCCTTTTATGCCATAAGTTCGAAATATTTTCATTTTGTTTTGACAATGTCACATTTACGACATTATTTCTCTTTTCTGTCAACTCATAAATTCCGTCAACTTCTTTACATCTTGCAATGACTTTGTTCTTATTTTGAATCATCTTTTGTTAAAATTTATCGAAAAATTCTTTTTAGTCAAATCGCTCACTGAAATAAGGTTCATCGACAAATCGGGAACAAGTAAAACATTTTCTAAAATCAATTTTTCGTTTCCGCTGACTTGTGGTTCAGCATTCCCTCGTCCTTTGACTAACAATTTTTCTCCATTAGCTACAGAGATTTTCATGTTGCTCTTTTCAGGTTTATATGACACCAAATTGTTTTTATCATGTGTCATGTGATTGGAGCATCCACTATCAATATACCATTTATCTTTGTTAATAGTTTCTTTCGTATTCAGGCATACGTTCGCTGTCTTCTCATGCTCTTTGCATTCCGACGCCTTATGCCCTTGTTTATGACATCTAAAACACTTGAACACAAATTTCTGCTTACGATCATTTGTTTTGTTATTAGATCTGGCATCATTCGGTCCTTTACGTGTAACCAAAGCTTGCTCGTAGTCTGTACTCATTTTGCTCTGTCTACTACCTTCTTGCAACAATTTCATTTTAATTTGCTCCAACGTGATCTCTTGTCCACTATTATCAACAGCCATAATAAGGGGACTGTACTCAGGATTCAAACCACCCAGCAATATAGATATGATCCAATCATCAGGAATTTTAGCATCAATATCATCCAATTGTTGTGCAAGAAATGTTACTTTTGAAATATAACTCTCCATAGAACTAAAATTATCCAGCTTACTATTAAAAAGCTCTCGCTGTATTTGGATTCGTCTACCCCAACCCTTATCTTCATATGCTTTTTGCAAACTGTACCAAGCCTCCTTTGCTGTTTTTGCTTTATAAACGTGCATAAAGCACTCAGGCTCTAACAACAAGCAAATCGTAGTACGTGCCTTTCTATCTAAATCAGCATAATCTACATAATCAGATTTATTTTCAGATATTACTTTCCACCAATTTTTATTTTCCAAGTAATTTCTCACCATAAATTTCAATGTTGGGTAATCAACAGATCCCTTCAGCTTTTTAATTCCATGTACGCTATCTTCCGACATAGTTACAGCAAAAGACTACTCACGTATTATTCAACCACTCAATTTTATTTTTCTAGCACTATCAGTGCGTGGTGCTCATAACCTGATGAAATATATACAATAACGGAGACAGCAGTGTGCTTACAGCTTATTATGATAGATAAACGCTAGACTTTATCGTGGTGAATATTATTTATTTCACAAGCTTCAGGTGACAATATCAGTTACAAGAATATAAACAACCGTAACTAGGTACATTTAAATATGACAGTAAAGTAATAGATTATATGGCCAGCATATAATAATACAACCTCCAATATATTCTAGCTCGATCATTCATTGTTAGAATTATATCTATTATTTTAAATATCTATGGGTTTACCAAGATAATATCAAAACATTAGCGCCCTTGCTCTGATTAGCTTCCCACGGTTTTAATAAATGTTATAAGTAAGAATATATCAACAATGCAAAGAAAGTCGGCGGGTGGCTAGCGCCTTTTTATTTTGAGCCACCGTGTCTCGTTCGGCCTGATCCCGTCAACTCCTGCAATTCCTTCTACTTCCCACTAATTATTCTCATAACATACATACGATACATCTAGACGTATCGTTCAATTCAATGGGTGTTTATATTGTGTTCTCACCACGATGTGCCTTAAAAATAATGGTTTATAAACAAATAATTGTTTAATTAAGCAAGTATTTGAGCATTCATCTAGCGATGCCCAGAGGCGATGTGTAGGCCGTCTGTGCATAAGTTGCCGTGTGGCCGTATTTAGAAAATACGCAACATTTACCAAACAACGGGTCGGGCGTTGCTGTTTGATCTGCCGGGCGCCGGCACTCATACCATTACTTAGTGCAGTGTATCAAATGTGACTGAGTTTAGTACCATTTATGCTGTATTTGTTGTGGATTATCAAAGGGTTGGTTCAGTTTTTTTGGTGAATCTGTCGTTCTCTTTTTGTAAGTTCGATTTTATAATGAACGATATCAGTGTATCGCTGAAATTAGATATATTAAAGTTATTTATTTATTCATACAAATTTACAGACAATATATCCATATATATATATATAGAGTGTGACCAAACTGAATATGATTCGAGCATCGTAAATGAGTAAAATAGATGTGTGTGTGATATATTATGTACTATTTACAAATTTTATGTACAAAAGAATAAACGAAAAAATAAAATAAAAATATAATATTTTAAAATTCTAATGCTTCGTCCTCTTGCCCGTGAAGCATGGTAGCAAGAACACTGGCTGCGTTCCCCCTCTGGATAGCTATGCTAATCCTTTGGGCGAAGAAGCAGCCAGCCCTCTTGTCACCAGCGGCGGCGATCAGTCGCGGAGAGATCTTTTTGAAAAGATCTCTTGCGCTAGGGCCCCAAGGTCCAAACGTCTCAACACCAAACGGCACAAATATGTAATCTTGGTTAAGAGAAGCATATTTGCGCCGCTTAGCGACTTCAGCGCTTTCAGCTGCTGACCCAGCTCTCACGGAAGATCCCTTGAGATGGGAAGGCGCCAGTGTATCGACGCATGTAGCATCCCAGACTAGAGCCTTCCCGCGATCCCAAGGGATCAATGACATCGGGCCTCCTGCCATCATCACAAACTACACCTCGGGGTTCCAAAGTGCATGGTACGTCAATGGTGGCCAGAGCCCTTTTGATAATATCATTCAGAGAGCCGTGTCGAGGTAGCCTACCAGCACTAAAGTGACAATGTAGACCATGATGCCCAAACTGATCGACGTCGTTGTCACACGGGCAAGGATGAGGCGAGCATACGGGAGTCCCAAGGCGGAGACCTACCGCTATACGGAAGGAATTGTTATCCAGCAATGTCCCGATGTTATACGAGGGGATGGCGTAAAGCCAATGGCTGGATTCCTTCGAGGCAACTGCTAAGAGCCTAGCACGGTCAATTTCATTATCAGAATTTTGAGTCAAAAAACGGATTGTCCTCTGCACCAAAGGAGCATTCCAGAGTTTTTGTTGATTTGTTCACTGGGATACTCTCTCCGGGACAGAGGGATAACCAAACTTCCCTTGCCTCTGCTAATTGATCAATATTAAGGTCTTCGTCATTGAGAATTTTATTGCAGTTTTGATACGCTATTAGCAGAGGGAAGGAAAGCAGGTAGGGCAACACAAAGAATTTTCCGTACGCCTAAGCCACCGTCTTTTATAGGTAGTGTAAGTTGGGTCCACGAATTATCGTTGGAGCGTAAATTTAGATTTTTTTCTAAGACGGTATGTAGGCGTGTATCAATATCATTTAGATAATCCGAAAATTTCCAGATTGGACTTGCACGAAGGAGGTAAGTAAATTTTGGGACATATAGACAATATTTTAAAATGGTATATGCTATGTGAGAATTTAAAATTTCCAATCTGGAACTAGCAAAAACAAAATTTTCCATAACTTTATTCAAAAGGGGCGGTATACTTTCGATAAGTAGAGGGGCACCAAGGAGGTGCAAAGATTCATTATATATCAACTTAATGTCCGGAGAGATTTTATGAAATTTGTCTATAATGATGTTCCTAGATGAGTCGGATATATGATCAGGTATATACAATTCGCATTTTTTAAAATTTAGTTCTAAACCGATTTTATTAAATTTATCTATGAGAGTCTGAAAGTCGGTGAAAACAGAATCTTTGCTGCCTCCAATGGTCCCATCATCTAAGTACCAAACGTTTAATTTTGAATTTAGAGAGGAGATAATTGGATGAATACCTAAACTAAAAAGCGCTGGCCCTAAAGGATCACCTTGTTGCACACCATTAGATGAAAAGATAATTTGGTCACGGTATATCAAAATCGGTATATCATTTTGAGGGAGAAGAATAACACTGGGAAATATATGGAAAAAGGTCAGGCAGATGATTTGAAACTTCTTGCAACAAGGCGTTCCTATCAGTTGAGTTGAAGGCATTCTTCACATCAACTTTCAGCAGTACCTCGGCACGATTGTTGTTGAGGAAAGTACGAACTGAGTGAACTGCTGCTTCACATCCACCCCTGCTACCAAAACCCAATTGTATTGGCTCAAATTTATTTTTTAAGGAGTAAGCTATCCAAACTTGCTTGCAAGCACAAGTTTGGATGTCAGGCGACGTAAGGTACAGTCAATGGCTATAGGCCTTACGCTGCCGTCTTTCTTCTTGAAAGCACATAGCCTAGCTCCATATAAAAATTCTGTAAAAGTATTATTTACTTTTCCTGAAAGTAAAAAGCTGCAAAATTTTGTTAACTCCCTTAGAAGTTGCCTTCCGGCGTCACCGGCGGAAACACTCACCAAATCTTTAAGATGTTGCGGAGTAAGTCCGTCAATGCCGCCAGAGGAACCATTAGGGAACGATAAAATGGCCGAAAGTGTGTCCTCATCTTTAATATTGATAAAATTTTGTGTCAGGGGTTGAGTTGGTAAAGGGGTGGTAGAGTTGAGCGAAGGATGCTTCTCTCGAAGGCAATCCAGTGTTTCTTGTGTAGGAGGAGCAAGAGTATCGTCTGAAAACAGAATACGCGCTGCATTTCTCAAGTCCCCATTCATGACCTTGTCTTCTACGGTTTTTTTTATGTCGAAAGCATGATGATTTGAGAATGAATGATGAGGTGGTATTATTAATGTGGGCTTTACGGAATTCGATTTTAAAGATTTTGTTAAGGAATCTGATGATTTTTCGACATGAAGGAGGCGGTATGGAAATGTGAAAAAATTGTGCCAATCGGTTAATGAGTTGGATAAGCATTTTTGCAAGGTCTCTGATAAAGACTTGGCCAACGATACTCTTGCTCCCCTTGGGATTCTTTTCACTAGAGGTTTGGCTCTATGCAAATAAGTAATAAGGTCCTCAAAGGGGAGAGGATTGACAGAGATCGAGACTGATGTTTGCGGCTGTGAGGAAATCTGAATACGTTGAGATATTTGGGAATGATTATTGTGACATTTAGAAATATGAATATTGAGTCCTCTTCGCCCTCTGAAGACCTTACCATCGTTACATTGCTGGCAGTACAAGAACTCCGGCTGGGACATAAAAAAATTTGCCCTTACCAATTAAAACACTTAATATATACACATACACAACAAATAAATCAACAAAAATCACTACTACACTATGATAAAAACAAAGTTCCAATATTTGACGTTTGGCGACAAAATGACCCGTCGAGGAAGAGCGGAGGCGTCTTTTTCTCTTTGGAAATATTTCATTTTAACGTAGGTTCCATGGCAGGTTCATATTATATTGAATAGAGCTGGGAAGACATGTCAGTAGTAAAAAGCCATAGTACAACATGACATATATTCGCAAAATGGAGCTCTTCTTTAAACGAATTGTCAATTTGAAAATAACATGATTGCAAGCTCATTTATAAAAATATATATCCCTAATTTACAATCCTTTATCGATTACTACGATTGATATAGTCGCTTGATCCCGCAATCAATTTTAAATAATATTTTAAAATAGCTTGGTCGGATTCAATACGCCATTTTTGACAGTTGTTTGTATTATTTTTTCTTTATTCGATTTAATATTATGCACTTTTGAGATCTTTTAGGTAATTTTTTTTTGTTAAAAACATTTGATTCTATTTGATAAATTTTGTTTATTTGTCAAACAGAAGTGGAGAAGCAGTTGCTTGAGACGGGTGGCGGGGCGGGGAGCGGCGGCAGCGGGGGCACGCCGCAGATGTCTTTGAAGAAGAGCGGGGCGACGAGCGGAGCGGCGAGCGGGGCGGGCGGCGGCGAGCGCGCCGTGCAGATGCGGCGTCCCACGAACCGCCGCGGCAAACAGGCTCCCACGCCGCCTAAGAGGACCAGGTATCTGAGAAAATACAATCAAATTAAAAATCTATATTATCTTTCATTAATAAGGGCTAATAAATAATCCTAGTTTTTTTGATACTATTAAGAAGGCAAACAGGCCTATAACCCACCTGATAGAGAGTGGTTACCGTAGTCGTGGCATTGTACCGGTATTTAGAGGTTTTTTTCATTTTGGTACCTGGCGGCGGCGGTACCTGTTAAGTACAGAGTACCGGTACTTAATTTCAGTACCGGGCGGGCATGGAGCAACATTAATTAAATTATTCATACATTTATCCATTTCGTGTAGGATACACAATCAATTGACCATGTACACTCTGGTGTCAGAGTTCTTCGGAATCGCCTCTGAATTGGTTCTTTCTTTAACGACCATCAGATCAGCGGGGACCAACGGCCTAACGTGCTTTCCGAAGCACGGAATCATTTTTATTATCAGACAATCAGATGATTCAAGCCTGCAATGTCCTGATCAAACTGGAAACAACTAAAACTAGAACCCACGACCCCGGGTCTACAGGCAAATGCCTTAACAACTGGACCACGGAGGCAGTTACATGAGAGTACGATGATATGATGTATGAAAGTGAAATGCTAGCACAACACTTGGCTATTCGCGTATTTCCCAAAATTTTCGTCGAATAGGCAAATAGCTCAACTACCGCTACCAAATATTCATACACATTTGGTATTTGCCCTATTTGCCGAATAGGCAAATAATCATTAAACATAACGCAAAAGTTTTGGCAAATATACCGTCCACACATGGTGAAATAGGCGAATACAAATAGCCAAGTGGCAGCATAACAAGCCGGTGCCGTTCCGCCCGCAGCCTGCTGTCGTCGTGCAGCTCGTTCCGCGAGTCGCAGTACGCGGCCGACGACCACGCCGCCATCGACGACACGCTCGCATCGCTCAACGGTCAGTATGTGCTACTACTACACGCACGATACGACAAGGTCTAGAGCGTACTAACTGTAGTCACGCACACTAAAGCGCATTACAACTACAAGTATGGCTCACCTGCTATCGTGTAATAAAACATCAGTATTTATTTTAACACCCATGAAAATTGACAATTTATATAGGTTTCTGTAAGACAAATTCTGTTGGTCACAGTATGTATTAAACACTTTTAACGTAAGTCCAACTAGTAGGGTATAATTGGGGATTCTGGATCATCATGCACCAGAATCCCCAATTATATTTGTTTAACCCCACTAATTATAAATTATTTTTATGATGAATTTGACTTTCATCTTATATCTAATTTAAGGAAATGTCTGTATAAAAGATGTCTGTATTAAATTCTATCAAGTCTTGTGTAACATAACATATTAACTCGATAACTGTAATCAGTTATCGAGAATTAAAAAAAAAAAAAGATGATTAAACAAAAAAATATTCAAGAGCAAAACGGGTGCGCGCTTTTCGAGCCTTCCTTGAGGTCGATTTTGGTTTTCGGTTTCGAAGGAGAGGCTCTCAAGCGCGCTTCCCGTTGTTTGTGTTATTTCATTTCTATTCGGGAAGAGGGAAGAAGTCACACAGGCAGGATCTGATTGGGGGCAGTTCCGACCGTTAGCAACATTCCCTCGCTCTGTTCGCTTTGCAATGTAACTGTGCCCCAATTGTGCCGTAACACCACAGATAACAAAGCATCGCTACTAGGAGTCCCAACATTATCGCCTAAAATTTTATATATATATCGTCTCAAGCAAAAAACTTTAACATCGCGATGCAGAAAAGCTACTTTATGAGCACAATTACAATCTTGATAGATGGTATGAAATATTATAAACATAAGTCATGTATTCCCTTGCACTAAATGCATGAGATAAAATTGCACATGTGACGTGACTGTGACGCGACGTCGCTCAGAGTTCACGTCATAGCACGTCACGATCGCCCGTCATCTAGCGACAAATAAGGAGCTGTATGCTACTCAATTAAACTCTGTATTAGTACCTATCTAATTCTTTAAAAACTCTTCTTTAAAAATCCGTCCTGTATAAAAAGAAAGTTAACGTTAAAAGATATTAAATAATAAAGAATATTACAAACATAAACACAAGATACGAGCGAAAAACATAACCCTTTTCTCACAGTCGGGTAAAAATAAATGCGCGCATCATACAAACATAAACACAAGATACGAGCGAAAAACATAACCCTTTTCTCAGAGTCGGGTAAAAATAAATGCGCGCATCAATATGCTATGTACACAACAAAAGTTTTTAACTTTAGTTTTACGAAATTTTATGATTTGTAGTTAGCCCAAATTAAATAACTTGATCGAATCGTCATACTGGCAGAAACCAATGTTAAAATAAGTATTTTAAGACCTCTCTTAGTTGAATCGTTTTCCATCAATTAGATTTACTCATAAGTACATACGTTGACCATATTAAAATTGAATCTCGAATTGCAGCGACAATGCGGCGCCGGGATAGTTAAATTAGGTATCGTTCATCTATGAGTCTCTAAAGTTCACACAGTTTAAACGATAGTATATCATATGTGTAATAAAAATAAGATTCATTTTTGTAAAAGTTCATTGTATTATTTATTATTGTAAAATATTAAACTAGGAAAGAGACTTGCTTGTGGACAAGGTCTTATAATTTAGTTTTATAAATATTTGTCGACAAAGAATATTTTCGCCATACTCTTTTTTGGTGGGTGCATCGTGCGGCTGCATCTCTGTTCAGTTCTGTGTCCGTAATACCAGCAAGCAAAGAAGCTAGTAAGTATGTATGTATCTATTAGATTTAATTTATTTATTTTTTAATTTGTAACTAGAAATCGTGAACAATGAATAAATAATAGATACAGGCTGCGGATTACAAGTCATATCTCCAGCCCGCTGATTACGCTGTAAATTTATGCATAAATTATGATTTCAGGTATTCCAATCCTTTTGACTCGGACGGTGAAGGGCAATCTACCGCGCCAAAGAAGAGGACTAACAAGTCGAAAGCGACCCCACCAAGCGCGGCGGATATTACTTAGAAGTCCGCATCTCAAACTGCCACGAGCTGGAGTCCGTCGCCGCTGAAAGCCGTTGGAAGCATTCACTAATAAGCTTCAAAACGGCGGTGCCTGACAATTCAGCAACTTGGAAGGCGGCTACCCAGTTGGTGGCAATGGTGAAAGAAGATTTCCGTAATACGCGACCAATTTTGTATCCCGCCAAATGAGGACGTGCATCTGACCGTTTTTGCGTACCTATTCGTCATAAACTTCGAGCTAAATATAAATATTAATGTGCTTATTTAACCGTATAGGTACTCATATAATTTTTGTAAATACAATAATTAATAATAAATTGTTTTCTCGGAATAGAATATTGTAGGTATAAATAACATTTTATATTTGCTAAAATTATTAAATAATAAGAAAACGTAAATAAAACTTAACCATTTAATCTAATTAATCTAATTTAAAACAGAATATACTTAATTACCTGTAAAGTTAAAATTTTAATCGTGCAAAATGTACTTCTGCAAACCCTGTAACATGAATGTGAAACAACATTCCACGCATAAGAGATCTAATATTCACAAGTCTAATTGTTTACTCCAAACTGAATTCGACAATGTTCGCGTAATAGCTTGCGCTTTTAAAAACAAAATTGTTACTTACCAAATCAGTCCACATAGTTTTACTATATCCCCTGAAATATTTTTAGATGATATTTCACACACATCTCAGCATCTGATAAAAAAAATGTTAACACAACATACATCTGTTAAAGTCAATTTCGAGCTATATGTTTTATATACTTTACCGAAAAATAATGAATCGTCTCTTAAATCATTTAACACTAAATATGAAGTTATTCATCAAAATACAGATTTAGTAAATTTTTATAACATGTTTTCTGAGAAAATAATAAATAAATGTTCCGAGTTCGAGCTCTGTGAATCAGGCTGGACTATTGAGTCAATAAGTCATATAGAGTTAAACATTTTAAAATATAATCCTTTGAAAGCCGGGACGTACATACCATTGCCGCAAACAATTCAAAGAACAAAATCTTGCCTGAATATAAAAAATACTGATGAACATTGTTTCGTATGGAGCATTGTTGCACATTTATACCCAACTAAAAATAACCCTACTAGAATAGCGTCATATCCTCATTATTCAAAAGTATTAAATACAACTAATATGTCGTTTCCTCCAACTTTAGAGGATATTCAATTATTTGAAAAAATAAATACACATGTGAGCGTGAATATTTACGGTTTAGATAAAAAAAATCAAGTAACTGGACCATTGTATAAAACTATAAAAAGAAAAATAATGCATGCTAACTTATTGTGTGTCGAAAAAAATAATAAATATCATTATTGTTTAATAAAAAAATTTGACAAACTTGTGCGCAAACAATTGACCAAACATAAGTCACGCATATACTTATGTGAAGAATGTTTCATATACTATGATTCACCTGAAAAACTAGCTAATCATGATTGTGCAAGAGTACAAACTGTACTACCTGAAGAAAATATTCAAATAAGTTTTTCTAATTATCGTAATTCTCAAAAAATTCCAATTGTAATATACGGTGATTTTGAGAGTTTATTACGAGAATATTCAGATAATGATAAGACTTCATGTGTTGAAAATGTTCAAATTCATGAGGCTAGTTCTTTTGCATACTATATTTTTAGTCATTCTAGACCTGAGCTAAACAAATTCGTTTCATACAGAGGACGAGAATGTTCAAAAAAATTTATTAAATCAATTAGCAAAGATGTCAAAACGCTCTACGGATTACTTTTAGAATCAAAGCCTTTGATAATTACTAAAAGAGAACGTGAATCTTTTGAAAATGAAAAAAAATGTCATTTATGCAAGAAAGAGTTTAATGAAACTGATGTTGTAGTGGTAGATCATGATCACTTTACTGGAAACTGGTCCTGCGCATAATCAGTGTAATTTAAATGCAAGAAAATGTCCGTATATACCGATCATATTTCATAACCTTTCAGGCTATGACTGTCATTTATTCATAAAAGAACTTTCTACTTCTTGCGGGCGAATAAATCTAATACCTAAAAATAAGGAAAAATATATTTCATTTACTAAATTTATTCCGATCGATCAAAATACTTCGGCTCAATTAAAATTTATTGATTCTTTTAATTTTTTGAGTTCAAGTTTAGATAATTTGGTTAAATCAATGCAATCAGATGATTTTAAAAATTTGCGACAGCATTTTTTCGATGATCATTTATTTAATTTAGTAAAAAAGAAAGGTATCTACTGTTATGATTATATTGACTCGGAGGATCGTTATAAAGAAAACAAGTTACCAGACCAATCAAAATTTTTACAGTAATCTTACATCCCAAACAGTTTCTGATGAAGATTACAAGCATGCTTTACAAGTTTGGAAAGATTTTAATATATCCAACTTGGGAGAATATACAGACTTATATCTCAAATGTGATGTTCTACTATTGTGTGACGTTTTTGAAAAATTTCGCGATATGAGTTTGAAGTATTACAACCTTGACCCATGTTATTATGTGTCATCACCTTCTTTGAGTTGGGATGCGATGTTACTGTACACTAATATTGAATTAGATTTAATTTCAAATATCGAAATGTATCAGATGTTAGAAAAAGGAATCCGAGGAGGTTTGGCTCAATGTTCGTTAAGATATGCTAGAGCAATCATAATCATAATCATAATCATAATCATTTATTTCTTGTAAACATGTTGTACAGTAAGGTCTTATAAACATAATTAAGTAGGAAACAAACATGCTTAACCTCTATGGCATACAAGAATTAGTAGGCACAATGGCCACGTCATCTTATTGATCATCAGATACAGAACCATTATTCATTCAAAACCAAAACAAAAGTTGTACAATTACGATTTAGTATATTTATGTATAATGCTAAATAAACAATAGAAATCCTGCAACTAAAGATCTAAATCACTCCAAAAATTAATGAATTGTGGTGTATTTTGTATAAATTCTTTGTAAGGTTGAGTTACTAGTTAATCTTACAGAATTTAGATCAGCTGTCCTTCAAAGTCACAAACAACATTTTGTCAGAAAAGAATTCATGCAAGTCATAATAACATTTAGATACCAACAACTCTTTCAGATGAGCTTTAAATTTATTTAGGGGTAATTCTTTCAAATTCCGAGGCAGTTTATTAAACACTTTTGGTGCCATGCTATAGATACTGTTACTCATAAGCTTCGTTTTGTACTTTGGCATCAGCAATGTAGTAGGATCTCTTCTAATTCTATTATTGGCATCAGCTAGTCTTGTCAAGAGACGAGGAGTAGATTTTACAAATACACTAACCTCAAAGATATAAAGCGAAGGTGCAGTCAATAAATTAAATTTACGGAAATATGATTGGCAGCTATCTGTCGGTTTTAGTCCAAACATTGCTCTTATGCAACGCTTCTGGGCTTTAAATATTTGGATTTTATTAGTTGAGTTGCCCCAAAATATAATCCCATATCTCAGTACTGAAGATACTAGCCCATGGTACGCTGTCAGAATTGCTGTCTCATTAAGTACTGAGGAGATTCTATAAAGAGCAAACGAAGATTTGTTTAGTCTTTTAAATAATTCTTCCGTGTGTGGTTTCCAATTGAGACTTTTAAAGACGCAAACAATAAATATCTATCAAACTATGATACCAATAAACCTAACAGTTTCTTAGTTTATCTTGATTGCGTAAATTTATATGGTTATGCTATGATGCAAAAATTACCTACTGGAAACTTTAAATTTCTTACCAAAAGAGAGATAGATGAGTTCAATGTAATGAATATTTCAAATGATAGTAATACGGGATATATCTTGGAAGTAGACTTACACTATCCTGCCAAATTACATGACGATCATTCTGATTTACCATTTGCAGCTGAGAAGTTTGCGCCACCAGGTAGTAAAAATCTAAAATTAATAGCCAATTTGTATGATAAACGAAAGTATGTCATTCATTTTATGCATTTAAAGCAATGTTTAAAAAATGGACTCATTTTATTAAACATTCACAGGATTTTGTCATTTGATCAATATGCATTTTTAGCACCATATATATTATTAAATACTACACTTAGACAAAAAGCTGGGTCAGATTTTGAGAAAGACTTTTTTAAAAAACAGAACAATTCAATTTTCGGAAAGACTATAGAAAATAAAAGAAAACAAGTCGACGTAAAATTAGTTAACACATGGAATGATAGATCAAATAAGACAAATAAAGTTTGTGGTGCAGAAAAATATACAAGTGCTCCTAACTTTAAAATTTTTTCCATTATTTCTGAGTCGTTAATAGCTATTCAGTTAGAACTAACAAAAATTTTGCTGGATCGACCAATTTACATAGGATTTTCAATTTTAGAATTAGCTAAAGGACATTTATATCATTTTCATTATTCTGTAATGAAACGTCTATACAAAGATTCTATTAAACTTTGTTATACTGATACAGATAGTCTCTTGTGTCTGGTCAATACAGCAGACTTTTATGAAGATATGAAAAATAACAATAAGTACTTTGATACGAGAAACTTTGATAACGAGCTTTTTGATATGCCTAAATTAAATTGCAAAATACCTGGATTTTTTAAAGATGAAATGGGTGGTGATGTTATTTCCGAATTCGTTGGATTAAGAGCAAAATTGTACTGTATAGAATCTAGGAGTAATTTAATAAGAAAAGCAAAGGGAATTAAAAAATCTGTTACAAATAAACTTGACATAAATAAATATAAAAAAGCATTGATGGATAATAAGACTCTTAGAGAAAACATGTTTATTATTAAATCTAAAAATCATATTATTTTTACTCAAAAGATTAACAAACTTGTGCTTAATAGAGATGATGATAAAAGGCAAATTATGGATGATGGTTGTAACACTTTACCTTGGGGACATTATAAAACCATATTTTAAAAACCCTTTCTTTGCTAATTCCCATGGTATTGATATAACAATATGTATACTTTTTAAATTGTAACTTTGTTCTATTTATATGTACATCCTTATCAGCTTTTGTACTCTAATAAAATAAAGATATTTACAAATTTATAATTTTATTTCATTTCTATATTCCAAAATCAAAATACAGACCGCTTCTAGGCAAAACAACATCATTAGGTCATACTTTAAATTGGAACATAACAATAATAATATAATTTTGCATTTTGGAATTTATTTCTTTGCAAAGCGCCATCTGTTATCACAGGTACCATTGCATTAATTAAAAGCTAGTACGAATTTATTTCTTTGCAAAGCGCCACCTGTTATCACAGGTACCATTGCATTAATCAAAAGTAATACGCTGCTAGTACAATGTGACGTGCTGTTACAGCATGCTTAGTGACGTAAGTTGATTAGTCTTATTTTTTCGCAAAGGCGCCACCTGTAATTCTGCTATTGCAATAAATAAGAGCTAATACTTTACTCTTAATACTGTGTTAGTACCATCTGATGTGCTGTTACAGCATGCTTATTGACGTAATTTGATTTGAATTCATTTCTTCACGATCGAAAATAAAACACCATCATTATAGTTTATTAAACATTTATTTTGATTTTATCATAATTATCTTTATACCATGAGTACAAACAATGGACATTTTTATAAGCACACATATCTTTATGATAGATACAACGTTGAATGCTTGAACAATAGCGATCATACAATATTTCTAAATGAGGACAGCCAAAGTCTTCTAAATTATATACATTAGCAGTGTCTAACATATTTTTTAACCAAATAACTTTTTCAGTGCCTTTAGTTAATATATTTTTGTTTTTAAAAAAATCTTTTTCTTTTAAAATATACTTGTATTGATTGTATGGAATAAAACCTTCATTCCAATAAAATTCTCTAAATCTTTCAATCCATGTAACAGTTGAGCGTTCCTTTTTCGTCAACTTATAATAGGGATATGGCGGCATCAATAGTAATATCATAACATGCTCCTTCGACAAAATTGCTATTTCTTTAGGTATGAACTGATTTTTCTCATTCATAAAGCCTTCAACATCAACAATTACATTCATGGCTGAATTCATGTTTTATTTCGAACAATGTTACTTTGAAGCTTGTACTTGAAAAGGTGATCGTTTATGCTTAATTAATATCTTGCTGCAATTTTTTTTATCTTGATCAATTTATTACAAAAATTACTTTATCTTTGAATGTTTTCAGATCAAGCATAGGCATATGCAGGATGCTGGAGTCGTAATAAGACTGACAAAAGTTTAAATGCATTTATTTATAAATATAAAATTGCTTTTATTCAGATATATCTTATCTATCTACTTAGGTACAGTCAAGAGTCAAAAATGCAGTCAGAATCTACAAGGCATTATGATCATTAAGAATAGGCATAAGGTCTTCGAGGTATGACTGCACTTATGACGCTTGACTGTACATATTACATAGTTTACAATGATACAAAGTTTGTGATAATGTGTAGTGGCTAGTTTACAATGATTATAGCTTTATCTTTGCGCTGTTTTATATTTATGTGGATAATACTTAATCCTATATTACAAATTAAGAATCCTATATATTTTTGTTACACAAAATTTTATATAGCTCTTTACTTGATTGACTATATATTTGTTTTATCTGTTATTTATTACATTGATTTTATTATATATATTTAAATTCAGTTTTATAACAATTAATTAAAACATGAAATATTATGATGTCATCTATATCTGTTACAAAGTTAATCTAAAATAAAAAATACTTAAATCAATAATATTACTTACTGTTATTTTGGTACACACTATATTATGCATATTACACGTATACGTATTATTATATATACACTTCGTACAGCCTTTCTCCTATTCTTTTAATAACTTTATTTGCAGCCTCCATCACATCATCATAAATGTCGTCGACCACATATTGCGCACTTACATTTATGCTAATGTCATTATTTTCACTTTTTTCACATTTTTCACTTTCTTCCTGCTCGTTCAGTTCACATATGTAAATTTTGATAAGATGACGTCCTCGCTTCACAGCACTTCCTTGGCGAATTATATATGATGAAGATGAAGATGGGCCTTGTAGATCCTGAAATTTCCTTTTTTTCTGAGGTTTCTTTGTCTTCAGTTGCTGTTCATCAGCATTCAATAGTTTATTTGGAGGCAGATCTTTTAGGCGATCGTCTTCAAAATCTTGTAAAAGATCTTGTGCATAATAATATTCATTGCTGATAGTGCGAGCTGGAAGGTTCCTCACGTTTCCTCAGCGTTGGACATTATCTGAAACAATTAAGAAAAATATTTTATAAATACACAGCGTAGATTGTCAAAGATGGTCGCAAAGTTTTTAAAATGTTCTAATAAATATTGAAATATAAAATTAACTCACCAATTATTTCAGAAGAATCGACGTGTCGTAACAGGCGCAAAGATAAAGCTATAATGAATTTACTTAAGATTGATTTCGATCTCTGCAGCGTCGTTGGAATGTAATTCCTTTTATGGGCGCAGAATCTCGACATGTCACGACGACGATGCAACAGAAATCGATATCATACCTAAATGATTCATCATAACTTTTATATTTATTTATATTTTGTATTAATTAACATATATATCTATATGTATTATATAACTATTACATATATATTTGTATACATTGACAATAATGAAGTTGGTCAAACAGGTCGTGTCTCTAGAGATAACGCATATAGATTCTGAACTACAGACATTACCTTATAAACGACATGGAGAATTATTGCTGAATACAATTCGCTGTATTATTTGCGGACCCTCCAACTGCGGCAAGACGAACGTGATGATTTCCTTATTATTGCATGAAAATGGGCTTAAGTTTCAAAATGTTTATTTATATTCTAAAACTACTTTTCAACCAAAGTATTTACTTTTAGATCATATTTTACAATCTGTTCCAGATGTTAAAATATTTATTTTAAAAAATGATGAAGATCTTATTTCTCCAAATGAAGTTCATAAAAATTCTGTCTTTATATTTGACGATGTAATATGTGAAAATCAAGTAAATATTCGGAATTATTTTTCAATGGGGCGGCATAAGGGCATTGATTGCTTTTATTTGTCTCAAACATATTCAAAAATACCAAAACAATTAATTAGAGACAATGTTAATGTCAAAGATGAAATAAACTTGAAACATATTTACCAAGAGCATGTTAATTCTGATATGAGCTGGCATGAATTCAAAAAATTGTGCTTTAATATATGGAAAGATCCGTATATGTTTTTGCTGATCAATAAAGATTGTGAATTAAACAAAGGCAGATATCGCAAAACTTTTGACATATTTGTAAATTTTGACTAATTATTAGGCGCCTATATAATGTCTAATACAATGCTTCACGGGTTACTTTAATTTTGACTTTCACGTTGATAAAGCGAATGTCAAAAATGAATGGAAATATTAAAAATGACTTAATTAAATCAGTTAAAGCTGTAGGGGGTTTGAATAGTATCCTACACTGGTGATATGGTGATGATGGGAGTCGAAGGTTTATCACTGATTGTAAATAAAACCGTATGAATTAGAGTATTAAAATGAACTGAATTTATTGACTGATACTTATCGACTAAATGATCGCGGCATGTGTAACGTAAACGCTGAGTGGGCATTTGCCTGACCTACATAAGATTATAGTGTACGATTGCTCGTACATCTTGCCATCTCAGACAGGAAGATGCCCAAAAGAGATAAAACTAAATAAACAATTTATAATATGAATTATTAAGTTTAAATGATATAACCATTTGTTAGGTGATACAAGGTGAGTAACAATATATTTGTTAGTAGAATGATTTTTACAAAATTATTAAGAGTTCACATTGATCGTACGCGGAAAAGTAGGCGATGTGCTCACATCTACACTACACACACTTTGCACTGAATGAACTGATTTGCTTTTCACTTTATTTAATTGGATCATTTCAATTGCACTATCACTAACACTCACTGCACCTTCCGCCGCCGCCGGAGT
Source organism: Apomyelois bistriatella (assembly GCA_947044815.1). Lineage (NCBI taxonomy): Eukaryota > Metazoa > Arthropoda > Insecta > Lepidoptera > Pyralidae > Apomyelois > Apomyelois bistriatella. Next base: position 10,573,921 of record OX345709.1, on the reverse strand, counting down.
GGGCCCAGACAGGGGGCCGGAGCTGCCGCGGTGATTATAGCATCGCTGTCGTATCTTCCAGGAAGTAATGATGATGACAATAAATAGTACTAATCCAATGATAGAATAAATAGCTGCATAATGATGGACATTGTGAACAATAAGAGGCGCTATTTCTTGCGCTTTCAAGTTATCAAGCTGGCTTTTCAATTGTACGTAGGCATGCTCATTCTCATATGTTCCCAGGCTATTATAAGGCACTGTAGTATTTAAGATTGAATTCAAAATAGACAATTTTGGCATAGCAATATTTGGCTGAACATTTATATTTCGGTAAAAATTATTGTGAGCATATAAACTAAAGGAGTCTCCCTTCAACGTACAACCTTTACTGATGGTGATGATTCCGTTGCCTGTTAATTGATGAAGGGACATTTGAGAAGCACAGTAGATGCGTACAGAACACGCAGAACAGCATGAAAATAACCAATCGTTGACATGATGCAACTTATTCCAGTTGTTATTACAGGGAGATATTTTTGTCTCGCAGGTGTTCGCTATAGGGTAAGAAGAGTGAGAACCGAGCGAATGTATACCGCAAAATGAATGTTTTATTTTAAGATCGAAAATAGGTGTATCTAGAGAGCATAAGATTTTGAATTCAGAGACGTGAACGCATGACTGAATATCAGATTCTGATAAAAGGAAGGCGTTATCCTTTTCTAAATTGTACGCTATATAAGGCTGAAGTGGCGTAATACGAATAGAAGAATTATTTTGAAGTTGAGGTACTGGAATTACTCTGTTCAACTCGAAGACATCGTTACTAATGAGAGGTATCTTTATTTCAATAATGAGGTAGTTTAACATCACTCTTACGGCAACTTTGAGAAGCTTATATATATCTCGGATGTTGTCATTACTGACGGGTAGGGTTGAATCTCCATGAAGTTGTCCCGAGATGATATTGAGTTGATGTTGTAATTGTTCAGGTGATAGTAGTCTGGTCTCAATGTGACCGTGAGTAATATCTGTGACAGTATTCAAGAGTGTCTCCTGAATCCCTTTGATTTGTGATAGGAGAATGGTGGCTTCTATAATTGATGACTCGAGATGCAATTTCCCATTGACATTGTTAATACCATCTGAAAGGCTTCTGATACGTTCATTAACTATATCGAATTGATTTTTCATAGTATTTTCATTTCTTCGTAGGATGTTGTATTCGGATTCCAAAACTGATGTCTGATTTTTTAGCAATAACTTAAGATGATTTTCGTCAGCAACAATCTTCTCGATATTCTCCTTGTACTGATCTGCAAACCTTTCATCCAACACACCAAACAGTGTATTAGCGAGATAACCAACTCCATTGATCAATCCTCTTTTTTGTCGCAATGAACCGTGAGTCTTAAGTAACAAGTTATAATGTTCAACTTCATTAATTTCATTTTGTAATTGCAATATGATATCCGAGTATTGTTCCGTAAAGTGTTTACATAATTCCTTGATTCCTTTGATATATTTCTTCGTGTTTAATATACTATCCCAGTAAGTAGTCATGTTATAATAGACAATTAATTTCCAGTCGTCCTTAACATACTGCAAGTCTGCTATCTTATCAAAAAATAGTCCTTGATTATCATTTAGGGAAGTGACATTGAAAAGGGGCAAATGATTTGTTGATTGAGGGATGGTACGAGAAATGAAAAGTGTGAATATTAACAACAAATTGATAAAGAAATGTTTGAAATTGAGGCCTCCACGACGACGTCTAGGGCGCGGGACGACGTTCTGATTGGAATCATTAAAATTACGGTCCAAATGGTTTGATGGGGTAGCAGACGATTCTGTCTTTTCTTCTACCTTTTCTGATGTGGATTCTTGTACGGGTAATAAGATAAGTTTGCTTGTAGGCCGTTTAACGATTTTGTTTTTGCTCTTTAGTGAAACGACACGTACATATCCGTCCTTTCCCGGAAAAACTTCTTGAATTCTACCGAGAGCCCACTTTCCCGGTGGAAGGTTATCCTCTTTGATTATAACAACATCGCCTGACTTAAAATTATAACTTGGTGATTTCCATTTTGATCTACTCTGAAGTTGTTGCAAGTATTCCGACGACCATCGCTGCCAAAAATGTTTGTTCATGATTTGAACCATCTTCCAGCGTTTAGACAAGGTCACTGATTGGGGGTCAGTCTGAGGTCTTGATAAAATCGGGCCACCTATTAGAAAATGACCAGGTGTAAGGCACTCGTCGTCTAAACCTTCCGTAAGTTGACACAATGGACGTGAATTGAGACAGGCTTCGATCTGATGGAGTAACGTAGCGAATTCTTCATACGTTAGCCTTTGTTCACCTAAAACACGCTTGAGATGGTATTTTAAGCTTTTGACAGAGGCCTCCCACAAGCCCCCAGCACTCGGGTTGCCGGCAGCATTGAAATGCCACACTATTTGAAGGTCATAAATGTCATTTAAAAAATCTTGATTGATGTTTTTGATGATTTCTTGATATTCCTTTTTTAGTAGTCTGTTGGCACCTACGAAATTTGTGCCATTGTCACTGTACATGTGGGCAGGAGTACCTCGGCGAGCACAAAATCGACGAAAGGCGGCTAAGAATGTAGGTGTGCTCAAATCTGATACTATCTCTAAGTGAACAGCCTTCGTAGAGAGACACACGAAGACTGCCACATATCCTTTAGTTGTTCTAATACCACGTCCCTTATTTGCCTTCAGTTCCACAAACCCAGTAAAATCTACTCCGCTATGTGTAAAAGGACGCGAAGGTGTTACCCGAGGAGATGGTAAATCACCCATGATTTGCTGATGACTCTCCTGAGAAAATCGACGACATTTTACACACTTTCTTAGCTGACGTTTGACGGTGCGTACACCACTTATTATCCAAAATCTATCCCGGATATAGAACAAGGTTAAACGGGGACCGCCGTGTAATGTTGTGATATGCGCTTGGTTTATGACTAGTTCCGTAAGGCGTCCATGAGTGGGTAAAATTATAGGATGCTTGGCATCATAGCTGATGTTGGAGTGTTGTAAACGCCCGCCTACTCTTACAATATTATCCTTATCGAGAAAGGGGTTTAGACATAAAAGTTTACTATTTTTGCGAACGTGACCATGTTTTTGTAGATAAATGATGTCTTCTCCAAATTCCCTTGCTTGTTCGTCTTTTACGATTAAATGGAGTGCTCTATTTAATTCTGCTGATGAGAGTAATTTAGCAAACGACGACCTTTGCTTATCGCGAAAACATATGATGAAACGTAATACCCATGCAATGACTCTGACGACACGAGTTAATGAACTATGTTGTTGAAGCAAATCGCTGACAAGTGAATGTTCAAGTTGTAAGGTTGCATTTACATGGAGTTTTTTAGTTTCTATATTTGGAGACTGATATGATATTTGATTTTGATTATTAGGTTCAAATTTTAATAGCCACGATGGACCTTCAAACCATAATTTATTTTCTGATAGCGTCTGTTTATGACTACCTCTAGTAGCGCAGTCGATTTTACGTATTGCCAACATGAAGCTGGTACAACCTTCATAATTTTTTGTACACGATTTGAAACAAACTGCTTCCATCTTGATATATCGCCATGTAACCATCCTAAAACAATCATTGAATCTGTCCAAGCATATAATTTAGTATCAAGGTTAGGTATCGAATGAAGAACCTTTTCGAGAAGCTGAGAAAGTAAGACTGCACCGCAAAGTTCTAAGCGTGGCAATGATTGTTTATTTGCTAATGGCGCTAACTTGGTTTTTCCTGCTATTAACGTCGATGTGCGTTCGCCCTTATCGTTGCGCGTTACAAGGTATATTGCACAGGCGTATGCTTTTTCCGAAGCAACGCAAAATGCATGTAATTGAGGTGATAATTTTTTATTTCCTAAATAACGAGGGATTTTGATGTTATTTAATGATTTAAATTCTTGGACTAGCTGAAGCCATTCTTGCTGAAATTCAGATGATAATTCTTCATCCCAAGTTGTACTAGATGTCCATGTTTTTTGAAAGAGTAGTTTCGCCCTAACGGAAATTGGTGAAATTAGGCCGCAAGGGTCAAACGTTTTTGAAATATTTGATAGTAATTGCCGTTTAGTGATAGGCCCCTTGGTATCATGATGAATTGATTGATTAGAAAATATAAAACTATCTGATGCTGGTAACCATTTTAAACCAAGTGTTTTTTGGGTTTCCAGACATTTGAATTCAACAGGTTTATTTAACAAGTTGGGTGATAATTCTTCTAAGAGCGAAGGTTCGTTGCTGGACCATTTTCTTAGATTCATGCCTGCTGATTCAAAAATTGATATAAGTTCCATTTGTAGCTGCTTACAAAATTCGAGTGAATCCGCACCGGTGAGCAAGTCATCCATATAAAATGACGATTTTAGTGCTGACGCAGCTAATGGATACCTCTTTGCTTCATCTTCTGCAAGTTGTTTTAGGGTACGCATGGCCAAGAAGGGTGAAGCTTTGAGACCATAAGTGACAGTTGATAAGAAATATTCTTGAAGTAATAAGTCTGGTGAGTCTCTCCACACAATAGTTTGCAGATGCTGATCGCATTCTCTGATTAAAATCTGACGAAAGAATTTTTCTATATCTGAAGTGATGACATACTTATGTGATCTCCACGATAATATAAGGCCTAAGAGATCTACTTGAATATTAGGACCACTGAACATGAGGTCATTAAGGCTATGTCCAGTCGTAGACTTTGAGGACGCATTGAAGACAACTCTCAATGATGGCAGGGAGTTTGAATCTAATTTTAAAACACCGTGATGGGGGAGGTAATTTAGTTGATTTTTATTGTCGTTAGCTAACTTCATATGATTGAGTTCTAAATATTCTTTCATAAATTTTTTATAGCCTTCTGAAAAATCTGAATTATTTTGCATTTTGATTTCTTGCTGTTTAAATTGAGCTATTGCCTTTTGTCTAGAAAAACCTAATTTATTTTGATATCCAGGCTTCATGGGGATGCCAACTTCATATCTTCCACAATCTAAACGCTTCGAAGTTTGTTGATAATAATCTTCACAGTACTGTTCTTCCTCTGTCAGTGTTGTAGATGACGATGCGGTAGAAATGTCCTCCATCTCCCAGTACTTTGAGACATCTGATAAATCGTTTAAAATGACGTTACATTGAAATGTTTTGACATTGCCTGATAATATCCATCCTAGCTTAGTCTGCTGAGCTATGGGCGCCTGAGCGGGGCCTTTGATCAATCCACTCATAATGATCTCAGAGTAGAAACTTGCGTCTAAGAGGATGTCGATAGGTCTTGAAACGTTGTAATGTGGGTCGGCTAAATTTATATGTTGAAGGTGAGGCCAGGATTTTTTTGCGAATGATGTTGATGGCAAATTGTTTACGACCTTGCGCATAACTAAGGCTTCGGTTTGAATTTCGTAATCTCCATATATTGATCGACATTGTAGAAGTACAGCTCCCTTTGAAGTTTCGGTTTTAGGACCGACACCTGTGATTGTGGCTTCGCAGTGCCGACGAGGCAATCCTAGTAATTGACATGAATGATGTGTCAAAAGAGAAATTTGGCTGCCCTGGTCTAAAAGACCCCTCAAGGTCATATAGGTGCCGTCAGCTGCTCTTACGTCTAACAGTACCGTAGTGAGTAAGATTTCCTCGTCTGCGGCAGTCACACTATTAACATTCATTTGTTTCGGGAAACTAGATGATGTTGATGGTTGAGAAGAATTTGTCGTCACTAAATGTGATCCAGATCGTACATATGCTTCATGAAGTAGGGTGTTATGTTTTCCGTTACATTCCCTACAGCGTTTATTTGACATACATTCCTTTTCATTATGATTAAATAAGCAATTCTGACAAATACGAAATTTTGCAATTGTCTTTAATTGCATATCCGGTGGCATGTTCGTAAATTTCTTACAATTAAATAAATTGTTATTGTGGCTAAAATTGCAGATTGCGCATTTATTACCATTAGTATGATTGACGACTGGCTGATAATTTTTATTAGTTTGATAATAAGGTTGAAAATTTGATGATTTCGAATTATTGGCGACACGTTTGAGGTTTGGTTTATTTGAGTTGAATGATGAGATTTCCCTATCTTTTCTAGTAATAGGTTCCAGAGCCGTAAATTTGCTTTCCAGGAACGTCATGAACTCGTCTAACGATGCTAGATCTCGCGGTGATTTTCGGGATTCCTTATAATCACAATAGGTTTCTTGATCTAATTTTTTGCACAATAAGTGAACTAAGAGGGGGTCCCAAGTGTTGGTGTCCACACCAAGGTTGTGGATGGCATGAATGCACTCTGTAGTAGTGTCATAAAGTCTTTTCAACTCGAACGATGATTGTTTAGTGACATTATGTTGATTTAAAAATAATTCAATTTGTTGCGTAAAGAGAAGTTGGGGGTTATTGTACCTGTGTAATAATATATCCCACGCCGTGTCGTAGTTTTCAGCGGAGATATGTAAATGCTGAATAAGACGTTCAGCTTCGCCTCGGACCTTGCCTTTTAAGTGCTGCATTTTTTGGGCTTTGTTGATGGAATTATTATTATGGATCGTTTCAGAAAACAAGTCAAAAAAGGTCGGCCAATGAGTATATTTTCCGGTGAAAATAGGAATTTCTAATTTAGGGAGTGATTGTTGGGTGTGGGTGCTTGATGACAACTTACTATTTAATTGCCGTTTGATATTTTTATAGAGTAATTCGAACTTACTAAACTCACTCTCATAACTTATATCACCACCAGCCAAAATATTATCGATTTTTAAGTGCGTATTGTCTATAGTTGTCCACCTAGCTTGAATATTACGCAATTCGTCCTCTATTTCCCATTTTTCTGAAATGCTGTTCACGTCTATGCTCTTAACTAACCTATCAAATGCTCGGAAATGAGTACGTTGTAATGTGAGGAGCTCGTCAATTTCCCCACTAGGCTGAACTGCCTTTTCCTCCTTACTAAATGCCAAAACATGACTACGAAGTGCCTGATAAGTGTCTTTACAAGCCTGATAGGAACCATCCGCGATGTACTGCTCAGCTTTTGAAGGGTTTCTCATAATAAGTTCATGGTTCATATCAAACTCGTCCCAATAACTATCTAAAAGTTCTATTTTGTTGGCTATGTATTCTGCCGTCTTCCTAGACGTAGAATCCTTGCCGAAATTGATTTGGAGTTTTTTGATTTTAGCGATAATTTCCGCTTGACGGACAATGACGTCAGATGAGGTTGATGTTTCCATGATGATAATAAGTAGGTATAAGTAATTATTGGAATATTCTTACTTGATAACTGATGAGTGTGACTTGACTGATTTATCAAGCCACCGTTGAATGAATGCTCCGTCTTACTGATTTGATGTAAACAAATGTAGGAGGGTTTGATGATGATGATAGGAGCTGATAGTCCAGGGTCCGGCGATACCTCAGAGTCACGAATTACAGTTTGTTGATCACAAAGGTTCACTCGCGACGGGTCCCGCTTTTCCCGGTAACTCGAAGGACCAAAACAAATGTAGGGGGTTTGAATAGTATCCTACACTGGTGATATGGTGATGATGGGAGTCGAAGGTTTATCACTGATTGTAAATAAAACCGTATGAATTAGAGTATTAAAATGAACTGAATTTATTGACTGATACTTATCGACTAAATGATCGCGGCATGTGTAACGTAAACGCTGAGTGGGCATTTGCCTGACCTACATAAGATTATAGTGTACGATTGCTCGTACAAAAGCCATTAAACAAAAAGTAAAATGGTTGTGAGAAAGAGAAGATGACTTAGAACTACAACGCTGCAAGTTATTTAAACCTGTAACAAATTCCATACAATCATTGGTACAACCTCAAACTGTTAAATATGAAAATACTAATGAAAACTATGGTAATGAAGATTTTAATATAAAACAGCAAAAGGAAATGGATGAACCATTGGAAATAAAATCCCCTAATAAGATACCGATCACTTCAGAGAATATTAAAACTCCGTTAGATCTTAAAAATAATGAATTATGTGTGCCTTTTGGTGTACGCAACGATAATGGCAAATTGATGATAGGCAATACGTTGGTTACATTTACAGACGCTGTTAATGATTCTTCCAATAAAATAGAGATGGTTAAAATAGGAGAAAATAGTTATGAAGTAACTCCAGGATTAAGGGAATTACTTTTTCAAAGTAAACCCAATTTGAAAATTATTTCTGATAAAGACAACTTAGTATATAAAGATATTTTATCTTTTACAAATGTTCACAAAAGAGATTATCATTCATCAGGTCAGATCAAAGGTGATAAAGGAATGAAATATTGTCACGTTATTAAACCGCTAATCTTTGAAAATAATTGCAAGGAAAATAAAACAGGTGGTAATCTATTAACTTTAAAATCGTATAAAAAGAATACCGATTTTATTTATTGGGATGATCCTAATGAATTAGTTGAAAGATTGAAAATTTTGATTGCTTCTAAAGATGCTGGTAACACGAGTCATGACAATGAAATCATTTCAATAATTGAAGAACTTAAAGAAGCTGGCATTATAAAAAAGTGATTTGTCTAAATTAAGATCAGTTGTAGTATAGACGTTGAACATGAATGTCAACAAATTCGGTCATCATATTCACAAAAGGCAAAAAATGCGCAGTTCTTCACTGAATAATATATTTGATGCGGAGTATAAAATCATAAAACATATTAGAGCGCCCGTAGATCCAAATGATTGTGCTACTAAAGAGTATGTGCATAACATAACTAACGGGTTCTTAAAGAAATTCAAAACTCTCGATGATTTAACAGCATTGTTAAATATTGAAATAAATAGTTTAAAAAAGAATCTAGATGTTGCAAAACAAAAAATAAATGAAAAATGAGTAAATCAGATGTAGTCAATGAAATACATAAACCAGTAAGATACAATTTTCCCCGAAGACATGTTATACTCAAAGATATAGATGATTTGTGGCAAGCCGATTTAATTGATATGCAATCTTATTCTAACGAAAATTCAAACTATAAATACATTTTAACAATAATCGATGCATTTTCAAAGTATGCCTGGGCATATCCCCTCAAAAATAAAGACAAAATAAGTGTAACTAGAGCGTTTAGAACATTACTAGAAAAAGGTCGCGTTCCAAAAAATCTTCAAACAGATTTAGGAAAGGAGTTTTATAATTCGGATTTCAAAAAGTTGGTAGAAAAATATAATATAAATCATTATTCTACTTTTTCCGTGAAGAAAGCATCAATAGTTGAAAGATTTATCAGAACCATAAAAAATAAAATTTACAAATATTTTAGTTTACAAGGCAATTATAAATGGAGTGGTCATATTCTAGAAAATCTTGTTAAAGAATATAACTCAACTTTTCACAGAACAATTCAACAGCCGCCAAATAAAGTTAATAAAAAGAACAAAGATGTATTAATAAAAAGATATAAAACCTTGCAACTATCTTCATTAAAAAAAGAACGTCAAAGATTTAAAGTTGGCGATTGCGTTCGTATAAGTAAATATAAAGGGACATTTGAGAAAGGATATACTCCAAATTGGTCAACAGAAATATTTAAAATATTTATGGTGCAGAACACAAGTCCTATTACATATCTTTTAAAAGATATTAGACAGAGACCGATTTTAGGCGCATTTTATACGCAAGAACTACAAAAAACTAAACATCCTGATATTTATTTGGTAGAAAAAGTTTTGAAAAAGAAAAGGGATCTGTTATTTGTTAAATGGTTAGGTCTGCCTGTAGCTGAAAATAGCTGGATAAAGAAATCAAGCATCGTTTAAGCATATATATTAATTCAAAGAAAAATAATCTTCATTCTGCATTTAGGTGTGAGAGAAGGTAGAGGTTACATCCAATAAATTGTTGAGTAAAATTAATATCCTAACAATCACAATGGAGCCGAAAGTAAAAACAAAGAAAAAGTCTCTTAAAACTAAATCTGCATCTCCAAAGACAGTAAAGACAAGAACGAAAACCTCTGGGGCTGGTTTCAGCAAAGTTTTTAAAAATATGATTTCTAAAACAAAAAAGCACCTACGTAATATAAAACCAAAATGTAAAAAAGCTGCAATTGAGTTAGCTATTGCGGCTGCGAAAGAATTAGCATCGGAGTTACCTGTTGAAGTACCTCGTGTTATTCCAGTACCAAAGACTGGTGGGGTATTACCATTGATTCCAATTTTCGCAGGCCTTGCTGCTGCTGGAAGCTTAGCAGGTGGTCCAGTAGGTGTATTAAAAGCTATCAATGCTATTAAATCTGCTAAGAAATTATTTCAAAAAGAGTCTCACGAAAAATTGAAATCTTTATGTATTGGAAGCGGATTACACATTAAACCTTATGGACAAGGTTTAGGAATATATTCGAGGATAGAAAAAAACTAAATATTAGGCTACCGAATCGAGCACTATCTAACTTTGATATTTTAAAACATTCAAAAAATATACCTTATTTCAGAGGGGTGTATATGAGAAATGAATTACCAATTCATCCATTTAAGAAAGAATGTGGTATTATCAATTTAGATAAATCTGAAAATCCTGGTACTCATTGGGTAGCCTATGCAAAATTTAATGATTATATAGAATATTTTGATAGTTATGGTGACTTAAAACCACCTCGAGAATTTGTGAAATACATGGGATCTAAATTTAATTATAACTATACAAATTTCCAAGGTAATAACCCATTTAATTGTGGACATCTTTGTATAAGATTTCTGAATAATTTTTGGCACCATCACAACCATTACGACAAATAAATATTGATGCATCCAGAATAAAGGTCAGTTCATCACAATGTCTGTTACGCTCACTATTACTGGAAAATACTCTGTTTTGGAAACGAATTTTATTTCTCCACTTATTTTAGATGGTGCATACGAGTGCGGTTTATTATATTTTTCTTCTTTCAATTCTATACCTAATATAAGTGATCGCAATAATTTATTCGTGTACGGAGAACATAAACAAAAAATTAAGGTGCCAACTGGAATTTATGATTTGCAAGATTTATATGAATATCTAAATGACAGAATTAAAAATAAATGTGAGCTAATAATAAAACCGAATAATAATACTATGTCATGTTTCTTATTCTGTAGTGAAGTTGTAGATTTTGGTGTAGAAAATAGTATAGGATCTTTACTTGGTTTTCCAAAAGTGAAATTGGAAGCAAATAAATGGCATGAGTCAACGACTCCAATCACCATTCTACCAGTGTCTGTTATAAGGATCGAATGTGATCTTATACAAGGGTCTTACACTAATGGTATTCCATCGCATATCATTTACGAATTCGTGCCAAACATCCCACCCAGTCATAGATTTGTCGAAATACCAAATAACGTTATATACTTTCCAATTACTCAAAATATTATTTCATCTGTAACTGTAAAAGTGGTGGACTTAGATGGGAAACGTATTAATTTCCGCGGAGAAAACATTCAATTGTGTCTTCATTTAAGAAAAATAAAATGATTGTTTTTCATAAAAATAATTGTAATAACGTTTATAAATTTCAAGTAAAGAAAGTTAAGAAATCTATTTCGAAGACTGCAGTGAAACAAGTTAGACGTGCTGTGACTCGTAAAAAAATTAATAAAAATAATAAAGAATTTCTAAAGGCACTCTCTCTGGTTTACAGAAACTCGGTTGGTAAACTCGGTTTTACAACATGACTATCCTGAACATAAATGATTCAACTCAATTTGATAATTCAATTGAGAGTTATGAAATACATACTTACAATCCATATAATAACAGTTTCAATACGAATGATGAAATACGAATACCGATCCATCATCAAGATATATATGTATTACCGTCAGCCAGCTCTATTTACATCGAAGGAAGTGCTATAGTGAGTCATGCGGACGCCAGCGGTAAAATTCAGAAAAAGAATGTCAAGTTTACTAATAATGCTATATTATTTCTCTTCCAAGATATAAGATATGAAATAAATGGTGTAGAAATTGATCGTATAAGAAACGCTGGAATAACTACATCATTAAAATCATATATATCAATGAGTAGCTGTGAGAGTAAGGCAGCAGCTGCGTGGGGATGGAAAACTGACGAGGACTTGAATAAAAGTAATAATAATGGCAATTTTAGCATTCTTATACCATTAAATAAAATATTAGGCTTTGCAGAAGATTATAACAAAATTGTAATGAATTGTAAGCATGAACTTATATTTAATAGAACTAGTTCAAATCTAAACAGTATTGTTATGGATGCTAATGATACTGTAGACATTAATATACACAGGATTCAATGGCGCGTACCTCATATCAAAGTTTCTGATAAGCAGAGACTAATACTATTGAAGCAATTAGAAAAAGATAATCCCATTCAAATAGCATTCAGAAACTGGGATTTATATGAATATCCATTACTACCAACAACAAAAAAGCATTCGTGGGCCGTAAAGACTACATCTCAATTGGAAAAACCGCGATACGTAATTTTTGGCTTGCAAACAAATAGAAAAAATTGTAAAACGACAGACAGTTCTATATTTGATCATTGCACGTTGACTAACGTCACATTATTCCTAAATTCTCAATATTATCCATATGATTCTCTCAACGTTAAGTTTGATGAGGAGAAGTACAGTATATTATATGAGATGTATGTTCAATTCCGTCAGTTGTTTAATAACCGTCCTACAGACCCCTTGCTTGATCTATACAAATTTAAAGAAAAGGCGCCGTTATTTGTAATCGATTGTTCTAGACAGAACGAGAATTTAAAAACAGGTCCAGTTGATGTCCGATTGGAAATTGAAACCTCTCAAGATATACCGAATAACACCTGTGCGTATTGTTTAATAATTAATGACAGACTTATTGAATATAAGCCTTTAAGTAATATTGTCCGAAAACTATCTTAAGTTATTGTTTTATTAAATCGAAAAATATTTACTATTAAAACATGTTTGCTATCGTGGATGTTCAAGGTTTTAAAATCGATAACAACGTATTTATTGTAAAAGAAGTAGCTGTCATATATGCCAATAAGTTAAATTTTTTTTTAATATCACCGCCGTTCCCATTTCGCAATCTTACTAGCGCTGAAAAGCGAAACGTGTGTTGGTTAGAGCAAAATCGAAAAGTACGGTGGGATGAAGGATTTATACCATATACGAAGCACAAAAGTATTGTTCAAAATTATCTTAAAGATAAAATCGTTTATTGTAAAGGTATTGAAAAAATGACTTGGATAAAAGACATAACAGGTGCAAATAATATTTATAATTTAGAAGATAAGGGTTGCCCCAATTTTAATAATTTATATAAAGCATATTCAACAAATAACAATGTATTTAGTTGTTCAAATCATCCATCAATATGTGCTTTAAAAAATGTATTATGTTTAAGAAATTGGTGTATTGATAATAAAAAACTGATTAGTATGTATTTCGCATTTTATTTTGTTTCACCCATTTTTAACCCAATAAATAGATGTAGTACGAAAACAATCTTACATTCTACGCAGAATTTAATACAGACATTTCCTAAAATTAGATATAAGATGAAAGTCAAATTCATCATAAAAATAGTTTATAAGTAGTGGGGTTAAACAAATAAAATTGGGGATCCTGGGGTCAACATGCGGGCCGAGCGGAGCGAGGCCCGTATGTTGATCCAGGATCCCCAATTTTACCCTACTCCAACTCGCATTTGGCAGCTTGTATTATATTAAAAAATAGATATTAAAATTATAATAAAGTGAATACCTCTATGCTTCAATAGTGAAAATTGTGTCTTACAACCACCTCAAAACCAACACATATCAAGGTACTGCCTTTTGTCCAAGTCTCATAGCTATTTAAAAGCCGCCACACACAGACGCCCGAGGCATGGCGGAGGGACGCCACGGCCACGAATCGCGTGTGTAGTCCTTCATAGAAATTCAGACGATACAAAATAAACGCCCCCGTCACCGACAGAACACGTTTTGAGCATGCACCAAACTATACCAAATGATATATGACCAGGCACTTGCAGATTCTTGGATCACGCCACGTAACATAATACACAGATACACTTCTCATTATTGCTTTATAATAAATAAATATACATTTGAGAACTCATCTCATATTCAGCTGCCTTAAAATTGTTAGACCTAAGAAATAGCCACGTGATGGGTCGCACTGGCAGCGGTCACTCTATAGTAACGAATTGAGCACGCCCCGTCTCCGCCGCACTTTCACGATCGGCTGCTCGTGCGACCGCCACTTTAGTTGCAGCTTGTCGGCGGTAGAGCCAATCAGAGTGGCTCATTGTTAGCCAGTTCTAATATACCAAATATCACAAAACAATTTAGTTCACTTTGCACGCCCATTTGTATGCAAGTATTTGCCGAACTTGAAGTCATTTCATACAGCGTTTTTCGTAAGTACGCGTTGTAGCTGTTATTCTAAATGAGAAAATCGTGTCTACAATTGATGAGACAGCGCCATTGACCTAAATATAAATTGAAGAAAAGTTAACAAGCGTTATTGAATATTATAAACGCTGTGTGCATGTGGTCAAGTTTGTGTTGCGTTGCGTGCCGACATGTCGGTGTAGGAGTGCAGGCGTGTGTCTGTGTGTGTGTGCCTCGCTTGCGCTGCACGGGTCACGTGTAGAGATGGGCAAAGTGTTTCTGCCCAGACAGGAAAATTGGAAAGAATCCCGGCATTTTAGGAAAATTCCTTATTTGTCCAAATAAATGCCCAATCACCGGGCAGAAAAAAACATAAATCTTGACAGCGTTTTTAGTACTCTAATGGGTATTTATGTTTGAAAATATATTAAATTGTAGCATATTACTAAATTAATAGTGAAGTCTGTGTTGTGCTTGTGCCGTACCATGCGTAAATGGATGTTGTTTATATAAATAAACTTTGTTTTGTTCTTTAAAATTAACTAGAAATGGATAAATTAAACAAAAGCCGTATTATGTATAAACAATTGAATATATATATTTTTTTAATTTACTTTACCAACACTGATCAAATTCTTGATATTAAAACATAGCAGTAACTTTCATAAAAAAAATTAAAAGAAACAGCGTAAACTTGAGTAATAACACAATATACATAGTATTTGAATTAGGGCTAGTGTTGTCACAAAACTGCTGCTGCGAGATCAAACGACGCCTTACAAAAACTTCAAACAATATCTGAATCGTCATATGCCGCAGTTTTGTGTACGAGCTTTTAGACGTATTAAAATCATTTAAAAATAAATATCAGAATACAACATAAACTATTTTAAAATCAACAGAACAATATCATAATGTAAATCACAGTCATAAATAAACACATAAAGTTGCAATAATCCATACTAATATTATAAATGCGAAAGTCTGTCTGTCTGTCTGTCTTTCTGTCTGTCTGTCTGTCTGTCTGTCACCTCTTCACGGCTAAACTGCTAGACCGATTGTGATGAAATTTGGTAGGGATGTAGTTAACGACCTGAGGTCAAACATAGGCTACTTTTGGGCGCGATATAACCGAGTCCCACGCGGGCGGAGCCGCGGGCAACAGCTAGTATATAATAATCTCAATTCGTCGTTTTTATTTTAACTAAAATCTATCAATCACTGTCTGTGTCGTACATAACGTTAGCTACATTAACAAATTCTACATTTTCTTGACGAGAAGTCGATGCTACTGGTTCCTTGCCGATGGTACTGGCTTGCATTGTAGAATCGTGGTAAGAAAATTCATCATCCGAAATTTGCATGATAAGACTTTCTGTATCTGTTTTATCCTCATCGGACAGCTGATCTTCATTTTTGTGCAACATGTTCCAATTATATGATAGAAATGTTATCTTTGCTGCTCTCTCTGATGTCAAACGATTTCTTTTAGTACTGTGAATAAACCCCTGTGTACTAAACGACCTTTCCGTCGCTGCAGATGTACAGGGTGCAGTTAATATTCTCAGTGCAATGCTACTTAATTTACTGGAACTACATATTCCTTTCCACCACAGAACAGGGGTTACTTTATCTATGCACTTCCAAGTAAAACTCTTACTCCAAAGACCTTCTTTGCCTCTGTACTGGGCTAGTTCAGCGATACAGTCAATGTTGCAGTATTCAGCGAGGCCACTAATAAATTCCATTGCGGCGACTTCTTCTGTCTGATCAAGCTCAATACCTATTGATTTAGGATCAAGCATATATGCGGCATAATGAATAGGTTTTAGACATTGTTTTACCCGTTTTTCGATACAAGCTTTTATGTTTTCCTTATTATCATCATCTAGCATTGTAATTGTTGGTAAAATAAATTCTAATTTTGACTTTAAATTTTTAAGTACCATAAACACTTCATGGATGTTAAATTTGTTTCCTTCCAATTTAAATATGCTGTCTGTAGCAGGCTCTAACAAACTAATGCACTGCTCAGTCATGGACCAAAAATCTTCGTCTAAAAGTGTGGATTTCATTTCGAATGATAGTTGGATAGTTTCATTTACAGCTAAAGTTTGTAGAGAAGCTTTATTAATTTTAAGGCTTTTTAGTGCGTTAACGTGGCTTCCCCATCTTGTCTTAGAAGGTAACCTTAAACTCTGACTTGAGCTTTTTTCTTTTCTGATTTTACAAAATAATGAACTCAATATTTGACTTTTTTTAATACCTTTGATGATATCTGTTGCAAGATCTATAAATGCTTTTACTTCTTGTGGCTTCAATAAATCAACACATAATAAATTTAAAGTGTGAGCAGCACAATTTAGTGGCACTATATTTGGGTATTTGTCTTTTATTATTTCGAATGATTTCTGAAGGTTTCTCGCGTTGTCTCCAATAAGAACCACAAATTTATTCACACCATAAGATTTCATGACTTCTTCAATTTCTGAACTTAAATAGTCGCTGGTATGTCGATTGTCCTGTGTATTCAAACTTTTAATAAAGACTGGCTCCGGTTTAGAGATCAAAAAATGTATAATGCCTTCATTGCAGATGTCAGTCCAACCATCGCATTGTAAGTGTAAAAAACTCGACTTTCTTAAATCATCGCTGATTTCTGTGTACATTTCTTTGTACAATTTATTTAAATATGTTGTTGAAATTGCTTTCCGGTGAGGGAATTTAAAATTTAATTTTTCAAAAAATCGAATCCACAATGGATGTTCTACCATTGATAAAGGCGTTCCCGTTATCAGCAAGGCTTTTGAAAACTCTTCATTCAAATTCTGCATATTTTCCTTTGATGCAATCTCCAAGGTTTTCAAATCACTGGTGCTTTGATGTGTAGATTCCGAGGTAATGCTCGAGTGTAATTGAGCGATCAGATTGATATCTTTAATTTCGTCCTTAATAGTTTGTGGACATTTGAAACACGTAAGAAGGTGTTGAGCCATTTTATTCACATGCCCTTTTTTGTAATGCTTTTCACAAAAAGAGCACTGCACGGATTTGTCTTCTAATTCACGATAATGTCTCCATATTTTTTTATTCTTTTGTCTTCCCATTGTGGCGCTAAAACAAAAAATAACACAGTTTTTACCACTGCAGAAAAAACTTCTTCCGGTACACGTTTCTCTTTATCCAAAAACGATAGATAACACTAGACAATAGTGTAGTTAGTGTTTTCTCATTCATTTACGTTAGGTACATTACCTGTTTTCATGCATTAATTCAAAATTCCGGTCTCACGTCCAAACGTTAAGGCCAAAATGAGACAGAACGATTAATCGTTAAAAAATAATCTTAAGGAATGACTGTCGAATATATCCTTAATTTGAGTAATATTTAGCGATAAACCCGCCTTTGTATCTTACCTAGTTTAAAAAATATTATGTATATATTTATTTGTTGCAATAAAAAGTTCATCTATCTAGCTATTTAAGGCTTTAGTAAAAAAGTAATAACTTGGTACCTAATGAGTTACTTTTAATGTAACAAGTAATTTCACGAAAACTAATCAAAAAGAGTTTCGAACATAACTAGGGAACTCTTGTATATAGATGCAGAGTTATGGTGAATTAAGAAACCCACATAATAAATACTGGTTTAAACACACAAAGTAGTATTCTTTTTTTGGCCAGGCATGTAAAAAGTTAAACATTCATAAATCTAATTATTACGGCGCTGACAACCGCCATTTTGGGTTAACATTTATGTCAGGTATTTTAAAGTAAACCACTATTATCATTCAGAATACTGCATGTAATTGATTTAATATTGACAAATGAAGGAATAAAATATAAGAAAAGAAACTTACCTTGGTAGTCACAATAAAATAAACTGCACAAAACGAAATCCTTTTTAAAATGCGTGTGATATCGGCAACCGACACAGGATACTGAGCAGCAGAAAACAAAATGTCACCGTGTGGTGTCGTATGCGCACAAGCACATTTCCACCATTCACCCCCTCCCCCACCTTTTGCCATTACTTTGTTCGTTAGGTAGCAGCAGGCATGTTGCCATATTGAGGAGTAATATATATCAGTTAAAACTGTTTTTAATTCCTAATTTGGGGACTAATGCTCGTGAGAATTACATATTGATGACTACCTATTATTTCTATTGTTGGAAATGTTATTTTCATCCTCAAAATATAGTATAAAATAAATTACACTATAAAAAAATAAATGTTCACATAAATGCCCAAGGGAAGAAATATATGGGCATCTATTGGGAATTTTCCCAATTTGCCTTAAATGCCCGGGCATTTGCCCATCTCTAGTCACGTGTGTCTCGCCGTATCACGTCACTGCGTGTCGCTACATCAGCCTACGTCCGGATTACATTTGGATTGATGTGGCGATGTCGCAGTACGATAGATAAAGCCGTGATATAGTCATATCCCTAGGGATATAATTATATACCGTAACATAGATATACGAAAGAGATGAATTACTATCTTACTAGGAATATAATTAAAATACGGTTGCAATCTAGTAATATGTTTATCTGACTAAACTAATCTAGTCAGATGGTTATAAATCTGCCAGAGAGCCAAAGAAAACAATACTATTATATTGGTTTTTATTTTTATTACAAAATTAAGGTACAATACTTTTTCCGATACTACGCTTGCCGGTGCGTGGTCGCCATACGAGAACTTTTCTGCCCCATCGGCCATCAGTTCGTCGCGCTATGTGCCCCGCCCACTGCCACTTCAAAGAGCTAATCCGCTGGGCTATGTCAGCAACTTTGTTCTCTTACGGATCTCATTTCTGATTCGGTCTCGTAGGGAAACACCGAGCATAGCTCTCTCCATGGCTCTTTGGGCGACCTTGAGCTTTCTTATGAGGCCTATAGTAATGGACTAGCTGCATATTTCTCTAAGCGACACCTCTTCATTTGGTATAGGATCATTCAAAGTAATGTTTGTTAGCTGTATTAATAAATAAATAAATTGTATTGCATTAAGCTGCATTGTAATTAATCTTTCAGAATACCAACTGAAGTTACAATTTTACTAAACTAAATCCAGTAATATAAGCATATCACTAAACTAGAACCGTATTATAATTATGTTCCTAGTAAGATAGTAATGAATTGCTTCGTATAACTATGTTACGGCATATAATCATATAACTAGGGTTATAACTATATTACGGCTTTATCTATCATACTGCGACAGCGACACTACATAATACATATACGTTATTTTATACTCTATGCATCCTTTAAACTAGCGTTTTTTGTCTGTTGTCCGCTCGCTCAGGTGTATAGCAATAGGTTCGACTTTGTAAGTATACGGAACATCGGCTAGGCTCGTACCCTCTACCTATACTACCTATATTATTCTATGTACATATTGTTGTATCCACTACTAATTAGTGACACCAGTTGTATGGTATTTTTTATATTGTAAGTAAAGTATATAATGTATAATATGGGTCTTACGAACCGTGAGTGTATGTATGTTGAACGCTTGTGACCGCTTGCATCCATATGGAAGTTTGACATTCGCGAACCCAAAGCATTCCACAATATGAAGTACTTGTCTTGAATGATCACGAACACCTCCAACCATTCCTTAGCCAGATTTCTTAGTTGTCGTAATTTCCTGACTTCAAAATTAATGATCATAGTTGTGATAAATACTGACTAATATTTGAATTAAGTGGTTTGCACATAATATGATGCGATTGAATGGTCTTTCACTAATGCAAAGGACGAGAATTCGAAAGAGAGGCCACGAAATGGGATTGTACTCTAAGTGAACCTTCGTAATGGAACTGTTTTATTATCGTACCAATGTCAGTTTATAAATGTGATTTTTATTTTTCAACTACGAAATTTAGTTACGGAATGGTTCAAAGGGATCACGAACACATGCATGCGTGGCATGTTTGTGGTCGCAGTCCAGCTGTGTGCGCGACGTCCCAGGCACGAACTCTGTATGATACTCTAGTCACTTCGTATACACCATCGAGTTGGAAGATTGTCATATATTTCAAAATTATCAAACTTTTCAATACGAAATATCAAGTCCAAAACACAGTTTTCCATACCGACAGTGTATTGAAGTGTTCTATTTATGAACCTATATCATATCCGCGCTTGCGCATCTTATAAAGCTTCACCTTCTGAATGTACTCCTCTAATTAGAGCAGATGTTGGATCTAATTACCCAAATTTTATAGGATATTATTATTTCTCCTCCCTAACTTGTAGCTATAAAAGTTCTTTGACAAAACACGAGTGTTGTACATGAGATAACAACAAACATTTGGTACCATCATTACTATTGCGAGGACAGTGTGTAAGAGACTTGTGGTGTCCCCAGACTTCTCAATTGCTCATAAAAAAAGCTTAAATGGTCAAAATTGCTCTTCTTATCAGCAGTGCTTTGAAAAATGTAAATCAAATTTGTTGTGACTGGTTACAATCATTTAAGTACCTAATCACTTATGTCTGTTAACACATTCTTTTTTATCTTCTTCATTCTTTTTTATTGCAAACTTTGCTATAGTTTGGGCTTTGTTGCTGAATGTGCACGCCTATGTTAATTTCTTGGCCACTTATTAATTGGTGCTACCTCCGTATGGAAAATGATTACTGAATATTTTAAATGAAACTATAAATAGAAGCTTGTTAAATAGTAATTTATAGGGTGTTCAAATCTCAAGACTTCACAATTAAGTTGCATGGGTCAAGTTTGTGTATCAGACCAAACTCAGGTGGTATCCTGCGCTGCGCGAATATGGAATCCCTTCAGCTCTGCATTGCGGATTGGTTCAAGCCAACTTTCTGTGAAATTAATGCTAGTACCGAAGCCCTAAGGGTTTCCATATCCGCGGCTCTGGCGTCTGGTGTCTGAGAATAATTTATAACCCGCTTCCTTTCTGCTTAAAAAGTGTGGTAGACGGGTATTACTTCTTCACCAGTATGGTGGCTGCTGTCCAAACCAAATCGATAACAATGGACTCAATGTCTAAATGCTGAAAGAAGCCAAGAGAGTAGGGGGACTATACACTCAACCATATTAATTATCTTGCTATTTATATTAGGACACAATTCTGCATTTACAAATATAATTAAAACTACAATATTAATAAATTAGTTTATTGAAACAATACAAACAAAATACATTCACACAATCATTTGTAATTTCGAGCGGGGCGCATTTATTACACATCTACAGTAGAATATAATTAACTGCACAGATTGAGATTTAATTAGAGGCGATAAAAAATATTGAACTAATTTGTTGAACTAATGAGAACATACGAATATACAAATATGCAATGGTTTTTAAGTAATTATTATTAAATGTAAAAACAAAAAACATTTAACAATTAATCCTAAAAGTAGATACAAGGTAAAACTGGGAATAAACGACATTACATAATAATTTTGTTACCGACTATTCCCAAGTTCCATACAAACACGAACACCCCAGTCGCGGGCATAGACAATAAGTTTCAAGTACAGCACCGATCGCGTCAATCTAGCTAACCAGTTCTTCGCATTTATATAAACAAATTAAATAAAAAAAAATCTAAATAAATAAATAACATCTACCAAAAGCAAATGAAATATGTTGCTCTAATAAGACAAATAAATATTGAAAAACTGGAAACAAATATATTTTCATTTCACAGTTATCCCAAACAATAAACAAATTCGCATCCTTGTTTAGAAACATTGTGCGTTGAGGAGTGCACGCCGTGACAGTCGACTGTCATGTGCGTACACACTGATACACACCCCCGCCCGGCAAACTTACATGACACATCTATTTTTAATAAAAACATAAAATAAAATTAGCATATATTTGGTAGCGGCGTGAGTTGCGTTAGTGTTACTAGCGCCGTTGATGTCGAACTAGCACGGGGTTCAACAAGACTGAGTTTGTAAAGCTGAACTGCGGCTCGAGCAAAAAAACCCCGTGTTTGCATAGTTGCTCAGTTAGTATTAATATTAATCGCAGTTTTGAGTAAATAATTTTATTTTTTTAAGACCAGGGACATGGTGATCAAATTCAGCAATTAACTATAACGCAGAATCACCATCTGTTTCTGTTATTTAAACACTAATCTAAATACGAACCTATACATGAATATGAGTGCAAGATAAATGATTGGTCCACAATGGGCTGACAGAGGCTGTCGAGGAATGTGTCAATGTTTTGATCGCGTCTATTTTTGCTTTAAATTAACAACAATTGAGTATACCTGCCTATAAGACTATTGATTTGATCATATTAGTTAGAATCAAATTCCCGTAAGATACACCTATCAATTATACTTGTGGCCGCCAAGCTGCCTTTATATACTAGCAAAGCTCGGGCCTCCGATACACATAGCACAAACCGGCGGCGGCTCCGGCACTGCTCTCCTCGCCACGAGGCTGAACTACTCTTAGCAAACTAGACGTAGAAAGTGTGCCAAATAGCAAGGAGGCTTAATTAAAAGTGAACAACAGAAATTTAATAAAAAGTTGTATTCTTTTACTAATTTTATTAGGTAGTTCCAAGTAATTGATTTGGAACTAATACTAATGAATGAATATTAACTTAACAGATTTTAAAGTCTATTTTGATTAGAGTGAGAGGAGTGGGGCCGTCGTCGTCGCTGGTGGCGTCTACCAGAGTTTGTTGTGGTAGAACTTGACGTCGAAGTAGCCGTGGTCGGCGAGCGGTGGCCGAGCCGGCAGGCGAGGGCGCGGCCGGCGTGCGCGCCGGACCGGTGGGTCGACCGCCTAACTTCAATACTTTGCCGTAAGCGTATCCAATCTCCAGGCGATGCTCTAGTTTCTGTTGTCAAAAAAAGCAACCGCCTAACTAATTTGACATCTGGAAATTGTATACGCTATCGCATCTCGTGCTTCACTTTGGTAAGTGAACAACAAGTGAACTAAATGATCTGAAAATGAAAAAAAGACATTGACATTAGTAAATGTCAACGTCAACGATGGACGTTTGTTTTCTGTTTTTTTTTTTGTTTATGGAAGGATTGCCATTATATATTACATTTCGTAATTTTAGGGTAACAATCTAACAATTAAATCTCAGTTATAGTATATTTTTATTTAGATTAAGAAAATTGATGCATATTTTAAAACAAATCTCATTAAATAATCAAGTAGCTTAATCAAACAATTAAGCTCTATTTGTACGTAATGTCTTTTTACGTAAAGTAATTAGCAATTATTAATTTAATTAAAATTAAATAGCGAATTTTTTTTTTATTCACTACTTTTTGGGAAATTCAGAAATTGGTCTAAAAACCCACACCAATTGTTTTGTTGTAAACAAATTGATCGTTTTTAGAATTGAGTATTTGTGCGTTTATAAAAGAATTATCTTGAATAACTGTGATTGTGTGTCTTTAAAGCACCGCTAAGTTGTTTTTGGTTAAACACTTATAACAAAAATTTGTCGATTGTAAATGAAAGATCATAAACATTTCACCACTTTGTCTTTTTCAAGATTTTCTTAATATGTGTCAGGACTCAGGATTCCCGCTCCATGCAGTTTTATCATAAAGGCAGATAAAGAGTTGATGGAGTCCTATCTATTGCTGAACACAGAAAAAAATTATTGGATCATAATGAACCAAACTGTGTGGGTTGAATTGCCTTGCCTCACAGATGCAGTGGATGATTGTAGCAAATACCGCTAAGTAGTTCTAAAGTGAATGTTTTTTACTTTGTGTTATAGATATAAGTAAGTAAATATTGTGATGAATTCTGTACTGGTGCTGTCGGTAGTCAAGTAACCGTCCGCTCAGTCTGAGACTCTAACCAAGAATGTCCCTCGATCCCTTCTTGTTAGTACCATCTCCACTGCCTCCCCACCGCTATGCTTGTGGTGTCAAAGCGGGGAGTTGATCAACCAATGACAGACTCTCGTAAGATGGCGCCACGGTTGTTATTATTTAAGCCTATTATCACCATCATTGCGTAGTAAATCATAAAATATATAATATAAATAAGCATAACCATAAAAATCATGACATTCGGCCATCGGACAACGTGCAGACTCCGGCGCACGTTACAAAAATTGTACAATTGGATGATCAATACAAAATATACCTTATTCACCTTTTAAAACATATCTGAGTCTATTTACATAGTGTGACAAAGATATATAAGTATTATTAACATAGAACACAATAATATCAAAATTTAAATATTTACAATTATTTCCTCTAAACATTTTAAATAATAAGCCAAATCAAATGAACAAATCTTTTTTCAAGTATAAACTAAATCAAACACAATAAAATCATATCATGACATTCGGTTGTTTTTTGTTTGTTATTATTTAAATGTATATTCTATCTGAATCACCATGTCCAGATTCAATCAACACGCAGAACAGCTTTAGTGGATTACCCATACACCCTACAGATGAAGAATCTGAAGATCAGCCAATAGTAAAATGACCAAGTAAACCACCATTACTCTTATAAGGTGTACAGGAAGTCAATAAGCTGGCAGAACTACTTCGTTCATCTGGCAGTGCGGATAGTTTCACCCTGAGGATAATAAATAAAAATCAACTTCAAGTAATCAGTGCCGGTATAGAAACTATAAAAAAAATATCTACTCGACATGGTTGGATTGGGTATAAATTCATCCAAGAAGATCAACGATGCTACAGAATCGTTATTTAAAAAAAATCTACACAGCACCTTCCAAAGCAATTGAAGCAGAGATAGAAAAAACCGGAAACATCATTCAAGGATAAATTATCAATGTGAAATTTGGACTAGAAAGAAAACCAACGTCAACTTTTTTTTTGTAAATATTGCTCCAGGTCCTAGCAATAGTGCAGTTAAAAATAACGAAAATTCACCACCAAGCAGTAAAAATAAAAGGTCCTCAAACGAGGCATACAATTCCTTAGTGTCAAAGATGCCAACAACTTTGTCATTCAAAAAAAATACTCATAATACTCATTTATTTTTACCCGTCAATACAATAGATTAATAAAAATAATGATAATAATTAACATCAAGTCAAATAGCAGCAGTCAAATTCAAAATAAAAATTAAAAATGAGAAATAAATCAAAAATTGATACACTGACATCATTAATACTGAAATATTACTACATTAATGTACATCGTACCTTTTGTACAATAAAACTAATATCAGTCCATTAATTCCTCGTTACTATAGTAAACTTTGTCATTGTCAATTAATTAGTAATAAGTTTTAATTTTACTATATCAGTGTGTGAAATGTGCTCAAGGTCATCAAGCTTCAGAATGCAAAAAAAAAGACAGTAGTACACCAGCACTATGCGCCCTTTTCCAAGGTGAGCATCCTGCAACTACTAGGAATGTAGTGTTTACAAGGAGATTCTAGCAAGTCGAAAGCCAAACCAATAAGGCTTGAATGCCCAACGAAAACTTCAAATGCATATATTATACAAAAATCTAACACTGATTTCATCAGATGCTACTCAAATGAAACTAAACTTTTTACACATGATATTAAAAAAAAAGAACTTTCTATGCCAAAATCCTAAAAGGCAATACTGAAGTGTCATCTAAGTTAACCAATAAAATTGAAGAATAAATAAAAAAAAAACTGCTTAAAGCATCAACCTCAATAATTAGACATGCTCCTACAACATATGAGTGCACTTTATAAGCCTCTTCGCTCTACTTAATTGTCAGAAGAATAAAATGACTACTGATTAAGAATTAGAAGACATTAAGAATTACTACCTGGAACATAAATGGCTAGCTCCAAATAAATCTGAACTTGAAGTACTTATTGCAACTCACAAACTAGATGTGACCTTAATCTCAAAAGCACACTGCATCAAGCAAAGTAACGTTCCATCAAGGACTACAACACTTATATCACACACCACCCTGATGGAATGAGTCATGTAAGTCCATAAGCATTACCTGCTGCCAGAGTATAAACACTCCGAATCCTAGCAACCACCATAGCTATTAAAGGTAAGCTTGGAAGTCTTAATCTGTCTGCAGTTTAATGCCATCCAAGGCACAAGAGTAACTGTTCTACTTACAGTAAGTACGTTTTGACACTAGGAGGCAGACTTATTTCAAGTGGAGATTGGGGTGCCAAACATTCTGGGGATTAAGGTTGACCTCAACCAAAGGTACACTGCTCAAACTGTGTCTTGGCAATAACAATCTTAATGTAATCACGACTTGTGAACCAACATACTGGCGATATGTTGAAATTCTCTGAATATTTTTTTTTTTGCAAAAGGGCCAGAAGTACACTATCTGAAAGCAGAAACTTGCTATGATAGCGGCTCTGATCATAGCCCTATACTGTTGACAATTAGTTCCATTATTATCTGCTATAATGAAATATAGTACAGAGACGGTGATTGTTTAAATGATCAAAATTTGATTGATTGCTGTGAAAGACGTCCAGAACAAAACAATTGGACACCAGCTAGAATACCTTACTGCGATACCATCCACCAACTATTCACTGTGGAAAACTACCAAAGGTCCATTTAAACCACAGGCATGAAGTTTCCATTTAAAACTAATACTGGGTGGACACATACTGGAAAAGAGAAAGCTGATATATTTGCAAGACATTTAGCTGACGTGTTTGCACCAAATGAAGGCTATGAAGACGTGGAAACTGAAATAGATAGAAGAGCTGAACCAAGTCTTCCAACTATCTGTTCCACTTAACCCAGTGATAGTACAAAAAGTTAAACAGGTCATCTCTAATTTCCAAAGACATAAGTCACTTGGTTTTGACTTGATCATCAAAGAAGTTCTAGAAGAGTTAATCAAATCAAATCTCTTTATTTGCATGAATGTATGTACAAAATGATGGTGTAAAAATATGAATGTGCGAATACATTTTACCTTAGTAAGGCGTGCAAATATATCATGTCTAAAAATACTCAATTATAAAGATACACCATTTAAAACAATGTCAAATTTAAAAAGATATAGTCAACATGGTATTTTATCATAATTTCCAACTTGCAATGATTCCAATAAAAGTATAATAATCTGAGTAGTCATAATGTGTTAGTAAAATAAATGTTTATCTATTAGCAGTGTTCGTAACTTTTCTTTAAATGCTCTATATCTTAACTCTTACATACTGTCAGGTAATTTGTTAAATAATTTCGGTTCCAAAACATATATTGTCCTACTTTACGACGCAAGATTAGATTCATATACAATCCAATGATGTATTCATTAATTGATGCAACAAAGTGTTTATTCATTCATTCATTCATGTTGAGGAAGTATTTGTACCATAATTCTTGTTGGTTTTGGTCGTCTATTAACAATTTGCTTAAAACTATTTATATTTTGCCTCACATACAATCATGCCTCAAAAATGAACAGTGAGGGTAAAGTCTAAGTTCAATTTTCTAAAATCTGATACACAAATCTCTTTGTTGTCTCTAAACATGGCTCGGATACAGAATGTGTATCGTTGCAGCATTTCCCCAAAAAAGTATACCATATCTCAATTTAGAGGCAACACAATAATAGTCAGCAAGAAAGGCCATAGTCTATCTCACTACTCTATTCAACAGAATATTGAGAGTCCAATTCATTCTATGCCTGTGAAAAGTATCAGTTATAACAATGCTCTACGAGGCAGGCAAACCACCTCATTCTGCAAGCTCTTACAGTTAATTCGTTTCTTACCAATCTTGTCTAAAATCTTCCGAAAGATTTCTAATTAGAATTTTGCGTATCCTCTCGGAACCTGATGCAATACCAAAACACCAATTGGGCTTTAGTAAATATCACTCTACAATATAACAGGTTCACAGAGTATGCGATACTATTAGAAAATCTACTAAGCAGCTTTCTTGGACAATTAGCGGGCATTTTACAAAGTGTGGTACAAGAACTACTTTACAAAATCAGGAAAGTGTATCCTCACAGTAACTTTTTGCTAGTGGATGCATAGCCGAAATACATTATTCCAGGTTCAAATAGATGAAGAGACATCAGACTTCTATGAAATTAAAGCGATGTTTCTAAGGGATTAGCCTTAGATCCCAAATTGTTCACGATCTATATATCTGATCTCCCTGAAGCCGATAATATCACCAACCACCGTTACTAAATTTGCCGATGTTACGGCTATATTAGCAGGTAACAAAAATCCAGGTTTGGCGTCAACTATTGGCATCACAAGATTGCCTTGATAAGATTGATGAAAAGCTCCACAAATGGCGATCATAGCAAGTGACTCAAAATTGTACCCATATTATCTTTGCTTAAAAAAGAGAAACTGCCCACCATCAAACTAAGGGACATGAGCTTACCACAGAATGACTCCGTCAAGTATCTCGGAATGCATTTGGATCGCAAACTAACATGGAAGAAGCACATCAAAACAAAAAAAGATGACATCTATCTCCAGTATCGAGGACTGGCTGATGGCACGCAACTCTGTTCTATTTATAGATAACAAACTCCTCATATACAAAACAATCTTGAAACTCATTTGAACATACTGCCTCCAATTGTAGGGCAGTGCTTGTAATACAAACATAACCATCATGGTTCCTCACCAATGCTAAAATTCACGACACACTGCAGATCAACACTTAGGAAACTACAGAAATCGATTCTTGAACCACCCAAATGAGCTGGCACTTAATCTTATAAATTATGATATGATATTCAAGGACTCGCTTCAAGATTCTAAGAGAAGGCTACTTCTACTGAGCCTTTACAAGGGACACATATTTTTATCTTATTGCTCATCGTCAAGGCTCATAGTCCAGAGAACTGATTGTAGATAAAACCAGAAAAAAAATGTATGCATAAGAAAATACATTAGCTCTTTTCACTAATTTCATAAATATAATTAATTAGATGGACTTCATCTGTACATAACAAGACATTTTTACCCATAACTTTTAACATGCAGCTCGTCAGAACTTTAAGGATGTACGATTCCATCTATATATAAAATAAAGCACGCTCTTGCTAATAGCAAACTCAAAAGATGCACATTAACATCTAACATGATCTAGCGCACGCTCGCGCTAATAACGAACTTAAAGGATGCTAACTTTCATCTAATATAATCTAACGCACGCTCACGTTGGTACATGACTCAAAAGATGTACTCTCACATCCAACATAATCAAACGCTTGCTCACGTTATTACAGAACTCAAAAGATGTACTCTCACATCCAACATAATCAAACGCACGCTCACGTTATTACAGAACTCAAAAGATGTACTCTCACATCCAACATAATCAAACGCTTGCTCACGTTATTACAGAACTCAAAAGATGTACTCTTACATCCAACATAATCAAACGCTTGCTCACGTTATTACAGAACTCAAAAGATGTACTCTCACATCCAACATAATCAAACGCACGCTCACGTTATTACAGAACTCAAAAAGATGCACTCTCACATCTAACATAATCAAACGCACGCTCACGTTATTACAGAACTCAAAAAGATGCACTCTCACATCTAACATAATCAAACGCACGCTCACGTTATTACAGAACTCAAAAGATGCACTCTCACATCTAACATAATCAAACGCACGCTCACGTTATTACAGAACTCAAAAAGATGCACTCTCACATCTAACATAATCAAACGCACGAAGTCATGGGCTACAGCTAGTTATCAATTTTACCAATAATATTATAAACCACTAACAATCTTAAATCAACCATATTAACCGCTCACTACTTTATTCGGTCGGACATGAAAAATCCTTTTGTTCATGATAGCATGATTACTGGGGAAAGCCATCGTCATCATTATCATCGATACGATCTATAAGCATCATATCTGGCCTTACAAAACTTTAAATTTTCATAAAAGTAACGCCCCTTGTACAACAAATAATAAAAACAATAAAAAAATAAAGGCTAAGCAAATTAATATTTTAACCACAATGTATTAGCAAGAATGAAATGAAAGCAGAAAAACAAGCATAATAAAATGAGTGTGTGTTCTGTGGGCCCGGCCAGAAGCAGGCCTGGCTGGCTGGCTGGCCACGCAACCTTAGTCACAATTCATGTGATGTATGTATGATGTAAGTATTTCATTATTTCACACAAAAGCGACACTTTAACAATGTCTACTTAAAAAGTACGATAAGTTTAAATTCGACAATTATAAAAACCTTTACTTTTTTTTAAATTATTTTTACTGTATTAATAATTAAATTAAATTTATTAAATTAAACTTTACACTACATAAATGTAAAATTAGAATAATTATTCCATCAAAATAACGAAACCACTCTTTAATAAAAAGGGCTTACCGCAACCACACGACTGGGCAATTCGAACAAGATTTTTTTTTTTTCTTGTGATAAACATACGTTAACTAACACATGATTAAAACACTATCATCAATAAATTTGCACTTTACTAATCTTTAAGCTAACCAATCTCACTATTATCAGTCCAGAAGAATAGAAACAAGGTTCCACCATTAAGGCTTCAAAACAAGTAAATGTAGGTAGGACGTACTAACAAAACTGAGGGTAGCAATCATTAACAACAAATATAATCATGAAGCAAAGCAAAAATATAACTTGTCAGCCTGTACTGATGGCTTGAAATAAAAACATTAACGCGACACACATATTATTATAACTTAGTAAAAATAAAAAAAGTCTGAATTTTAACTTCTATCTGTAAAGCTTGTAAGCAAAAACTCATTATATTTATTTAAAACATTAAAGTACTTACAATTTCTATCTTTTTTCCACTTCTGCGGGCGAGATAAGAGCACTTCTGAAATGTGATGAATTCTGTACTGGTGCTGTCGGTAGTCAAGTAACCGTCCGCTCAGTCTGAGACTCTAACCAAGAATGTCCCTCGATCCCTTCTTGTTAGTACCATCTCCACTGCCTCCCCACCGCTATGCTTGTGGTGTCAAAGCGGGGAGTTGATCAACCAATGACAGACTCTCGTAAGATGGCGCCACGGTTGTTATTATTTAAGCCTATTATCACCATCATTGCGTAGTAAATCATAAAATATATAATATAAATAAGCATAACCATAAAAATCATGACAATATAGTAAGTTATATTCCTGTTTTGCAGTTTAAACCATTATGTAGGAGTATACCATTATATCAGTTGTCTACGCTGATATCCAAACTAAAATCCTTACTGTCCATGTTGATTGCACATAAGGTGAAACCTTATGTATTCAGATAATTATATCTGTAAATATACCATATGTACAGATACTATACATATTGTATGTAATAGTGGGAAATGCTAAAAGCTCATCATGAATAAAAGAAGGAAGAGAAAGAGTGGGCTATTTCATAGTTTATAAATTTAAAGCAGATGAGTTTTTTTAAGCTCATTTATTTGCCATTTTACTTATAAATATTATTTAACAATTTTGCTACATACTTATTCCTAAAATATATTTCATTAGTGATAAAGTAAATATATGTAGTGACTAATGAGAGATACATACTATGTCCTGCCTGTGGCTGTGGTTCAATGTTTAATGCACAGTAATTTTCAAAGTCCCAATCTATCCAAGATATACTTTCTCTTATTATATATTTAGACAGAAAAAATAAACAAAGAAAAAGTAGTACATAGTCATTTGCATTTATAATTATTTTAATTATGTTACTAACAAACACAGCTTCATATTCATTATACATATTATTATTGATAATGTCATACTTATTTTTTTTAAGCTTAGGAGAGAAGGAGGCACCTGCTATAAGCCTTCACAGAACAGCAGCGTGAGGGACCCAAATGTACTACTGGAAGAGGATTAAGCAAGCACCCTTATCCATCATCTTGTTTTCCTCGTAGAGAGAGAAAAATGTATAAATGAAAATAATATTTACATGCCAGAATCACCATATGTATATTCTGTACCTATGAAACATACAAGTATATGGAGTAACAATGACATGAATGTAGTGTTTGTCAATAAAAGATTTTAAATGAAATTAGTTCCAAGTTTTTATTATCCTTAGGTATAGTCAGAATTGCACAGTTTTTGTACATGATTGTATGTGTATAGAGGGTCTGTTCCAAGTTTCATCTAAATCGATTTGGTAGTTTTTGAGATATTAAATAAAAATGTGTCAATGACTTAAGAAAGTCTGTTCTTAAATCTGCAGGCAGCATATTGGAAACTGCAAGTGAAAACATACTCAAAGTTCCAATAAAATAAGTACAATGTATGTACTTATTTCTCTGATACTCATAAAAATAATAATTAAAAAAAATGAAGCCTGTATTTCACTTCCTACAGTATATTTATAGCAACATGTACTTTATAAATACAGATTTATAATAGAGGGAGTATTCGGTTTAAATAAAATACAAATGGGACTTTAACTGATTGTTATTACTTAGATATGTGTGTAGATGTTTACTTCATATACATTTAAAGTGGTTTATTATTAACTACATGTTAATATTAACAATATTGTAGTAGTAAATTATATACAATTTACAAATTAGAAAATGTTTTCTTTTTAAATTATAAACATTAACACCACATATATTTACACCTTTCCCAGTCGTCTCAGGTTTCTCCATCACATTCTTTTTTCTTATTCATCATTTGTAAAATGCTCTTCCTGACTGCCTGAATATGTATTAATAATGAACATCATCATCAATGATCTTGGTGCAGAACTAGAAGCTTCTGTAATATAAATATTCATTATATTCAATTAGCATTCTCATCTTCAAAAGACACCACAGGATAATGGACTATACTATGGCATGGTTCCTAGTTAATAGAACACACATCTTCAAGAAAGACATAATATCTGTATATATTATTTCTTGGTGCAATAAAAAGTAAGTATGTCATCGTAAACAATCATGTTGTTATCATCAGACACATGTCTATAAACTGTGGTACAGCTTTTCATTAGGTGGGCCTTATGCTTGTTGGATTACTAAAAAGAATAAATAATACCACTACCTTTTTCTCTGGATGTAAAAAAAAATTGACACTACTTTTTTAGGGTTTCATACAATACAAAGCCTCTGTTGTCTGTTCTTTTATCTAGATATTTCAATTAGTCAATGAAGTTAGCTGGTACAGAACTCTTGGTGTAGTAATTTAACTCTCGCTTGACTGGGTTTTGTACCTTTGTCGACAAGTAATAGATTCCCCATTTTTAAGCCATAGCATTTTGTTCCAAAGCATTATGAAAAATGCTGTGTGAGTTAATGTTCATTATACATTATTTATTTAATAAAACATAGATATACAAGTACAACCACTTACCTTCTCCCAGCTCATAGAGCTTATTTTGTTTTCCGAATTTGTAAAGATTAAGTTAGCGAGTGATATGACCTCCCATTGTAACATGCGTCCTTAAGAATCATTGGATGAAAAATACTAGTATAGGTGTTTGTTAATACTGGAACTCAAGGAAATCCAAATATATCATATAATCTAGAACAAAATTTCATATTTAATCATAATATGTCAGTTTATATGGAATTGATTTTCACACACACATAACACATGGTTATTTGACCATAGATTTTAAGTAAGTACCTCTTATAACTATCATTAATATCTCTGGCTCCTAGTATTTACATAAGCAAGCAAGTAAATAGGTGCATAGCACGTGAAACATACTTATAAACTACATTACGGCTTGCAGCCATTGGAACCTAGATTTTTGGAAGGTGATATTCTTACTTCCTCAAGATTTGTAGTTGATTGAGTGCATCTTTACCTCAACGAATCAAACTTAATAAAAGAAACCTAGGCATCTGCGCGATGCATAGCAAAAAAATATTGCCAAAACATAGTTCATTCGAAATGTTTGTGTACATTTTGTAGATAAGATGTTAGATATATGACAAGTAGCATATATATATATATATATATATTGTAGAACTAAGGGGGTTGATAAACAAACAATGCAGCTGTACCTACAGTGTAATAAATACCTTGGTTTCGGTTCAATAATAGCTATACTTTGAGGGATGCAATATCTAGTATAACACTGACGCGAAGATAAATATCGGTAAAAATCCGCTTCGTAATAGCATTGGCTTGTTGTCTCCTTGGTGTTTCCTCCTTCGCCACTTCATTTAATATTATTTATTATCTTACAGCTGTGAAAATGTTTTAGTATCTCATGTGATTCCACATTGCAAAATGTTTTGGATTTTAACACGATTATACGCAGTTTTCACTATTCTAGTGATTGTAAAACTTATAAAATGTAATAGATGCGTAAAATCGAGGTACTTTATTATATAAAAAGACGATAATTAGCCATTTGAGAGACAAAAAGTTATAAAAACAGTGAGCTCGCTGCCCATGTTTTCAATGCAATGAAGTATGTCTTGCTAGAGTATAGAGATCGGCGCCAGTTTTTTAAAAGCTAGATCACTTAGGCGGAGTGAATTAACTGTCACTTTCATATGATTTTCATTTGATTTTTCGTGACATCGTAATCAACATCGTAAACAAAAAAAAAAAAATTTTGAAAGCTTTTTGTGTGTTAGGCGGTACGAAATGTAGCTCAGCGATACAAGTAGCCATTACGAGAGTACAAAATCGAGATAGGCGGTCGACCCACCGATGCCAGCCCGGCGGCCAGACCGGACGCCGCGCCGGATGCCAAGCCGGCCGCCAGACCGGACGCCGCGCCGGATGCCAGGCCGGCCGCCGGAGCGGGCACCGACACCGGCTCCACGCGCAGTGACGACGGCCGCGACGGGCTCACGTACGGCTCGGGCTCCGGTTCCGGCGTCGGCGCGGCTGCGGCCGACTGTGCAGCCGGGGATGTCGGAGACCCTCTGCTCGCACGTGACCCGCTTGCAATAATACTCATACATTTATGGTGATATTCAGAAATAGTTATGCAAGTCACATGACACAAATATAATATTTGTATACAAATAAACCGACCACCTGACCGAGCTTCGTGATGAAGGTAAAAAAATTTGATAAATTCTATTCTATACAAATAGAACTCTTGTGCCTATCGTAATTACATCAAACTAAATTGTAACACGGATTAACCATGGAATGGGAACAAGTGATTAATTCTACTTAATGTGATTCTTGAACGTTTCGATTTTTTTTCTCTAAAACCCAAAGCCGATTTTCGTTTCGTGCATGCCGAATTAATAATAAAAAAAACTAAGTGCTTAGATATATAGATTCTCATCAATAAAATAATTTACAAAACTCTAAACATACATATATTAATATTATCACAGTGCATCTTTACTAAAGTTCGTGTCAACATACAACTAATAATTATTATATAACTAGGCATCGCTGCAGAGACTTCACTGGTATGCGACAATAATCACACAAAATGCAATTCTCAAATATGAATAATTACTACAAAAGCTACTGCATTGAGCATTTCAGCTAAACGTTTATATAGGTTATATTGAAGAATATGACTTAAAAAGCGAAAAGCTTAAAATTGAAAATTTAGAATCATTAATTCAATAAAAAAATCTATTTAACCATGCAACTTAAAAATAAAAATAAAGTTAATGTTACATGGTCTGATTTTACTACAATTTGCGCATTTTAAAGAAAGAAAAGTTGTCCTAAACTAAATTAATTAATCCTTTTCATAAAGGAACGATTATTCTACAAATGAAGAAAAAAATGTTGGTCGTAGTTTTAATCTCATGAAAAACGTCCGCCTTTTGGCCCACTTGACAATAATAAATATTAGGACACATCGCTTTTTACAGACATTCGTAGTTAATATAAATCAAATATTTTTAAAAGTCAACCATTCATTCAAAATAATCTCGTCAAAATTGGAATGATATGTGTAAGGTGTGTCATAGAAAAAGTACAAAAGAGAGTGACGTAAAATTTAGCGCATAATTCAAGTTGCTGGCCACTGCTGGCCTTGGGCAGGTGATCCGAGATCTAGCCAGGCTTTAAAACACGCAATTCACATCAATCGGTCATGTTGGTGCACATTCAGTGAGGCAAAAGAATTGCGCGCGAACATGTCAAACAATAAAATTAAACTTTAACATATAGGTTAACATAAGTTTGTTAAGCCCGTTTTGATTAAAATGTGTTCGACTCGATTTTTCACGATGTTTTAATAAAAAAAGGTGAAGATAAGAGAGAAAGGGGCAAAACATATTTGTTTTAATGGGCTCAAGAAACTTTTGTCAATTTCTATGATTAAAGGCGGTAAAGCTATAAATTATCGATTGTTGCCGATCAACATCGTTGTCGATAAAAATTTTGCAAAATAATAAAATATTTTATATTAAATAATAAATGTCATTATTGGTGTCGAAACGCAACACACAAGAGTGGCGTCCCTCCATCCTAATGGAAGTCGCCACCATCGTGCGAATGTGACCACACACGGAAACAAAAACCAAATAATACATAATGTATCTCTATCTATAAAAGCTGTAACTAAACATTCACTATAATTAGGTTTGATTCACACTTGGAATTAGTCTGAATAGAATTGCAAAATTATAATAAATTTTAATAAAACAGATTAACATTTAATAATTTGATCGTAAATGCCAATTTCATGAAATTCATTTCGTCAAATTTCAAAGTGTGCAAGAAAGCCTTTTTCCCGTTTACAGACGAACAGACACATTTATAAAATAAAGCAACTTTGATTTGAAATATAACCCCATCTTTTTATAATAATTATAAGTGGCGGAAGACATACACTGAGGTCATATTTCTGTCCTGTTGACACTTGCAGGGAAAATAGGTACAGTTGCTAGATCATGTGTCTCGACTACATAATGTTCTCGCCCCACGCCAAATAAAGACACTTTTGAAAAAGTGATGTATAAAGGTATGGTTTTATAGTTTCATTTATAATTAGTAGCCTTCACTTGTTTAGTTACTTTGTATGGATACCCGATGTGAACTCTATATCGACTTGTGATATTCATTGCGCGAGTTGTGACCAGAACTTTGAAGAAAGATGGTGTCAAAATCAATCGAAACTGGCTAGTACCAAGAACATGGTAAAACTAGCAAAAGAAGTAAATATTAGTTGAATTAGAAGTGTTTTTAACCGACTTAAAAAAAGGAGGTGGTTCTCAATTCGTCGGAATGTTATTTTACAACTAACATTTATTCGACTCTACATCTTTAAGTTTTGCGTTCAAGTTTTAAACAGAACATAGACTATGTTAGCATAACATTATGAAAAATTACCAAACCATCGATTAGATGGCGTGGGTCGAGAAAGTACAAGAATAGGAGAGGCTCTAGCCGCCGTGTAAACAAAACATAATTAAATTAAACAAGCGTTGCGGCGGTCAGTGCCAGTGGACGCGCTGCGGCGAGTAGCTGCAAGCAACCAAATTGAACGTAAAATAAATGCAAATCATAATATAACGGAATGTGACCAGCAGCACGTGCCAGACTCAAACTGGTAATGACTATAAACGCTTATTGTGACGATGGATGGCTGAACGGTATCTACTTGATACACAGCTAGGGTATGACCTCGCGAAGGATTTCTATATTTAGATTATCTTAAACATGCTTCTTTCTTCGAGATGTGATGCAAGAAGCACTTATTTTAATATTTATTTGGGTCTGATCCGTGCTTTAAGTGTTCAAGATCATCGTGTCTGCCCTAGTCAGCGGATAAACTCACTGAATCGTCCATGCTCCAAAAGTATTATCAAACTGCAAGCAAACACGTTGATCAGGGCGACATTTTGTCTCTTTCTTCGAAATCTTAAATAATAGGACAATTAACATTGAAATTTATTTGAGCAATAGATTACCCAGGAATGGCGCTAACGAAGGCAAGTCATGTTGTTAATATACGTACCCATTGCTGGTCTCGTGGTAGAAGCCGCCGCCGCCGCCACCGTGGATCACCTGCCGAGGAGATACACATTTTAGATTGAAATGATTGTAAACAAATGTCGTACGATGTCATAACGCCTATTTACTTGATAATTACCTATTGTCACATTGGGTTATTTCTTATTTTGGTTGTACTTATAGTCTTAAAAAAATATAGGGATAATCTATTTTTTCATGGTTAATTCCAAATTCCAATACAATGCCCTGTCGTCAAAAAGTGTAAACTCGTACGAAGGGTAGCAAAGTTAATAAAAGCCTATATAGACGTAGTATGTAAGTGCTCACATTGGCAATGGCGGAGTGCGGCTTGGGCGCGGCCGCGGGGCTCTCCGACTTGCTGCAACACACACGGACGGACAGTTCAAAATGGTGTCCAACGTATTAGTATAATAATAAGATACGTACATTTTAACTTTAAAGACCTCCGAGAATATCTATGCTACAGGTATCGGTATATATGCTTCGGGCCTTTGTGATCGACCTTCAGCTATGGCAAGTTTGAAAATGGTGTTTTTCAAATTGACCTTGGTCTATAAAGTTTAACTATATTGTTTGTTACAATTTACTAAATAAAGAATTGAGTTGAACTTGAATTAAAATGTAATATATGTTTACTAGCTGTTACCCGCGGCTCCGCCCGCGTGTAGGTCGCTTTTCGTGTAACCTGTGTTTCATTGAAATGTAATGACGCAATGGAAGTAGCCAGGACATTATTCAAATATAAACAAATATCATGTTTCAGAGTTAAGTTCAAAGAATCTCTTTGTAGACAATATTAGCAGTTCTTCCCTCAGAGGCTAATAAAAATAGATTTTCGGCGCTACTGACCCGCGAGCAGGCCACATACAGTTGTCCATGCGAGAAACATCTTGTTCTTAGGTCGATGCCAGCTGCTTTTAGGGTTTGTCCTTGCGACTTATTTATCGTCATGGCAAAGCATACAGCAACTGGAAACTGGGTGCGTTTAAATTGAAAGGGGTAATTGTTGGGGATGAGTGGTATTCGAGGTATGTACACCGTTTCGCCTGAACCACACCCTGTGAGAATTTCGGCCTGTATTAAGTTGCGCTGCAAAACCGTTACTTTGAGTCGGGTCCCGTTGCATAGTTTAGACGGAGAAAGATTTCTTAGGAGCATAATGGGAACGCCGACTTTAAGGGTAATGTTATGAGCAGGAAGACCACTTGCAGCCAATGAACTCAAAAACTCGATAGGGTAGGTGGTAGCATCATCCTGATGCACAACACTGTTAGGTACCTATATGACGTGTAAATCACTTCATCCCCGACAATTTCCGCCAAAACCTTGAGCTTCGGTAAACTTGACGCATGACGCTCGCGGTCAGCGGACAACCGAGACTCTCTGTCAGAAGTTTCTAAAGATCGAGACAATGCATGGCGTTGCCTATCATCATCTGTCTATCCGCATTAGATTCTTGAGATCTAGCTAACCTTCTGCTTTTAGCTATTCTGGGATGATGCGACAGATTAGATCGTTTCCTCCTAGGCATT
Source organism: Apomyelois bistriatella (assembly GCA_947044815.1). NCBI lineage: Eukaryota > Metazoa > Arthropoda > Insecta > Lepidoptera > Pyralidae > Apomyelois > Apomyelois bistriatella. The sequence continues at coordinate 10,534,095 of OX345709.1, read as the reverse complement.
ATCCATACTAATATTATAAATGCGAAAGTCTGTCTGTCTGTCACCTCTTCACGGCTAAACTGCTGGACCGATTGTGATGAAATTTGGTAGGGATGTAGTTAAAGACCTGAGGTCAAACATAGGCTACTTTTGGGCGCGATATAACCGAGTCCCACGCGGGGCGAAGCCGCGGGGAACAGCTAGTTTAAAATAATTAAAATTCTTTATATAAGGTGAATTTAAATCAACTGCAAATATTTTAAGGGCAGATTCAGACCACTCAACTGAACAACTTTCCTAAATAAACTTATGTCGAAATACGAAAAAAATTTTTTGACCTCCCATACAAATTGAGAATCAGCTGATCTAGTTTAGTATGGAGAGTGAAAAATAAAATTTCGTATTTCGATATAAGTTTAATTGGAAAAGTTGTTCAGTATAGTGGTCTGTCTCTGCCCTTTAAATATTTGCAGTTGATTTAAATTCACCTTTTATACGACACGGTCGTATGTTCCGTCAAACAACAAATTCAATTTTCAATTCAAGCAAGACAACTAACAATAGCGAACCGAACCGTCCACGTCCATTTACCAAACCAAAAGAACCACAAACCACAAACCCCAATCCACAAACCACAAACCACAAACCACAAACCACAAACCACAAACCACAAAGACAAAGACCATCAAATTTTTTAATTTGCTAGGGTTAATTTCAATCTGCTATACCATAATGCGAAAACGTAACCAAAGCGAGTTGTAAAATAAGTCAGCGCCATCTATTGAGATTTTATGTTACTAAATTTACGATCAAATTCAATGTGTAATTTATTTTATTAAAATTAATAGGTGTAGTGCGTGTTTTCGTCTTTATTTTGAGTTGAGTATTTTCGAAGTTATAACGTACCAGACAGACATACACACATACAGACAGACAAAAATTCCAAAAACTGTCTTTTTGGTTTCTGTTACTCTTTTTTAATCGCACTTTATCAGTTTTTTTGAAAAATATTAAATGTACAGACACTCGCATTTTAGTGTCTTATTATATGTATTGATATTGCTTCCTCAAAACTAAACAAACGTCTAATCCTAAACATAACTTCGGAGTAGGGCAAGAATTATGAATTTTAGGCATACATAATTGATTATGCTCTAATAACACTAATTAGTAAATTATTATTTATTACCCGGTGTATAATTTACTGTGTAATATAGTAAATAAATACATTAATACAGAGCAACATTTACTAAATCGTACGCCACGATTGCTTCATTTTCGTTTTGTTTTACTACTGTGATCCTAGCTACGTAGCACAAGAATACTTAATTAAATGGAATCCAATACTTATATGTTGTATGTAAGATCGTGCAATAACCAGAGCCCCGGCGACACTAGCTCAGAACGCTTCTTCTTAATATCCAATATCTGTCGCAGAGAAAGCCTGCGGTCAATGTTCAAAATTCAGGAACAAACTATACACATACATGTCGCCGACATACTGATGTACAGTACAGCTCACGTTACCAAGATTTAAATAGGCATCACTTCTATTAAAAGCCGCTACGCACAATAGCCGAAGGCAAAGATGTGCATTTTGTATCGTTTAAGTTTATACTCGTATGGAGGACTACACGTACGCCACGGCTCCGTAGATCGACCGCCTATCTCGATTCTCTCCTCTCGTAATGGCTACTTGTATCGCTACCGCCACATTTCGATCCGCCACACACAAAACGCTTTAAAAAATATGGAGCGACCTACCGGATGGCATGTGTAGTAGCATAAAACGATACAAAATGCACGCCTTCGCCTTCTGTATGTGGCTTTAAAGTGTTGAAGATTTAATCATTGAAAAGATATCGTCAGTATCGAAGTTCTGGATGTTCAATCACAGGCTAGTTAGGGTTTCCAAATAAATAAAAGGCTTCTGAAAATGTGAATATTAACTTCGGACCCTTATAACACTGATATCAATGATATGTGTATCTATCGCCTTAATCACAACTTTTTACCCTGAAATTGAAATGTTTACGAACGACCCACCTGACATCCCGGAGGCTATCAAAGAATGTAGGAGCCACTGCGAAGTTGTTATTCTGTCGCAGCAGTCGTTCGAGGCCGTAGTTCTTGGCCAGGAACTGCTCCATCTTGGGCGAGGGCCCGTCGACGGCCAGCTGGCGCGGCTCCACGCCCTCGTCCCGCAGCATGTGGTCGAACAGCACGCGGCCGTGCCCGTGCCGCTGCCGGTCGCGCACCACGAAGAAGTCCAGCACGCACAGCGGCTCCACTTCGCACACCTTGTCGCGCTCGTCGAATAGGAACAGGTGTTTGCGACCTGTAACGAAACACTTATTTGTGCATTCGTTTCATTCTCAAATATTCCGCTTTTGATTGGAGTTTTAATTGTAATCCATAGATAATATAAAATAAGGATAGAAATACGCGTGCTGCCATCTACGGAAAAGTCAGTAACTTTTGCTTACGCACAATATTGTATTTCACTCTGTCTAGATTAATGAGGGGGCAACACTATACGTTTGTGATGATTTATCAATCAAGGAAAATTTAATTGAGGGGTAACATTGTACGTTAGTGATGGTTCATCACGCAAGAAAAATTTAATTTGTAACTATTATTTATGAATTGTTTCTGAGTTTAAATATTCGGATTTGAATTTTAAGAGATAAAAATGCTAGTAGTTTGATTATATTCTTTTAATTTGATTTTAAAGAGAAGATAAAAAGACTTCATTGGTAAATTTTGCTCCATCTGGTGACAGATGTGGTAAACTATCGTCGCGGAAATTAAGATTGCGCGATTGATCAATTCAGATTTTAATAAATATTAATTGTTTAGAATAAGATTATTTGCTTGAATTCAATAATATATAATGAAATGACAAATATATAATATCAATAATTTAATGTTAAATACTTAAATTATCTGAAATTAAGTATTAAAAGGAGATGTATTGGTCACGAACAACGAATGACCTCGTTTAAAAATTGAACGTATAGTAGGACGCGATGAATGTAGGTAGTCATGAAAAACCGAAGCCTCTTTTGAAAACGGAATATGTCGAGGACGCGGTGAATGTTGACTAACTTTTATTATGATGATATCATAATTTAATAAATTTATACATCAATGAATGATGAATATTACTTATAAAATTTGTACGTTAATATTAAATCTTGTATAATGGGACAGGCTTAGCTTTTTAAATTATTTAAGTACAAAATAGAATAAAGAGTATCTCACGAGTCGCCGGTAGATGAACATTAGCGTCACGGGGGATGAGGTACGGGGATAGGTGATAAATAGGCTTGCGGGAGGCCGCAAAGGGGACACTTTTTCTTGGACGGCTGCGGAGGACTCTTATTCTCGGACACTTGGGGACTCAACTCGGAAGAAAACACAAGAAGATCGTCAACATTTTCTCTGTAAAGTATTTTTATAATCAAGAAAGAAGAAGTTATTTGCGTGGGGTTGATAGCACATTTTTAGCTTAGGGCAGTGTAGATTCGCGGTAGTTTAGTATTATTCGTCCTAATTTCAGACCTCATGGTGAGTATAACAGGTCTGAAGTTAAGGGCGCCATTTTCTAGTACACTTTAGTTATTTTCGTGATTGTTTTTGGATAGTTTTCATGGGACCTAGAGGATAGCCTAGATCCAGGCGTCTCGGGGTTTTATGAAGAAAATTCTTTTAAGATCTGCTTTATGATCGGGGAGGTGCTATCAACGGTCATCAGTCTTGCCCTGAAACCCAGCGGTGTTAACTTAAAGGCTTGACTGTGTGACAAGGTAGAAAGACAAAGTCTTGTGGCGAGGCTTTGGGACTCGCATTTTAGAGTCTAGTTAGCTACCTGAAGGGATGAGCGAGGAAGGATATACATGCGAATCCGTCTAAGTACGCGTTTCTCGGTCGTGTTGTTCCTTAAACGCTTCATGGCTTCAGTCATCACCAGGTTAGGTCAACTGATCCTATCCCATAAAGGTTGACCTACTTACACGGGTTGCTAGAATTAGGAGGGATCTGCCCAATCCAGTTTGTAGTGAGACTAGAGTTCACTGGCTTTGGCTAAGGTCGAGTGGACTATTACAGAGCTAGGGTGATTAGGAGCAAATACCTAGATTAGCGAGAGAAAGTCTCTCAACAGCTTATTCTGTAGCTTTAGACAGCCTGATTCTTACACCGGAATCAGACTTACACATATCACACTTTCGAAATGACGCGATTAGCTCTAGGGAATGGTAGTGGATAGTTAGTATAGGCATACTTCTAGGAAAATAGGTTGTATAGTTAGTAGGCGTTACGGCAATCGACAGTGTAGTGAAAAGTGCGAAAATAAAAGTGGAAAACCTTGTGTTTCTTGTGAAATTAGTAAATTCCAAGGACATAAAACTATAATTTATGGGGGTAAGCGAACCTAGGCTCCATATTCAAAATGGCCACGCCCAAAACAAAAGAAAAAAAAATAAAATAAAATTTCTTTTTCCTATTTTCCCTATGATATTGTTTCTTTGCAAAGAAAGTAAAATAATTTGTTTTCAATATAAATATCTATCAAGGATATCAGAATTGTCCAAGAATATTGTGGTATCAAACAATATTATCTACCTACCTATTTTACAAATTGTCTTGTTCATTCTAGAAAGTAATAACAATTATGAGAATACTACTTTAAAGTTTGTCTGGTTTTCCTGGAGGGATTCTTGAGTGTGGAGGTCTTATCTGGTGATGCTATGGTCAAGCCAAGCGAACCTCTGTCTCCAAATGCAGAAGCGGTGAGATAAGTTTGCTTTTCATGAGATTTCCCATGAGACACATCTTTTCCTGGATACCTTCTATAACTATTAAATTCATCTAATTACATGATAGTGTACATAGCTTTTGCCTTGGGCTCGATCCTGTTTTATAATACTCATGTGAATGTAAGATTGATTCACTTACTTATAAATTACTTGGAAAAAGATTCCTGAGCAGAGTTATGGCACTCTTAAACTACCTACATAAATGAATAATTTTTCATGGAAAGAACAAGAACAATATATTCTAACTAAATATCACTTATTAATCAAATATCTTGGATAATACTATATTCTAACCTACTATAGTTGTAAACTACTAATCTGAATATCAGATTCAATACTATTTTATTTACTACCTGATCTATCTTCTCCTATCTCAAAAGAGAAGTACTTTCTTCTTATAACATTTACCTACTTTAATTACCTACATATTACTTGGATCTCTGCATATGTTACTAAAGTATTCCGTCCTAGTATAAACATATTAAATTCATCTAAAAATCTAGTTATCCTAACAAATATTAATTTAGTAGGCAATCTATAGGAGTGGATTGTAAGATTGAATCCATGAAGACATAAAATAAGTCTTGAGATAGCAAAATATGAAGACATAAGATTAGTCTATATTTTGTATTATGTTAAATTCATTATTTAAAACAGCTCAGCAAATATCGCAGTGATGTAGAAGAAATCACACACTGACGGAGACACTTTGTCTCTCCTCTTGTCCACTTAAGTCTACAATACTGACTTACTTAAACTTCACCGACTATTAGTAGAATGGTCTTTTGTGTAAATACAATAAAGGCTGGGTTGCAGGAGAAGTCAGGCCAAGTAAGGTGACGAAGACTATCGGTATGAGCGGTGGCGGTGCTCTGCCCTTGCTGCAAAAACCCATATGTATGAGCTAATTATCATTTGTAAATAATAAGTAAATATAACTTTCAAGTAGAAATTTCATACTTGTAGAACATTCCATAGACCTGTAATACTAAATAGGAAGTCTATATTTACTAGATTGATTATTACTAGATTTAATAAACTATTCAACATTGTTTAAGAGACCTACATCTATCTAACAATAAGACTATTCATTTATAATCTAAGACTTGGAAATCCAGGCATAATAACTTAAATATTTAGTGTAGGTGAACACCTCTTCTGTGTAGTAGGATAATGTCCAATAAAATAGTTCAATTTCTAATCATGGTAGACAAATAATTCAGTTGGAACATGTAGGATGATGTCTAATCTAAGACTTTTAATGTAAAGGTCTATGTGGATTCACTAAACCAAATTTGATAAAACTCTTATTTATATTTCATTCATTTATTAGGGCAAGTAATAGGTTGAGTAGGATATTAAATAAATTAATAGTAGCTGAGGAGATAGTGTGAGAGTAGGATATTAATAAAAGTTGGTATTTAGTAGCATTGTGTATTTATAGATATTGATAATACTCTTAAAAGGATCTGGTTAAGCTTCGGATTGCAACCAGGGTATTCCTCCACTAGATATCACAAGCCAAATTTTCAAGCCAAACAAATAGATATTTTAAAAATAAATATTGTAAAATAAAAAAATTAGTAAGTAGTTTAGAGCATCTTAAAATTAGGATTTTAGGAGTAAGTATATAGTAAATATATATAGATTTGGTGTGCAGTGTTAGGTATATGTATGTATATTTAGGTATATTAAAGGGTGCCGTTCCAGACCCATTTTAAGCAGACCTATCACTTCGCCCGCACCCCTGGCCAAACAAAACAAAAAAAAACGTAGTTATTGATTTTCAGATTATATTATTAATTGAAGTATAGCTCAGGCGGTATATTGAAACAAACAACCATTTTGCAATAAAATTCGCTGAATAAAGTTATTTGCGATATAATTGATAGAAAACGTCTTTTAGGTTACACAACGAAAGTATACGGTAATTTGAAGTCTAGAAAACATACTCGTAGATATAACGGACCTTCACTTACATATCATCCTAAATAATGTGAACGAGCGAGCGATCGCTAGCGAAACGTCTTAGTTTTGGATCTGGCAAATATTTCTTTATAGTGTGCCCCGCTGTTTCACCCGCCATAGGCCATCAAATACAATTTTATTTGCGTACCAATATGTGCAGGTTTGTAGCGGTAATTGCCATATGTACTATTTACTAAAAAGCCTTTGGTCTGTGCTTCCATCGCTATATCACGGTGTTGTAAAATCTGACATTAGTGCTAAAAACTAGCACATATGCAAGCGCCATGAGTCGGTGCATCGCACGCGTGCACTATCTGCGTAGCTTCTGTCAGACTACAAAATACCGAGAGTACAAAAGCAAAACTCGTAAAAACTCGTTTGTTTACTGTCTATTATATATTTTGCAATACTGTTAGATACACTTCGATTTGTATTGCACTAAAAAATAAAAGTTCCAGATTGTAAGAGTAGGTACATATATTTTTTTTAGTTTAGAGGATTTTTTTATTATAAAGATGCAATTAGATTGGTATATGGGAATAGAATAAAACATGAAAAATAATAATCAAGTACATAAGTCGTAAATTATTATAAAATAAATACAAGTTTGCTGTGTTTTGCATTGTGTCAGAAATATAGTTATTTGGTAGTTAAAACATTATAAGCAATAGGTAGGTTTAAATTAGGAAATTTAATGATAGCCGGAGTAGTTTGAGTATTAGTGCACCTACCTATCTGCCTCATCTGGACTCGCGATGGATCTTGGAGCTTGGGTTGGATCGGCCATGTTTTAAAATTGATTAAATCTTTATATTATTACTTAATTTGATAATAAAGGTAAAATATGATGAAATAGTGGAGCGACACTTTCCGAACGGGAGCAAACTTTCAAATGAACGATAAATAATGTTTGTCCCAAATTAAATAGGTATAGTTCGGATGGGGTCGGTCGTCGTCGCGCCACTAATGCCCATCTCTGGAGATTTTCCCTGCGCAGGTGTTGTTTACGGGCAAATGAAGGGAATAATATGTCAATCAGCAGTGGCGCGTTCAATATTAACAAGGCCTTAAATATGTACTTACAACAAATATGTAGGCGGTTAAGGTTTTGTTATATTTTTCACAATAAAATGTTGTGCAAGTGGCTCCCTCCTCCCAAAGAATTGTCCCTGTCTTCCCCGGGACATACGCTAACCTGGCCGACCAACTGGAGATCTCAGAACTGGTCTGCACAACCAGGTTGGCCGCTGCAATAACATGCAGAGATGGGGGTTAACAGACGTCAGCCATTGTCAATGCGGAAAGTCAGCACAAATGATGCCTCACTTGTTGGAGTGCCTATTTAAGTCTTGCTACCTGTAGCAGAGGCGGCTTTATGGGAGCCACAACAGGTGCGATCCAAATCGCATCTTACTGGGCTACCAAAACTTAATTAGCTCATCGACACGAAGAAGAGGTACCTACTCCTTGTATTTTTGTCCTGGTACTAGTGCGATAAATCCGGATTCCGGAGAGAATTAAATAAATAAATTAAGCATTTTGGGAGTAGCAAAATGAGTGAGTCATTTAAGTTTGCTTTCTGCGACAAATTATTGGAAAAATGCGACAAAATATCTCATTAGGTAAGTATATTTCTACAGAACGATCTCCATAAACAGATCTATTATTACTTGACATTTTTATTAAACTATTTCAATAGTTTTTAATATTTAATATTAAACTTATTGTAATTATATAAATATTCAAATGTAAACTCGTCTGTTTTAACTCGAATTTAGTGAATTGACGTTTTTGAAGAAAATGCTGCTGTGGAGTTTGTGGCGCTGCTTCTTCTCCACTTGCGCTTTGGAAGTGGTGGTTAACTTAAAATAAGTAACAATTCACGTCAATAATATAAATGATAATAAGAATGACGCTGATAAAATATCCTATATTGAAAATAAACGATTTGAATTTGAATCAAAATACAAAGAAAAACATTGAAGCTAATTAGCTAGCATTTTCTTGTTTATTCAAACAAAAATGAAGTAGGTGTTCCAACCCAGCCCCAGGGAAGCTTTTAAGTCACGTTGTTATTTATTCTCGACTTTTACATAATTGGGTTGTCTAACGATGTAAGTACCTCTATAATCCCAGTTATTATTTATAAGAAATTGATATTTCTTTTTTTTTATAATTTGCGGCATTAAATTATAATAATATTATACGAATTGAAATGATGAGGCTAAATTATTAATATGACAATGGGATGGGAGAAAGTGACGCCGCGGTGAGACGCGCCGTGGACGCGGATCGCGGACACTGCGATCATCACATCGTCATACACGACGTTATGCAATCATGTAATGAAGTTAAATTCGCAATTCGCTTGCTTACCAATGTAATCTACAGTATTATCATAAAGATGAAGAGCTTGTTTGTTCATTTGCCAAAAAATGTATTATTTCGCCTTCATGAGGTGTTGTGACGTGGTCTGTGCGATCGGACCGGGAGCGAAATAAAAGAATGTAATAAGACGGCATTATTTTTATGACCTGACCAGTGACCTGCCTTAATTCAACTTTCTTGGGAATGCTGGTGTTCATTTATTGTCTATCATAATTTATACAGTCAATATACAGTCTAGGTAAACCAATCCATAACATGAAAAAGAAAGTGTTAATACTCGTATATATTCGCCATCAATTGCAAAGTTACCGTGCATGCCAATATGCAGTACTAGTTGTTGCCCGGGGCTCCGCTCCCGTGGGTTTTCCGGGACAAAATATAGCCTGTGTTATTCCAGGGTCTAAGTAATCTCCACTTTACAAATCGGTTCAGCTGTTTCAGTGAAAAAGAAAACATCCATACAAAACTTTGCGTTTATAATATTAGTAGGATGCAGTATAGTTCATATAGTACGAGACAGCTCTTATAATATGTCACAATAGTTGTCAGACCTAGTAGATCTGCATATTTTACTACATTTTCTTTAACAGCATTTACACATATTGATTTTTTGCTTTCTTAAATAATTATTTGTATACATGCAGCTAGACACATCAATTATGGATAGAGTGTCAGACGATGTAGGTGCAGCGCGGTATGGCGGCCGTGTGTAAATCCTCAGGTGTAGCCCACAAACATATTGATTGTAAATATTTAATCCCCGACACAAAAAGGGGTGTACTGAGTTTTATGTATCAAACATCTTACAACAAAGCTCCTTAATTCTCAGTTCGATTTCGACAAAGATTTTTTTGTTTGTAGGATACAGTTTCGGCTTTTTGTAGATTTTCAATTTATTTGATGTTAGCATTCGCTGTGCATAACTAATTCTAAATACATATACTCTAACCTTTCCTATTCATGTTGATAATACTGGCGAAAATTTGCATAACGCGTGCGTGATATAGAATTCTCGAACTTTCTCGTCCTATGTGTAAATCAACAACAGTCTGAAGGTAACCGGCGTCCCATTAATTAAGAAAAAGCCTTTTGTCTGCTTAGTGGCATAGAAAATGATGGCAGTGAGCGACGGCGCGCGTCATCTTAGTAAATGTGGGGCTGTAAACAACATGTATGATATCGAAATAAACAGCTTTAAGCGTGACCAACTTGGATTCGTCTGGAAAATTCACAGGAAAACAAACAAATACTCAGTCTGTTACCTATTAAACTACACATATTTAAATACAAATATAAAATTCTTGCAAGACCAGTCGTAAAAATATCATCTGGAAAAATATTTACACAAAGAACACAATAAAAAAAGATTTTTGTTTAGAAATTAGTTTATGCCAGAAGGCTTTAACCAACAATAATAATTCAAAAATCAGATCATGTCGTTCCTCGGGATTTAAACTATCTCCATACCAATTTACAACTAAATCACTTAACGGTTAAGCATGAAAACATTAAAAAAAACTCGCATTTGCATTTAAAATATAATAAGATAGTAAATATTTTTCATAGATAGTGTACTGACCCATTAGCCTGAGCATCTTTAAGCAGGTAGAGGGTGTGTGGGCGAGTTCCTCAGCTTCTCCGCAGTTGTGATGACCTTGTTGAGGCCCTGCGCGGCTGCTGACTGCTCGCCCAGCTGGTTGATTAGCTTAGACAGGCTCTCTTGCATTACCCTAAAATATATAAAATAGCCTTTTATTCAGATATAAATACACATTAAACATTTTTAATTTATTATTAAACTTTTATACTTAAAGAAACACTTCATATCCTAATGCTTCTACTCTTCTAATTTTTTCAGTATCTGTTTGCCAGTATTCGAAGGCCTAATCACTGGATTATATAAAAACCCAATTTGCTTTTTAACTAATAATTTCAGAACACCTAGACTTCGAAACAATCAGCTCAGGTTGCTACAAGAAAAAGTTCTCAGATGAGAAAAAAGAACTTTATTTTTCACAACATAAAGTAGAAATAGGTCTCTTCTTCTGAGTCTCGTAAAAGACGATTACTGGAATAACGACGTCTCAATATATTTGTTCCTCTTTCCAAACAGTGGCTAGTCCTAATATGCAAAATTATCTTTTGTTACTCACGAAGAGGATAAAAGACATGCAACCATAAAGTGCTTCGATGATGATAATAAACTTTGCCCTGGATATAATTTGAGACAGTTAAGAATGAATCCATCCGGACAGTTTTGTCAAATTACTTTTGACCCTATAATTGATGAACTTGTATCAAATTTTTGTCTCCTAACTACAGGTCTTAACAGTGACCAAAGGTATTTAAAATGTGTTTTTTATAAACAAACTAGTAAAACATATTGCTTATTGAGAACTAAATCTCTCCCAAATCACCTTGGTTATGTAAAGTGAAACAATAGACATTCACATTTCTACTTAATTCTTTCAAAATAATAAAGTTTATAAATAAATTTGTTGCCAAAAAAATTACAAAAATTCCCCGCTGTATTGCGAGACTTATACGCTGGGTAAAAAACTGCCAGCTCTTTGAACATTATCAAACACCTACTTTCACCATTATTTGACATAAACACCTACGTATTTCAATTTTTATTACATCCAGATATTTGCTAACCATAGGTACCTTGATTAACTCAAGAGATTTTAAAAAATATTTCCATTCAATAGTTACAGTTCACTGTGATAAAATATGATCAAGCCTAACAGATCTACTGGAAGAAATTTCTATTGAAATAAGTATGTAGTAAGTAGGTACCTTATTGTATTTCAAATTGTAATCTATGTTTGCATTTTTGTGTAATTATAAATCTTTTATAGAAAGATTATAGTATTTGGGTTATCTAAAAAGATTGAAAACAATATTGGATAATATAAGTCAGAAGCCGAAGATTTTCATAGGAATCTTTATTTCTTAGTCAGTGTGCGCAACGGAAGGCAGTCATGCGAGTCACGGTCGTCTGCCGCGAATGGGCAGACCTTGCGTGGGTATGACGACACGGTCTCAGCCTCCTAAAAATTGCAACTTGTTAGCGCGCGCCCATATACTTGCGCTAAGTACACTACCTCAGAGGTGGCGTGGAAACGTGTGCGTTTATGACGCTTGCATTTTTTGCATCGTTATATCTCAGAAGCGGTGGCTTTTAAGAAAAAAATTATTAATACCTTTTTTATAGGAAATTTCCTGATCTACAAATTATGTCAGAGGTAATTTTGTGATAAAACTCACCGTTTTCAAGAAAATCGCGAAAAACCCATTTTTTGGACCTTTTTACCTCGCTAAAATTTTTTCCTTACATGGGATCGATTGGGACTTTTAAGACAATGTTTATAATTATGATTTAAACAATTGTAAGAATTTTCAGCTTCCCCTGAATTTGTCGTAGGTTTACTAATTTTTTGGTCTAATTTGACCGGACTGATATTGCTTATTGTTTTTAAAACTTGGCGATATAGTTCACTTACACACTAACTTGTTCATGCTTCTCAAAAATCTATTGGCTTATTCGGTTTTTATTTTTTAATACTTGTATCCCCTAGGAACCTACTATAAAAGAGTATATTCAAGTGTAACGTGATATTCTGTTTACCTAGATGCAATTAATAATTTGTTATATAACCCGTAAAGCTCAGTCTGGAAGATAATTGTTGATATATTAGTAGACTCTGTGAACCCTATTCTGATAAGGGCGATAGTGCGTAAACATTGACTGGAATTTCAATAAATAATAGTTATCAATAGATATACATTATATGAGGTACGATACAATTATCTATATTATATCGTATTCTTCAAACTTCTGATTAGGAATAAAATAAAAGCAGGATTGAATTGTATGTTTTTATTGATCGCGTAAAGTCAGAGGTAAAAGCTACTTGCGAATTTTAAGAGTATTGATAATAAAGTAATTCCCTTACTTAAAAGTAATTTATATCATCATTATTAAATTAAGTCGGAGTTATAAGGAAAATTTTTACCCATCGCCAAGTATGTAAACGAAACCGACAAAAATAGAATCCAACCAAAACATTTTCATATAAATGTTGCCAAGACGGGATATATGACTCGCACTTCAAAATGTTAAAGTAGAGCCAAGTTGACCTGAGTTTTAACTCTACACTTCATAAATTCACAAACTCTACGTCGACAAAATATTTGGCTTGGCCGTTATTCTGCCATCTCAAGGGCGAGAGGTAAAAATGTCAATGTATGATTTTCAGCCCGTGGTGCGCTGCTCCCGACCGAGCATCGCGCAGACGAGGCCTCCGGAGACGCACACCCATCTTCCTCCAATCCTTCATGTTTCTACACCTACTGGTAATTATTCGTTTATTTTAAGCAGTCAAACAAACAGACAATGTATTTAACTATGATTTTTTATTAGAAGATTGGATTTGTAAAATTATCGTGTTTCTACATATTATATCCTGAAGGTACTTCATGGGCCATAACCGGGGAAGAGCTTATAATTATATTGGATAGTACCTACAATTGATGATTTCGTTGTTTTCGTAAGAAGTTTTTGGTATTGAAGGACATATGATTTGTATTGTTTTTTTATTTACATGTAATTGCTTCACAGTATTTTGAATTTGAAAATTTAAACGTAAAATATTAAATAAATCAAATACTTTTAAAATCAACACATCTTGGCCGCGCTGCAGCAGTAAATATGTACTTACTACTTTGTCGAACTTGTAGGTATCTATTATGGTTTATGAGATAAAGGCTCTAGCAGACATGCATACTGGCACAAATTAAATTGAATCATTACACTTTCGTACAAGACCCAAAGCTTTATAGGTATCGTGTAATTTTTCAGGTGATTTCCCTTCAGACCGTCGGTAGTCACGCTACCACCACGGCTGCGTGGCCAAGAGCTCACCTTACCTGGACTGGACAGCCAGGAAGGGGACGAAGAAGTCTGCCAGTGGTAAGTAGTGAACGTCCCACTGTTGTCCCACTACAAACCGTTCGCTGCTTAGCCTATAGGTTGACTATGACAAATGGTCCTAGCCTTAAGTCCGCCTTATGTGCGATAGCTACTTTTTTAAATAAATGTTATGATCAGGAAATATTTACCGAGCAATTGAAAATGGCAAAAATAATACCTATACATAAAAAAGGCTCCAAAATGGAACCTTTAAATTATAGAGCAATTGCTTTACTGACCATACTCTCAAAATTTTTTGAAAAAACCATTAAATCGAGATTACTCAAACACCTAAAGGCTAACAAGATTCTGAATGAAAGGCAATACGGATATCAGGAAGGTGTTGGTACATCTAATGCTGTGGACACTATTATAGACGACGTTACCTGTAAGTTAAATGAGAAACTGAAGGTTGCTGGCGTCTTTTTAGATCTTACCTGTGCTTTTGACTCTGTTGACCCAGATATCCTCATGGAAAAGTTATTTTTTTTGTGGTATTCAAGGTAAGACCTTGAATTTACTTAAGTCTCTACCTCACTAATAGGCAACAATTCGTTGAAGTAAGAGACACTAAAGGAAAATTTGTAAATTCTACTAAAATCTCAAAAATTACTAAAGTAACTAGAGGTGTGCCACAGGGCTCTATCTTGGGGCCGATATTCTTTATAATTTTTATCAATGATTTAATTAATTATATGTCAATTTTATAACCTGACATTAATTTTGTAATCTTTGCTGACGACACGAATGCAATAGTTTGGGATCGTGATATTGACGCTCTAAATAGAAAGCTACATATTACTCTGGCATTATTTGAAAATTGGTTTACAGCTAATAACTTAAAGCTTAACACAACTCAAACCAACGTAATGTTGTTTAAAACAACAGCTCACAATAGAGATACAATTACGGTTATGTTAGATAATGAGAGTATTTTACCAGTGCCAGTCACTACTGGCACTGGTAAAGTTCCTCGATATTAAAATTGACGAAATGTTAAACTGGAAACCTCAGTTACTTGCCGTGGAAAACAGTATTAGCAGTGCTTGTTGCGCTCTAAGAACTCTACGAGACGAACTAACAGTAGACCAACTGAGATCCGTATACTATGCCTTAGTCGAATCCAGATTGCGATATAGTATTAAGTATTGTGGTAACAGCAATGATTACAATATAAATAAAGCCTTTGTAGCGCAAAAAAGAGCCATTTATTACCTACTAAAGTCTCTCTAATATGTGAAAAGGCAAAGGACATGGCGTAAGTTAGTTTACTAATTAATATTCTATTTTTTTTTAAATATACATTCCCATGGTGCGTTATCAAATACTACATTTTCATCTTTACCGTGCACAGTCTTCGGAATCCATTTGAACGAATGTCTTCTGCCTTGGTACTATTATCCATTCTGTTTTACACAGTTATTATTTGTTCTTCTGCGATATCAAGTTTTAGGTTTGCCTATAAATTATAAAAAGTGTAATCCATTTTTGATATTAGAAAATCACAATTTTCTTACAGGCAAGGGGCGAGGCAGGGGACTGAGCGATCCGTTAAAAGGTAAGATTGAAATCAAGGAAAATTTAGATCATGGTTTGGCTATTTGGCCAACATTGTCAGTTTTTTAAAGCTGCCTTAAGGAGTCTTCAGACACAAGTATCCAAATTTACAGACTACAACTGTCATTTAGCTATAACAGCTGAGATTAACGTGCTTTACTTAACATTTAGCTAAAGATAGTATAAAAATACAAATAAAAATGTTTTTTTTTTTTACTTCACAAGTAAAAGAATACGACTATGTAATCGACCAATACAAGTCGTTACAAACACGCATAACATTGATTTAGGTATTTTTGTAGTCACGCGTTAGCAAGACTAAGTATGAGGATTCCTAAATGTCGCTCCTGTTTATTACACTTTCACTTAAACCTCTGCTGGACCGATTTTGATAAAATTTTGGGGTCAAGGTGGGCTAGTTTTTGCGCGGTATAGCCGAGGCTGCCATCTGGTGTTCCACAAAGAGACCCCAATGTCCTGCAGTTCTCTGTTTTTGTTTAAAGCATAATTTCAAATGTTTTTTCCAATAATTCTTATTCATATTTTAAATTATAAAACCAAGTTACTTACCAGGTATTTCTAGGTCTAAAAGATATCAGCTCTAAAGTGGTAAATTAATTGGTTTGCAGATGAGGAAGAATTATCCAGTTATTTGGACCGGCACCGAGGGTTCTTAGAGACGTATGTGATGGATCGGATCCCTGCTGAGGAGCTGGAGCGGTGGCTGCTGCACAAATTAAAGATAAGGACGGTAGGTTTTGAAATTTACTGTCTCCTTCACCCGAACTTGTTTTCCACTTATATCTTAAGCTCACGCTTTAGAGCCCAGGGTACGCTTTAAGTCCTGGTCTTAATTTGACGGCACTAGCTATCACAATGAAGCCACTGCTGTCAGACCTTCGTTACCCATTTTACAGGAAAACTAGACCAATAGGATTATGAACCATATGTGTAAGTGGCCAAAACTGTCAGGCTTTTCCCAGGCTGCCTAAAGGCTACTGATTAATAGTGTAACGACTGCTATTTCTAGCAATAACAGCCGGATACAACGGCTGAACATGCCTTCTGAAGTACGGAAAAGATTAAAATATAAATGGCGACCAAACTAATAAAGAATGCTCACACCCTGGTTTGACGTGCGATATCAATTCGATTACAGATGACTCGTCATGCATTTGAGCTCCTAGATATTTATGACCAATTTAAGAATAAATCACCTTCACAACTAACAGTAATAAATATTATCCTTTTGTGTAAGATTTATATGATTGAAATAAATAATTTAATTAACGAAAAATCGTTTGATTCTAGGTAAACCAGCCTGAAAACGGACAAGGCGCTCTACGAAAGGTTAAGTCTTCAAATAAAACCACTTTTGCGGTAAGTAAAATTAATTTGTTGCTTTATTTGATATTTTATCGGTTTTTAATCAGAACTTCAAATATTACCTGTCTTCACAGATTTAGAAAATACCCTCCTAACGCCTGGTTAAGAGCGGCTGCAATTTCATATTTCAAGGCTTTTTATTATTGTTAGTATTAGAAAAATTAGGCTTACGGACTCCTGATGAAAAATCTCCTTCTGGGTCAAGGGCAACGCGCTCGTGACACTTCTGGTGTTGCAGGTGGCCATAGGCTACGGTAACACTTTCCATCAGGCGGGCCGTAGACTAGATTGCCTACTTAGTAGTAAAAAAATGCTTAACGCAGCTTAGCGATAAAAGCAGTGTCATAATGAGCGTTGATACTTCGTAAAAAAATCAACACTATCATCTAGATTAAAGTGTAATTAAAACATTGATGATTACATCATATTGCAATTTCAGAGTTTTTTTTTACTAAGAACATTTATTTATTATTCTCTAAAACATTTGTTTTAATAAGTTTAATTAATCAAAAATACCACTTATTGTACCACACCGAAAGTTACCTATCACACTAGCTGCATTGCCTCTTTGTTTGTTTTCAGGATTTAGTAGGCAAGTTACGGGATAACACGTCCGAATACGAGCTGGTGTGGGAGCTAGCAAGCTGTGTCACGGCCACTGTCGCGGTGGACGTGTACCGGCTCTACAAGCTGAGATCCGACCAGCCCGATGTGGTGCAGTACTTTGTTGTAGACAATGACAAGGTGTGTACCATGTTGCTTACTAACATGATTGTTAACAAGAAACTAGTTTATGTATCCATGATGCCTGGTTTATATAAGTATTGTAACTTATAGAAAAAGAAGAACTTTATGAAGATTATCTCTGTGAATTTGTGGCAAACGATGTCAAATAATTTCTGTCTTGGAAACGACCATTAACATTATAAATAGTTAGTTATATAGACCGAACCATGCGAAGAGCTAATTTATTTTTCTAGTAGGTCCAAAGAATTTCGAAACGCGCGCGGTGACGCAAATTTTTTTTTTAATCTATGAGTAGATCTTATCGTATCCTATGGATACAAAATAATATAGTTGAGTACAACTTTATGTATTTTTTTTTTTACAGTCTGATAAAGACGTCCACCAAATCGCTTTTGTTCGAGCCGAATCAGAAACAACAGGTTTTATACTTGACGTAGCTCGTAGTGGTATCCCTAAGAGGCTGTCGCCTCCAGAGAGTCTGCTGGGCTTGTCAGCCGTACCCAGATCTTCAAGAACTGGCAAGGGCAAACAAAAGGTAGTATAATCTTAAATATTTGAGGATTTGACAGTATTTTTACAAAATTACTCATACTCACAAAATACAGGCAACGATTGTGGTGGAAACACAGTTATTTAGATTAATTTTATCCATCCTGTAGCGGCAATAAAGGGTAAGGGTCTTTATTTACTCGTATCTCTTACTGACTGCTGACTGATTTTATCAACGAAAGCATCAATAGGCACTGAAGTCAGACGAGAAGACGGTCATAAAAAGCTATCTGAATCTAGTTAAATGTTTTATGTAGTACCTCATGAAGTGGAACACATTAGACTTACACTTTGATAATATTTAGAAGGAACTCAAACATGTGATGTACCAGCCAATGCTGACATCAGGCGAGACGTCATATGTAATCGAGATGTGGAAAAGCACGGGATTCCTGAAAGTGGACGAGGAGGTGTGCGCCAACCTGACGCTGTGGGGGATGCTGGCGGTGCACTATCGCGGCCTTTACTCCGAGAACATCAAGGAGCGTAACATGGCTGACTTTTTGCTCGACGTTGTCAAGTAAGTTTTTCCCATTAAATCAAATTGTTGGATTTCAATATTGACTTGTTGAAAGAAACCCGCATTCATTTGTTTTTACTGCTGTCACATTACCTACATGATCTACGCAGCAGTTAGTATGTCGTCTTCATTAAAACTTAATGATTAAATTGAATGGTAATGCCACTTATAAACGGTCTTCTTCCATTCTGGTGTGGGAGAAAGATAAAATTTAAGAATATACCAGCTGCTTCCCTTACCGCGCAGTTCGTAAAAGTCGACTGAGAGAATCGGTGAAATGGGAAATTATGACATAGGCGATGTGGCTTGCAACCAATCAAAATTGAGTTCCTATTTCAACTACTATCAGGCTAAACGTGGCCTAAGGTTTTATGGACTTAACTCTTAAACTTCTGTCTAGCTCGTATGGGATAAAGACGTGATTATATGTATGTATTATTTAAACCAATAATAGAAATCTATTGTTTCAGAGCAATATTCGAAAAAATGGTTTCATTGGATCAGCTTATAAAAAGGATATTGGAATTCGCTCAGCGTTTGGTCAACGCCGACCGGGCTTCCCTTTTCTTGGTTGACTACAGGAATTTCGAACTAGTCTCAACTGTATTCGATCTGAAGTTCGAGCGCGGACAGGACCGCGACATGGAAAAGAAGGAGATCAGGATGCCGATAAACAGAGGAATCGCCGGACATGTGGCACTTTCCGGAGAAACTATGAACATTCCCGATGCCTATTCCGACTATAGATTTAACAGGTAAATCTTGCGATGTTATTGTGAGAAACTATATAAAGAACATAAAATTGGTAATAATTTGGTCTGTTATACAGTGATAGACGGAACTTGAAGGCTTTGGCTGACACTAGGTTATCTCTGTCAACAGTCGACAGAAAATTTGTGGGCGATTAATTAAAATAGTTTATAATACAAGATACTTTTACAATACATATTTAATTTAGTCATAATTGTATATGCTTCTACATGACGATATAATTAGTATCCCTGTTGCTTTTATCAAGCAGAGTAATTATTTTTTCAGGGAGGTTGATGAAGCTACTGGTTACAAAACGATGAGTATTCTCTGCATGCCAATAAAAGTTGAAGGAAAGGTGATTGGTGTTGTCCAAATGGTCAACAAGCGATCTGAAGAAAATTTTGGTCACGAAGACGAAATGGCTTTTGAGATATTCTCTACATTTTTCGGACTGGCACTTCACCACGCGCGTTTATATGATAGAATCATGAGAAAAGAACAAAAGTATAAAGTGGCTTTAGAAGTGTTGAGCTACCACAACACTTGCAGAGAAAACGAGGTTCAAGCGCTGTTCGCTGAGAAGAGAAGCATCAATGTTGACTTAAACGATTTCTACCTAGATCCTTATGGTTTAAATGAGTTTGAGAAATGTCAATGTGCTCTCACTATGTTCAATGAGTTGTTTGATATGAGCACGTTCGATGCTATGACGGTAACGAGGTTTATACTGACGGTGAAGAAAAATTACAGGACAGTACCTTACCACAACTTTGACCATGGCTGGGCGGTTGCGCATGCTATGTATGTTATCCTGAGAAGTGACGATCGGGAACGGTTTAATTACAAAATGGTATAACATATTTAATTTTCTTTCTTTGGTAATTGTAATTTTGGCGTCGACGAAAAAGAATTTTTACATACGAAATCATATTGACGTTTTTTGATGAAATTTGGCACAGCGATAATTTAGATCTTAATAAAAAAAAAACGTAAAACAACGGCTAATACTATCTTGTTACAAACAAAATTTTACACTTATTTATACAATTCAGCTCAGCAACTACAAACAGTTAGCTATTCATCTTGTTTTTCCTCAGCGTTTGGCCCTGTTCGTGGCCTGTCTCTGCCATGACTTGGACCACCGTGGCTACACCAACAAGTACATGAGCGAGACTGCCTCCCCCCTCGCGGCCATGTACACCACCTCCACATTGGAGCATCATCACTTCAACATCACCGTTACGATATTGCAACAGGTAAAATGCTCCTGATTCTGTTAATACTAATGAAATTTCAATGTTAAACATAGATTTAATTTTAAGATTTTTGTATTCATGTTACTTTTTATAGTTGTTTGTTAATTTTCATTGCTGCGTATTGCTTTAGAATAGCTTAGTTTAATTGATTATGGCTACACAAAACAACCTTAACGAAACGTCTATTGTTGGAGTAATACACACGTTTTTTAGTATTTAGAAACTCTATGTATTTTTTTTATATATTGAAGCACATATTACAATAATTTTAGATTAAGTATTATGTTATTTTTTTTTCTTATTATACCTTCAAAATATTAGGGTCAGTATTGTTTTATTTCCAGAAAAATTGCCATGTAAATTGTATCTACTTGACAATGACCTTTAACGAATTTGTTTAAAGGACGGCCACAACATATTCTCGCATATGTCGGGCGAGGACTACAAGGAGATCCTGGGCTTCATCAGGCAAGCGATCCTAGCTACCGACCTGGCGGCTTTCTTCCCAAATCTGGAGAAGATGAAGGAACTACATAAGGAGAACGCAGTACAGTTCGACTGGGCAATCACAAACCACAGGTTAAATATCTTATCTATACTCAACATCATTGCGTATGGCATTCATCCTGCCTGGATCAAAATATATAAGTGGGCTCAAATCAACTGCAAATAGTTCAAGGGTAGATTCAGACCACTATACTGAACAACTTTTCCAAATAAACTTATGTCAAAATATGAAATTATTTTGTTCACCCTCTATACTTAAACAGATCAGCTGATTCTCAATTTGTACGGGAGGTCAAAATTTTTTTTTCGTATTTCGACATAAGTTTATTTGGTAAAGATGTTCAGTTTAGTGGTCTGAATCAGACCTTAAAATATTTGATTTGAGTCCACCTTGTATAAATTCAAATTCTTCAACTGGTCTACAGCTGCAGGCGTCAGATGGTGAAGCTGCTTCATTCCACCTGGAAGCGGTGAAGTGGGCATACGTTTAGCACATGAGATAGGGTTTAGTCGGGTGCTTCGCAATCCACTGTAGTGATTCCCTTAACCCCTTTGTTGCCTTTTTATGCCAATGAAAAGGACATAATGCCTTTCATCCCGGAAAAATGTATTCTAATAGTCTTGTGGAGTTTACGCGAACGAAGCTGCTGGTAAAATCTTGTTACAAAATAAATCATTAAAAATGATAAAGAATTCTCTGCTTGGCGAGGATTTGCAGGTGTTTTATTGCGCTGCGCCTACAGGTTGTTAGTAGTGATGCTAACGCGCGAATTTGCGATTATACATTTGTTTTATTATTGTGTTGACCTAATGCTTGCATTTGGAATTTATTATTTAGATTTATCTTTCATTTGCTTAGTTACTAAAATTTTTAAGTTAAACAGACTGCTCAAAAATCTGTGTCACAATTTTTATTTATTATCAAGTGTTTATAATTACTTTATGTGACACAGATTGCAATTAGGTATACTCGTATATTGTGTAAGTAAAAACTAATGTTACACTCTATTATCTCGAAGATCGATCTAAATTGAAAATTATAACGGTCAGAGTCCAGAGTGCTAACTATAATGCGGTCCTGTATACCCCTCCCGCTATCCTTCCATCGCCGACGGCTTGTCGCCGCCGGCTCGCGGGTTGTCAATGTCAAATTGAGTTGACAAGGTTTTTTTCTCTCTGTCTGTGAATTTTTGCCGCTTGTGCGTGACAATAAGTTTGTTCGTTTTTTTATAAATGTTAGAATTTTAAATTAATAAAGGATAAACCTTAAAGTGGCGTCCCAACGTTTGGCCGAATTGTGTAAACTAAACAGTATTGTGGAAAAACTTAGTTTGCCGTTGTAAAATTCTAACCTATTCGCGCGAACATGCCGCCGCGGAAAATTCCTGCAGGAAAGGAGGACCCCGGAAATTCTTCCAGCGACGAGTCTGCTAAATCGGTGGTCATGCAGGCGAACCCGGTGATAATGTCTGGAGACCAGTTTTCGTCTCTTTTAGCCGCCTTTTCAAAGGTGCAGGCAGAGACGAATCAACGCATTTTGGAGTCTCTTCTGACATCGCCTTTGGCTTCGTCGGGCATCGAGGCCACTGACACTGCGAGAGCTAATTCGCAGTCTCAAGCGTCGCCGTCGCTCAAGAAGACGGGAAACTTTTCCAAATGCTCTGCACGTTTTGACGGCTCATCTCAAAATCCCGAAATCGTAGAAGCATTCATTGATGCGATCGAAATATATAAAGAGTGTACTTTAGTCACCGACGAAATGGCACTTCGGGGGCTTCCGATGCTCTTGCAAGGAGACGCAGCAGTATGGTGGAGAGGCATCCGCGTGGAAGTATCAACTTGGTCCGAAGCGTTAAAGCGTCTTCGGTCAATGTATGGCGTTCCACGTCCGGCATACAAATTATTTCGTGATATTTTCGCCGTTGAACAGAACGCTGAACGTGCCGACGTATTCATAACAAAATTACGCGCATTGATGGCGAAACTACCATATAACTTGCTAGAGGAAACCAAGTTAGATATAATCTATGGCCTCTTACACAAGAGGATTAAGAAACGTCTACCTAGAGAGACTGTAGACGACGTCGAAACTCTTATAGAAAGGGCGAGGTCCATAGAGGAGTCTCTCTCTGAAAATTCAGTGCAAAAGCCGTGTCCATCACTGTCTGAAATGTCATCTTCCAAGCCCAGTGCGTCAGAGTCCAAGACTTCGAGTATGGTGACAGCCCGCGCTGCTGGCCTAGGCCAGTCGTCCCGTGCACCTGTATCATCTGACTCAACCCCACAGCGTAGTGTACAACACAGTGGTAACAAAAGTGATAAATTGTTTTGTGTATACTGCAAGACACGGGGTCATGTCCGTGACTCATGTGAGAAATTAACAAAGAAGACTTCTACAGATACATTTTGTTACAAGTGTGGTAAACAAGGCCATATTAGAGCAAATTGCCCTCAATGTAAAGAAAGTAATGTTAATAGTAATGTCAGTGATAATGTTAAAGTTGAAAATGTTTTCTCATCTGTTTCTGTTAATAATGAGTCGAACTCCCTTCAGGGTCGACCTATAGTACAAATATGTGTTGAGGGATATACAAGCACTGCATTATTAGACACAGCTGCTCGTAGAAGTATAGCAAGTAGTTCACTTTACAGTTTATTGAAACATAAGGGGTTATCATTTCGCTCTCAAACTATGACAGTGAAGCTCGCTGATGGTACCGTGAGACAAACTGAGGTATTACTGACAGTAACCAGTGTTCGACTCGCCGAGTTTTCTACACTTATTGAATTTATTGTTTTGCCAGATGCAGTAAACAATGAGACTCTATTAAGCATTGACTTTATCCTAAATGCAAAAATGGTTCTTGACTTTTCCAGTTTATCTTGGTATAGGGCTGACCGGCCGGGGATCACTCATCCCTTGATGTGGGAAACTATAAATGATCCAGACCCCGTTGAGTGCGCCTCTGTCAGTGTGTTGCGGAGTGATGAAGGTGTTATGCTGTTGGACTCGGAGAGGTCTAGTATGGAGAATTTATTAGGTGAGTACTCAGATATTTTTGATATGGTTGGAGAACCAACTCCATTTGCGGAGCATCACATAGATACAGGAAACCATCCACCCATTGCTGTACCCCCTTACCGTGTCACTCCTGCAAAGAAAGAGATTATTCGCAGCGAGTTGGATAGGATGTTATCTGAGGACGTGATAGAGGAGTGCGAGTCTGCATGGGCTGCACCTTGTGTATTGGTTCCTAAGCCGAATGGTACTTACAGATTCTGTGTTGACTATCGTAGGCTTAATGCAATAACACAAACTGATGCTTATCCTATGCCTCGCATAGATGAACTCTTGCAGTCCACGAAAAAGGGTTGCATCATGACATCTTTAGACCTTCGCAGCGGCTATTGGCAGGTCCGAACAGCTGATCGAGACAAAACCTCATTTGTTACACCATTCGGTACCTTTCGTTTCAAACGCATGCCATTTGGGTTGAAAAATGCCCCGGCAACGTTTCAACGGCTTATAGACCGATTTAGGTCTGGTCCCAGTCTTGGTGGTAAAACTATTCTTGGTTACTTAGATGATCTTTTAATAATTTCAGAAAACTTTGAATCTCACATCGCAGATCTGCGTGCTGTGTTTGAGCGGCTCCGCATATTCAAACTGCGAGCGAATCGGGAAAAGTGTTTCTTCGCCCGTGAACGGCTCAAGTACCTCGGCCACGTCATCAATCACAAGGTATTTCGCCGGATGAAGATAAGGTACGTGCTGTCCTTGACATGAAGGAGCCAACTAACATTCAGCAGCTTCGTACCTTTCTCCAAACTTGTTCCTGGTTCCGCAAATTTATCCCTGAGTTTGCAAAGGTGGCTGAACCACTCACCCGTCTTACTAAAAAGACACAGCTTTGGATATGGGAAGATGAGCAAGCATGTGCTTTTGAACAGCTGAAAAGACTTTTGGCTTCTCCGCCCATCCTGGTTCAACCGGATTATACCAAGCCTTTCATTTTGAGAACGGATGCCAGCCATTTTGCTTTGGGTGCAGCTTTACTTCAAGGTGATTCACCCCATGATGAGCATCCGCTAGAGTATGCTAGCCGTCTTCTCTTACCAGCTGAGCGCAACTATTCGACTACAGAGAGGGAGGCGTTGGCTGTTGTCTGGGCAGTAGAGAGATTTCGAGGCTACATCGATGGTCATCAGGTATTTGTGCGCAGTGATCATCAGCCTTTGAAGTGGCTATTTTCGCTTAAAACTCCAAGTGGCAGGCTTGTTCGATGGGCTTTGAAATTGCAGTCTTTCGATTTACAAATCGAATATACTCCTGGTAAGGCAAATGTACTAGCTGATACTCTTAGCCGTCCAGTCACTGACACTGCTTCGTCGCCCGATTGTGTGGCTTGTCCTGTAACTATAGATGTTCCCAGGTGGAATGCTACGTCTACTCGTGAGGCCCAGCTGGCAGATCCAGAGGTTGCCAAAATCCTAAATGACTTGGAGAGTACCAATGAACTATCTGTACATCAATGGACAGAGAGGGGATATCTATTAAACCAAGGAGTTTTATACCGATTTGTGGAGGATTCAGACTCTGAAGAGCCCAAACTTGTATTACCTGAGAGTTTAAGAAAGAAAGTTTTGCAGGAGTACCATGACGCTCCGACTGCTGCTCACGGGGGCATTCAGCGGACTATTCATCGTATATCTCAGAAGTTTTATTTCCCTGGCATGATTCGTTATGTGACAGATTATTTGAAGACCTGCACAGAATGTCAGAGGTACAAGGCATCAAACTTAAAACCAGCTGGTCTGCTTCAAACACCAATACCATCTCAGCGGTTTGAGGTAATAGCTGTTGACTTATTTGGGCCCTTACCCAAGGGACCTCAAAGGGAGAGGTGGATCCTAATAATAGAAGACACCGCAAGTAAATGGGTGGAGCTTTTTGCTCTTACTGAAGCAACTGCTGAAGCCTGTGCAAAGACATTAGTGGAGGAAGTGTTTATGAGATATGGATTACCTAGGCGTATGATTTCTGATAATGGTGTGCAGTTCATAGCGGATGTCATGCAGAAGGCTTTATTTGTCCTGCGAGTGCAGCAGAACTTGATTCCATTATATCATCCTGAGGCAAATCCTGTTGAAAGAAAGAATCGAGATCTCAAGGCACAACTCTCCATTCTTGTCGAAGGAAATCACAAACAATGGCCTGAGATGATACCTTTTATCCGATTCGCTTTCAACAGTTCTCTCACAATTTCGACTGGACAAACCCCGGCGTTCTTGACATTTGGCCGCGAACTTCGTTCTCCTTTATCCTCTCAGGCTGATTTGCGAGCTGTCATAGAGTCGGAAAATTACGTCCCTCAGATGACCCCCTATCTTGTTAAACTGGCTGATACTCTTTCCACAGCTAAGGAGACTATTGAACGTAATCAGGATTTACGCAAGCTTCAAGCCGATGGTGGTCGCCGTGAGATGGAACCCTTCGAGGAAGGTGATCTGGTTTTAATGAAGACTCACGTGCTTAGTAATGCTGCGAAGGGGGTTACTTCTAAGTTCGTCCCAAAACGTGACGGCCCCTATATCATCTCCAAGAAGGTGAGTCCAACCACTTTTCTAATCTCCTCGCAGAAGACTGGAGAGCTTGTAGGTAAATATCACGTGTCGGATCTGTATAGATATCACAGTAGGGATGGTGAGTGTCCGGAACCGGTCGCTCCAAAGCGTCGTAGAGGTCGTCCACGTAAAGTCCAGTCTTAGAGCATCTCTTTCATAGTTTGACCATTCGGGAGAGGTTTCCCTCTTGGTCAAAAAGGGGGGTATATAACGGTCAGAGTCCAGAGTGCTAACTATAATGCGGTCCTGTATACCCCTCCCGCTATCCTTCCATCGCCGACGGCTTGTCGCCGCCGGCTCGCGGGTTGTCAATGTCAAATTGAGTTGACAAGGTTTTTTTCTCTCTGTCTGTGAATTTTTGCCGCTTGTGCGTGGACAATAAGTTTGTTCGTTTTTTTATAAATGTTAGAATTTTAAATTAATAAAGGATAAACCTTAAAAAATAATTTTGAATGTTTTATTTTTATTACTATTTTTTTATTGTCATTCAAATGAAAATGAAAATATAACATTGAAATTTTTTGGTTGTTAGCAAAATTTACTCATTTCTACTTTTTTCAATTATATTTTTTATGTATATTATATATATTATTATAGAATTTTAGTGGTGTTTTACCTATGACATTTTCACAATTCAGAGATCTTGCCATGGCGATATCCATGACAGCAGCGGACTTGTCGGCTTCCGCGAAACCCTGGGACATTCAGATAAAGACGGTGAAGGTAATTTTCGAGGAGTTCTACGATCAGGGTGATAAGGAAGCGGCGGCGGGAAGGACACCCATCCCCATGATGGACAGGACCAAACCAGAAGAGCAACCCGCTAGCCAGGTAATAAAGTTTATTAATGAAGTCAATTCGTTTCGTATATTTTACTTGTTTGAGAGTATTCTGATGAATTCCCCTGGCCTGGCAATGAATAATTGTGAACGAAGAAGACTTTTTCTGCGGGTTCGATTGTGCTAGGTTACAAAAAAAATGTTCTTTATTTCAGTTAAGTTCAGTTTCAATAAACTTTAGTGATTCAAAAATGTTAAGTTATGTATTGTTATGTTAATTCATTTCCAGGTTGGTTTTCTCAGCCAAATTTGCGTTCCATGCTACACGGTTCTCAGCAAAGTTCTTCCTAACACAATGCCCATGTACGTAATGGCAATGAAAAATTTACACCGATGGAAAGCCAGGGCTGATAATATTGCAAAACTAGCTATTGCAGATAAAGAAAATATTGAGCTTGAACAATTTATAAAAGACACTGAAGTCGAAGATGAAAATTTACAAGAACCAATTGAAGCTAAAGTCGATGACACAAAAGTTGAAGAGATAGTTGAAAATCTAGCTACAAAGGACGATGTAGGTATAGAACCGGTTAAAGCACTTCGTAAGATAGATCCTCCTTGGGAAGAAGATAATATTACTGAAGAAGATAAAAGGGTCAATAAAGAATTTTGGAAGAATACAAATGAAGCTTGGGTTGATGATGAAGGAGTTATTGCCAAAGGTGAAAATAAGGGAAATTAGGCTAAGCATGTCAAAATAAATGTATAGTGCAAATCTATTTTTTTATTTATATTTTTAAATCATTAATATCCCTGAGAGAATTCATTCAAGTGTTCGTATTTTAAGATTGGCTGTCTTCTTTATTAGTTGACGCTTAATTCAAATCTTTTAAAAGCCGTGTAAAGCTAGCTGCAGTTCAGCAGTCAGAGTTAACTACAACTCTGACTGCTGCACCAACCACTCACAAGTTATCACTAAAGTGTAACTGTACAGATTGATGGTAATTCTAGGTAATCATTATACGACGTCATTTAAGTAATCATAAGTGATTGCGTCGGTCTTCTTCTTATGGTACTCGAAGGGACTTTGTAAGTAAAACTCTTTGAAACTATTGACTTGACTTTACTTTCGTTAAATTAAAATTACAACAAAGGAAAATGATGTGCACAGTACGGAGATTCACTACGCAATGCTGACCCCGCCCGAAAGCTGCTCCAATCTGTCTTTGTGGGGTCCATTGCTCTTCAGACTCGTCAGGCGTTATGAATGGCCTGAACATCTTCCCCGCCCTCGAAAGCATCTGGGTTTTGAGTGATTGCCACTTGTGATGGTTTTGGTATATCTAGCGGGCAAAGATTGTGAATAGCTCTGCGGATGACGCCCTTTGAAGTGAAGACATCTGCAACTCTTGCGGTACCTACTGCCTGGTCCCAAAAGGTCCCAGAAAATAATGAATAGCCTGAACAATAAGACTCATAAAAGTAATAGAAAAGGAATATTGTTGTAGTAGAAAATCAAGACCAGAAATTAGCTGAGATGTTGTGTTGTTGTGACCATGTTTATTATTGGTCAAAAATATTTTCTTAAATGGAACCTAGGCTAAGTTTTGAAGGGTGATGCCGCCTTTGCCGATGTTGTAGTCTTTCAAGTCGTAGAAGGAAATGAAAAATCTGAAACAAATTTTAAAACTTATATATTTTTTTCTAATTTCTAGACCAATTTGCTTATTGTTTTATCAAAGGAAGACTCAATAGATTTTCATATTTTATTTTGCTTTTTTGGCCATGTGGTGAAGTTACCTAAAAAAACTTGGAAGAGACATATGGTAAGCAATTTTAATTATTTAAATACTTTGTTGAACCATAATAAATTTAAAATTAGGTACTTAAGTATTTTATGCGACTCAATTTTTGTAAATATATAATTACTTATCAAATATGGGATCATCGTTGGGTTCGAAAAAGGTAAACAAAAACAGTAAAAATAAACAAGTGTATCTAATGAAGGAGGATAAATTCTCTCTGGATCTCGTTTGAGGAGACCCTTCCTTAAAATCGAATGCAACCGCGATAATGCTTAGATGACGGTTTGGAATTAACTCGGCGGGTTAAATAAATCGTGGGGCAAAGCCAAACTATTGAACGGAATATACCTCTCGGGAATAACCAAAAGTTCCTTCTCCATGTAAAAGGAGAGTTCTTTAACGATGAGCTTGTTCTCCTCCGGACCAACGTGGCCAATGGACTCCAGGGAGGCGATGACTGCAGGGGATGAGGAGTCGCCACCGAAGGTCATTTGGCAGTCTCCGCAGATGACGCATGAGAATTTCTGCAAAATAACAGTAAACAAGTCTTTAAAATATACAAGCCCCTTTATTATATACAAGGAAGTGCTAAAAGCCCGACACCATCTAAGAAGTTACTGGTACATTCAAAGAAGATTTTGAAAAATCATCAATAATAAATTAACTATAGAAATAAACAAAATATATTTATTTGGAAACACAAATCAGCACAACATAACAATTAGTATTTTTAACTAGCTTTTGCCCGCGGAGGCAATGATACAGAGATAACTGTCTATTTTCTTCTTTCTTCCATTACCTTAACGGAAACCAAAAGTTAGTGCGGAGAAATTAAAATTTAGGGTAGTTACCTTCTACTTCTTTCTATTTCTAGCCATTTCCTATATTATGTATATGTATATGTTCGAATTTAGAATGTTAGGGATATCTATTTCACTTGTTAAAAAATAGAATAGGCGAAACTAGCTGTTAATGATTAGAATAATTAAACTGAATATGGAATTTTACATATAAATGGACACTCGTATTTAAGCATGAATTCTTTTTACTAGGTATAGCAGGGAATGTTTAGTTTTAAATACATCGATTAAAATTGTCATGATTCAAAATACTAATAAAGGAGTATAAATAAAATTCCCAACAAAACTTTTAAACCAAACGTAACACAAAATCATCTCGCTGTACAAATGACACCATACCTACCACAATTTCGCGAGCAAACTACAATTTGAAACAGGGACAAGCCACGGTGCTCACCTCGGCCGGTTTTTTCACTGATTTCACCAAAACCGGGATGATTCTGTTGCAAAAATCCACTGGGATCTTAGATTTCGGAATGTTGGTTAAAATTCTGAGACACGGCATCTTGTTTGTATGTCTACTTGTCTTTGCGTCTCAAATGATAGTGCCCGCTACATTGATAACCGCTACTGATAGTATTATCATTATTTTATTTTTATGTGTTATCATTGGATATGATCGTACCTAAAGACTCGTATTCACAGTAAATTTATATAAAACTTTTGCTTTTACTGATTCAAGTAAATATACTCGTATTTGTAAATTTATATTGATCCAGCCTTTTATTTATGAATAACGATATAAAATTAATTTTTTATTTAGAATTAATTTTGTGTCAATAATTTCAAAATATAGGTATATACTTAATTACAATATTCGGAATCTGAACGTCTATGAAATACATAAAATTAGGAACTGCGTAAAGAACCCAATTTCCAATTTTATGATGAAATAAGTCCTTCAGATCCCTGTTCATCTCTTCAATCCAGTGATTTTGCTGACCGACCGAACGCCGTCCCATTCCCTCATTCTTCCTATATGTTCTTTTCACTGGATAACTCCCTTCGTCTGGTGGTTCCTGGCTTCGCTTCCCGATTTTATGCAAATTCCTTCACTGTCCAGGCTACTCGACTTTGGAATGCATTACCGGTGGATATTCGCAAGGCACAGACAATCTCGTCCTTCAAAAGTCAAGTAAAGTCTCATTACCTTTCTGAGGTTTAAAAGCAAGAATCTGTCTCATATCATAATATTACATCTTCTTTACTATTATTAGTATTTATTTATTTACAGGTGATATGTATGTATATTTTATACATTTATTTAAGTAGGTTTATTAATGTGATATAATTGTAGTATTAGGTAGGTCTTTAATTAGTATTTAAATTATTAATTAGCTTTCTGCATCGCTCGCGCTCCAATGTTTTTTGTTTCTCTCTACCCTAAGGTTGGCTGGAAGAAATTTCATTAGCGATAAGTCCGCCTTTGTACTAATTTTTATCTTTGATCCTGTACAATCCAATGATGTATTTTTGTAATTGGTGCAATAAAGTGTTTATTCATTCATTCATTCATTCACTGCTCGATCCTACTTCATCCTACTTTTTAAATTTTTTATTTAACTTACTTAACTGACTTAATGCTAAAAGCATTATCTAACAGTCAACCTTTGGGTCAAGCAGCATTTTTGTATACGTTTAAAGCTGCTCTCAACAGTTGCCTATCTGTAAGTTATCTAGGTGTAATTTTGACAGCAGTGGTGGCCCCAGTTGTCCCATCATATACTGTTGGACAAGAAAATAGCCACAGTTAAAGAGATTTTATGCAACAATACAATGACATCAAACGGTTTCCAAATGTACAGGCGCCATATATTGTATCACTCGCTTTAAAGTTACGTCACAACTTGAGATAGGTGCGGATTTGATATTGAACTTGCTTCACAGCTGTTTCTGGGTGCAGATTTTTAAAAATTACATAATATTCTACAGGTATGACTGAAAAACAGATATTATTTGTCTCTCTCGAGTAAATATTACTTATATAGCATTTACTAGTTACAAAAACATTGCCAAATCTTGTAATATCTTGAATCAAGATATCACCTTAAGCAAACCGGCTTTAAAGTCATATTCTATCAGGATGGAACTGGTAAAGCACTGAGAAGATAATGGATAAATTATTTTACTGGAATGGGTACCTGGATACTTAATGCTTTTAAAAGCATATTGGGTACAATAGCCATACATGGTGTAGTAACTTAGTTTGCAATCATTAGTTACTATCATAGCAGCAAAAAATAAATTCTCTTTGACAACTGGTTACCCATCATACTTGCAAAAGTGGTCTTGAGCTCTGAGTAGCTCTACCATTATCTATTCTGTGGTAGCTCTGAAATTTTAAACTTTAAAATGTTACCAAAATTTTGATTTATTGGTTTTGTTGTTATTGAAGAGCGGAATCTCATAACACAGGTGACTTTTACTTAAAAGGAGATTCGAATCATACGTTTTTATGGATTTTGTTGGTACTAAATAAGAAATTTTGTCTTTGTATTTGTACATAGAGACAGATAGTAAGACTCTGTAAAAGGAATTAATAGGTACTGAATACTTAATTTAAAAAGGTAAAAAATATCTAAATTGACCGATCAACAAGTGGTCCTTTGTTTACATTTGACACCACCACGAAAAGCGAGGACACAAGAAACTGTTAATTATGACTAGGATATAGAACATGACTGACTATCTATCTAAACTTTGGTATAAACTTTGATTATTTATTCTCCAAATAATGAATGGGTAAAAAATAGAAAAGCAAGTCATCGACGAAGTTTGCTATCATTCTGTTTGTTCCAAGTTGCAGCTAGTCGAAACAGACGCTTAGCTCGCTCAGCCATTAATGCTAACTATTCCCCATGTTTTCACCCGTTTTATGCTTAGATTATTTAAACAAGCCGTTGACTACAATCTTTATCAGAATCATCAGCACTAGGATTCATTGTGTAACATCACTCTCGCCCTGACAACGGTATTGCGTTATATATGTCATCTAGCTATTGCTTCAATAACGTTTTCGCTACACATTGATTCTAAATGACACATGCTATGATAAATTGCCGATTGACGAACGATCACCAGATAGTTATTTCGATAACTGCGGTTCACGCATACTTTGATGATTTGGATTTTGAAAAACATCACAATGATTATATTGTACGTTCAATATGGTTATGACATAATTATGTTAGTGCTATCATTTCTGTGGCATAGTGATGAAATTTATGTAATTCTTATATAAAAATATAATATATCTAAGATCAAAGATAAAAAATATGATTAACATACCAATATTGACATTCTGATGCAATTTAGTCATAGTTTTTGGAAAAAAATTGTAATAGATTTAGTGGCGTTACTAAGAAGTAACGCCACTAAATCTATAACAATTTTCAAGACGACAATAAGAATTGTCGTCTTGACTAGGTATATGAATACTATCCTATATCAAAAACTAAACTAGATGTGACAACTGAAGGAAGAAATCATCTCGAAGAGTATGAGGCACAGAATATTCATGATAACCGAAAACTATTTAAATTTGTCAACTTTGTAAATTTCTAATAACTGAATGTTATCTTTAGATCCGATATTCAACTAAGTAAATACTGTCTGCAATTTGTTTATATATTTTATATTATTTATGTACAATCCATAAAACATGATGGTTTCCAATATCATAGGATAATAAAATGGTAGTTTCCCAACCTACCAGGTAATGCGTACATCGTCAGTATGACGTGGCGTTGCGGTGCGTTGCGAAACGCGACCATTGCCCAAGATTCACATAAATATGCCCACATGAACACCAGAATTAGATACAATGAGATATTTTATTCGTTTGTTTTGGTCAATGTACAGAACAACATTCCAATCCGATCTAGTTCGTATGCGTTCGACATTTGCAAATTACAATAGTGTGGTCATTTCAATACCACTATGAACATATTTTAATAACGGTCGTAAAAGTAAATTGAAAATTTAATTGCTAGGGACAATTGGATACTTATAATATGAGATTATCTTGGCTTCATCAATACATAGTATAAAACAAAGTCGCTTTCTCTGTCCCTATGTCCCTATGTATGCTTAAATCTTTAAAACTACGCAACGGATTTTGATGCGGTTTTTTTAAATAGATAGAGTGATTCAAGAGGAAGATTTTTATGCCCATGCGACGCTGGGGCTTGTCGCTGGTCATATATAAAATCAAATGTAACATTGTACATGTGTCAGAGGTAATAATAATAATATAAGTATAGGTCATAGGTAGACATTTCCATATAATTTTAAAGTTCATTTATTTTAGTTGTTGATTCATTTTAATAATTCAAGATTTTACGTAGTTTTCTTAAAATGTTGTCACTAAGATTGGTCTAAATATATTTTTTTATTAAAATAATAATATCACATTTATTCATATAAAAAATAAATTCATCTTTGATGAAATAAATTAGTTCTTAAATCAATAATGCTGGTCACGAAATCTATGGACACATGCCAAATTAATGCGTGAGTTGTTAATTACTGTTTGTTGTATAACAGTTATTTTTAGCGGCCATTATCAAGATGAATGTATGAGGGAATTAACTATCTACTGGATTATCAAATACTATTAGATATTTTCCAAAGTTTACTTTCCACATAATTATATAGGATCAAACCATAGCGCAAGAAATTTTCATATCGTTGTCGCGCTACAACGATATGAAAATTCCTTGATACATACCATACTCTTCTTCTTCATCCGAGCGTGTTTCCCGGTTGCATCTTCAGCTTACACTTCAGAGCCCAGGGTACGCTTTTAATCATGATCCTGATTTGGCGGTACTGGTAATTACAATGGAGCGACCGTCTTCTCACCTCCGTAACTCTTTTTAAAGGGAAACCAGACCCACAGGAACAGACCCGGGTGTGTTAGTGGCCAACACTGCCAGATTTTTCAGGCTGCCTAAAAATCTGACATAGCCTAACAACTGCCATCTACCGATAACAGCCGGGACCAACGGCTTAATGTACCTTCCGAAGCACGGAGGAGCTCAAGCCACAATGGCGACCAATCCAAGCATGGCCGCGCAGTCGCCGTCGCCGTCGCTTGACGCGTAGTATCGTTAAAAATACGCGCGCCGCGCTAGGCTATATATCAGACTCTGCGGTTGGTTTAATAACGAATATATTACTCATGTATAACTTGTCGACTGCATCAGGGATGAAAACCAGTATTTTTAAGACACAGTAATAACGGTCTTTATCCTATGGTAAATGATAATCATTTAGTTGAGACCAAAAATTATAATCATAGTTAAAGAGACTGTTATTTTAGAGGTAATAGCGGTTGATCGGAGCCGTAATGATATCGTTTGCTGTAAAAACGTATGGGCTGAAAAACGAGCTGGTGTTATCACTGCAGTTAACTTTTTTTAAATATTTTCATCAAAGAAATTTCGTATTTATTATAATAAAAAAAGAGGGAATCGTATATCAAAACCCTTTTTATATCTTTATATCAAAGTGGCTTTTATATATTGACGATGTTTGCAGTCTAATCTCTGATGGCTCTCACTATTTATATCATTGTCTATATAATAGCTTCCTGATCTTAAGAGAAATAGTCCACTTTTTAGCCCAGCATCGAGAGCACAGGAAGACCAAGACAATCACAGTGAAACAAGTACCAATAGACAATTTAATTGAGCTATTAGTTCTTTTGTTGTGGCTATTAGATGATTGCGGCTAGAAAGCAATAGGCGTTAATTTCGTGCAAAAATGACTGGGTAAGAAAGAATGCCTAAGGCAGTGACGGTTCCGCACATTTCATTTAAGTACAGTTAAAACCTTATTTTAATAAAAAAATAAAATAAGTGTATTTACTAATAAGTAAGTTAGACTTTTTTATTGTTCTATTTAAAACAGAAACTACTGAGTGTAATAAAAATATATCTATTAAACCATTCGCTACGGATCCCAATAGGTTTCTCACAATTGTCGACGACAATCGAAGTGTAAGTTCAAGTACATATTGTTCTCACGACCGAGCACAGATTATGCAAAGAGTAAGCACTGTGGCAAAGTGAATAGACGGTTCTTCTAGAACTTTGGCTTCGGTGCCCAAAGTCCGCTTTTCTGAAACCACTAAAACTCTAAATTAAACAGCCTCACTAATGTCTTCCTCATGGTATCAATTTTTGATACATAGTAATAAATAAGGAAATTCAATTTGAAGATACCACTTTTGGTAACAGTAAAAAATATTTGCATAATTTATTGCATTTCATTGATCACCGACATTCTGCAATGGTTACGTAACAACGCAAATTTATCAACAATTTTATGCGGATTTAGATAT
Organism: Apomyelois bistriatella; assembly: GCA_947044815.1. Taxonomy (NCBI): domain Eukaryota; kingdom Metazoa; phylum Arthropoda; class Insecta; order Lepidoptera; family Pyralidae; genus Apomyelois; species Apomyelois bistriatella. Next base: position 10,497,275 of record OX345709.1, on the reverse strand, counting down.
GATAATAGTTACGTAATTTGTTTTTTTATAAGCTGAGGGACATGTTATTATTAAAATATGTGAAATATGGTTTTTCATCTTCTTTTCGTATCAATGGCAAACTGCTAAATATGATAAGCCCAGTGCCATTCGATTTACGTCCATCAAGTCGTCCACTAAACATGATGCAGCAAAGGCGGGGCACGACAGCAAGTGCCATGGTTTGGGTGAGTTAGCGTACCACCGGCCAGTTTCCTTGCTAGTCATTTTCACTAATTCACCAGTTTACTTACTAGACACTTTCGGTAGGTTGTCAATTTCGCTAGTTAGTCATTTTCCTGGTTCGTAAGGAATTATTTTAATTTAATTAATTTCGATCATTACTCCCGCAGCGACACCTGTCTTCAACAGAAAATCCCCACTGCTTTCGCAACTCCTGACATCTACCGACCCCTACCCGAAGGTGGTTATAAGTAAAGTACAGTCAACTATTTGCTCTATACAGGTATATTATTGAGATGTTGCCTATGATCAAAGACGGCACGGGCGCCGTGTGTGATCTTTGCCGCCGGATGATTCTTGTGAGAATATAATACTAGGAAGTCCTGATAAAAACAAAGATATACCAATGATTTCTCAGCTTTAGATGTGGTAGCTCAAAGAAACCACGTCAAAGGCCTAGAGGCAGTTTGGAAGAACTCTGACATCAAGTTGTGCATGGTCGATTGACCTTCATAAATTTTGTGGGGAAAAAAAAATAAACCAACCCAAGTAAAGATTGATGTCAATGAATCAGAGATCAATGTTCAGTTTAAAAATAAAATATTCTTCAATGCTTGGATCCATCAAACACAAACATTCATTCTCACATGCATCTATTAATGAGTTTTCCAGTGTACCTATTTTAATTTTTTTTTATCCAATTCCAATGCGCTGTTTAATAGTAAATATCCATGCAGACAAATTTTGTTGACCTCAAACTTAATATAGGTACGTATCTATTTGCACTTACGAATATTTACGAAATATCATTATACCTAATCAACAATATCAAATTATCTTTATTATTGAAATAAATCATAGCTATCATGAATAATGATTAACTTTTCCACAGACATGAATACAAAAAAGCTGCACGAGCTTTCCTCTATTATCGTAATGAGCTTCCGCATAAGGTTATGTCGAAGTTGATTCCGCACGAGCGCTCCGGAAGTTTTTACGGTGATGCAATATTTGAGTGGACACCAGTGTACAATAATACAATAACAGGGAACTTATTGTTTCTATATTTTTTTTATTTATTTAATTTATGTACATCCAAATACAAACATTACTATCACTATAGAGTATAAAACAAAGTCGCTATCTCTGTCCCTATGTCCCTTTGTATGCTTAAATCTTGAAAACTACGCAACGGATTATGATTCGGTTTTTTTTAATAGATAGATTCAAGAGGAAGGTTTTTATGCCCATGCGAAGCCGGGGCGGGTCACTAGTATTGTATAAAACTTAAAGTGAGCACACAAGGGTGCTACTTATTAGTAGAAACACGTCAATAAATTTTCTCATTAGAAAATAATCGCAATGTTTCGTCCAAAACTACTCGTAAAGTGGAAAATTATCTCCGAAACATAACAAAAGATATCCTGAACACGCTTGAAAAGCTTAGTTTTTCCAGGATTATATGCCCCTTTCGATCACATATAAAATTTCATCAGAAATTCACCATGTTAGGTGTTCGGGTATGTGTGAAATCTTATTAATAATTATTTATCCACTACCCGCTTGCCGTTCCACTTCCAATTTGCTACGCCCGACAGGGTTCATATTGTACCTACTTAAAAAGGACAGTGACTTCAGTGTATACTATCTAGTTATAACTGTTATTGTACAATGTGAATGCAATAAATAAATTGAAATCTGAAAACCCCCACACAGCTTGCTCAGCTTGCCGGACGTCTTATAAGATCAGCGGTCACATTTCTAATCTGGTATGTAACACTTACACTGAGCTATAACAAATGATGACCGTATGCATAGTTACATAACGAATCAAATGCCAGGGCTCGGTACACGGGACTGAGGTGTACCATAGCATTATAATTAACCTTTAGGTAAGTTAAGTACATTACGTAATGTGTGTGTACGGTATAAAATATATAGATGACTTAACGTCCCAGACTTTTAAGTACTTAAGTCAATCATAAATGACAAAACCTTTATAAACTCTTTTTATCAACGTCTTTCAAGTTAACACGAGAACCCTATGTTCAGCGGACTCTATTCTTTGGAACACTCAGCCGAGGAAGCAAACAAGAAAGCGCTAAGATACTCTCTGTTTGGGATAAATCATCATCTATCTAAACTTTTTTACACATCTTATTTTGATATACCAACAAACAACCTATTTGGCCCTTCTCAATGTGGTGCCATATTACAAGTTGACAGATCAATAGCCGTGTGTTTGTTAGCTCACACCTCCGAAACTAACGGCTTCGGTTTTGAGGTTTACCGACTTCCTAATAATGAGTGTTATAATGATAACTTTTGTGAATACTATGTTTGTGGTGAAAATAAATAAAGGTGGGTGGAGTAAATTATTAATGGGATAAGTCCGCCATTGTACTTTTGTTTTATTTATATGTTATACAAAAGGTATTCACTTTTCTTTTAATAAAATAAAGTTATTACCAACAAACAAACCGTTTCATTTTTACTAGCACTTATGTCTAACTGACTTATTAAGGCCTTTTAGGTTTCATCCAAAGGTGCAGACAGTGCGGAGTGCGGACTTTATCAAAGGTACAGTACTGATAATAGCTGTTACATAACGTAGTTGTCCTAATCATGAATGAAAGAAGGGGTTAAATAAAAGTTTACGGTCTATGTTAATTAAAAACTCACATAGAAAATCCATTTAGCTGAGTGTTTTTATAAAAGGTGAGTTTAAATTAACTGCAAATATTTTAAGGGCAGATTCAGACCACTAAACTGAACAACTTTCCTAAATAAACATGTCGAAATACGAAAAAAATTTTTTGACCTCACATACAAATTGAGAATCAGCTGATCTAGTTTAGTATGAAGAGTGAAAAATAAAATTTCATATTTCGATATAAGTTTATTTGGAAAAATTGTTCAGTATAGTGGTCTGTATCTGCCCTTAAAATATTTGCAGTTGATTTGTGTCCAACTTGTATATTTTTAAAATATATTGTTGTTTAAAATCGTGCACTGTTCTTGGTTTTGCTTTTTTCGCGTCACTATGGAACGCGTGAATGCTGTTCTTGGCAATAGAAACAGTATAAGGGGAGTTAACCTTTGATAAACTATTAACATCTAAAATATAAATTAAAATATTCTTATTTGTTGACTTCCTACATTTATATGACAAACTTTCGTTCGTGCATTTATTCTCAAATGTTGCATGCATTCAGCTGTCTAGACATGTATTTTAGATAATGTCTGATGTAATCTGTCACAGAGATCGCGAGATATTTGAATAAGACAAACACACCACCCGGTTTCGCACGGGCGTAAGTCATAATCAAGTATATAGTTAATAAGTATAGTATGTAAGTTTATTATATTTGTTATTTAAGTAAATATTATTTATACACCCACAAACTATGATCTGCTTGACACAAAGGTTGACTGTCACATAATGCTTTAAGCATTAAGTCCGCCTATTGTATTTTTGCAATAAAGTTGAATAAATAAATAATCTAGGAGCAGTGGTTTCGACTACGGCAATAGCAAAAGAAATATTACGATTTTGAAAACATATATGTTCATTTATTTTTCATGTATTCTAAACTACATATTTTGTGATAGATCGTTACAACAGTGTCATTCGATCTTACTCGATGGTTTTAATTGATCACAAACATTTTTCGCGAACGCTAATACCCTACAAGAAAAGAAATGGTACCTGACAAAAGAAATCATCAACTAAATCCACCGTGTAGATACATAATATATTGTCTGTCACATTTTACACAAGATCCATGACAGAATAATAAAAGGATGATCGATAAACAAAAGATCACAGATCTAATCGACAGTCGATTATTTACAGGTTACATCACTAGTGCCGCAAAACAATGGAGCTTCTAGTGCGAAACTTGTGTAACTGCTTTGTATGTTTAGCTAAAGATGGTTATAAAATTCATAGAAGATTAAGTTTTATGAACGAACATAATTTAGCTAATTTCTCTTTAGGTAGGTATTAACTTTAATATGTGCTACTCATTTGGAAATATTCATTTGTCGTTTTGTTTCACGCCACATACTTATATCCTCCATTGTGTGTAACAAAAAATATTTGTAATAATCATATTTGTTGGTTTCTATAATAAATACATTTTTTATTTCACTTTGCATTTATTGTAGGATTTGAGTCTTTCATAAAAATTTATAATTAGATTTATCTTGTTAACCAAATTGTAATGTTTTTTGACAATTAAAGATCTAAATTCAGATCTGTATTACACAAAATATAATAATTGTCCTACTGATGGTTATACTATGGCACTTTGGTGGCCAGTGATTTGAATGTACGGAATTGAAGCATGGACGCCGCGCCGCCGCCATATCCGACCTAAAACAATGCATGCACGGTTCGGTAGTGAGGACGAGGAACCCTGATCTGTCTCATCCTGTGACTTCTGGGCGTCGATTCTGCTAACGTTAAGTCACAATCGTGTCAAAATAGTGTTTCAATTGTAGTGCTTTTTTACACACTAGTTTCAAGAAATGTATATTTTTTTTGCATCACTTCTGATAGCCACAACCCACACTACATTCACATCACATCATACTGTCATAACTCTTGTAATTAGTGTGTAAAAAGCACTACAATTGAAACACTATTTTGACACGATTTTGACTTACCGTTAGCAGAATCGACGCCCTGAATTTATGACAAGCAATGTATCCGGCAACCTTAAATTGAATTTACTTAAAACCCCAACATGTCTGGGGTATACAGAACATCAAAGTCATACATGTACTTACTGTGAAAAATATAACTACTTACCTGTTGTTATGTTGTATTCTAGCAAATAAAGAATGATTGATTGATCATATCAATTTCATTAAATCAGATTGGTCAAAGTTGATGAAACCTTGTAGTCAATAGAAAATGAGCTGATTATCTTAAAACGGGGTAGATTCTCACGAATTATAGCGAAGCCTATCCATGTAGATCATGACGTCAGCATTAAATAAAAATAAAAACAAATCAAAATCATCCAAGCCCATTTGGCACAGACCACCAAGCAAATACACCGTGTATATGCTATGTGGTACAGACACATCAATTAAAAATTGGGTTAAAAATGGTCTCACTTTCAATTGCCACCATCTGTCAGCCGCAGCAAGTCATTGACATATCATGAAACTCATCGCTTGATAAAAAATAATTATGGTTTTACCTACCTCCTTTTAAGAAAGGTCGGACAAGTGGCAAATAAGCTTTCAAGGTATGGAGTTTTAAAATGTAACCAAGTAACTTTGGGACAAATCGACAACTCAAAAACAAAAGGTGATATCGCTGTCTTGTCATACAATGACCACCGACGATACGATCATCGGATTGTATCGAAGTAGCTCTCACAAGTCACCTTTGATCCCATAATAGAATCGTGCGTAGGCGCATTGCTTATAGAAATTATTAGATAACATTTTTATTGTCCAGTTATCCAGACTGAAAGTTCTTAAATATTTTTTCTTGATAAATCCCAAAGGAAAATGATGCTGTTTCAGTTTAATTATATTTTATAGTTTGGATGTTACTGTTTCTTTTAAAGATCTTGACTTTGTGTGAAAATGATTAACAATAACCTCTTTCCTACCTAAAAAAAAACCTTTTCGTATCATCTGCATTATGAAAAGATAATGATAAAAATGGTGATGAAACTTTAATTATGTCCATGTCTTTCAGACAAATAAACGAGCTGAAATATAGTCATGTCCAACTTTATAGGAAAAATTAGCTCAGATTCATTCATAATGTGCCATTAGTCTAACAAAATATGTCGTGTTTTTTATTCTAACGGCAACGGCACGAAGGCTTTCGTTTTCATCCGCGGACAAAGACATCTGTCATAGAATAAGAAAAGCATGTGCAGAAGGTTCATTAAATTTTTATTTAATTTGTTAAAAAGAGAAATCAAATTAAAAAATAGTGTAGTATTATTAGTTTGTATAATAATAATTTCAGTAACTAATAATTCTTAGGCCGCATATATTTTCTTTTTCAAGATTTCTATATTGGCCATGTCACGTTGGAGTTTTGATAGTTCTCATTCTGGTGACATAGCTATTGGTGTGTTATCTGTGTCATAAACTAATGAAACCACTATTAAAACCGTGTATCTATGAAATTTTCGTGCACCGTGTCAATCATGTAATAACTATGTTAGGACACTTGATACGACACGATGATTTGATGAAGAACATTATTGAAGTAAAGATAGAAGGAAGAGGGGTCCAGGTAGACCAAGGCATAGTTATATGAAACAGATAAAGGAAAAATAAACGTCGTGTCGTATCAAAAAATAAAGGAACTACAAAGGATAGACAAAAATGGAAAGAACTCCACCGACAAGAGCTTAGCTCTTAAATTTATGATGATGACCGTGTCATCGTCAAAAAATTAAGAGAGCCACATGTTGAACTTACAGGGTTACCACGACAGATTTTAGCAGAAACCAGTGAAGGGAGGGAGATCCACAAAATGGTAAGGTGACATCTTACTTAATTTTAAAATTGGCTCGGACATTTTGATCTAGTGCTCTGAGGACCACTCACACTTACGGTCATGGTTAGTGTTCTGCACGGTGTTCTTGGTTGAAATGATTTAGTATACTTTCTGCATGTCCTTATACTGTGGCCAGTATAACTCTATGCCATCTATGCCTCGCTGTCTCGTGTACAAAGCACAATATCACGATTGCACCGATATGACCGTAGGTAAGTTACATAGCATTATGCAACGTTTGAGATGCATTTGGCACATAGAGCAACACGGAAATTTTCAAAGATCTTCATTGCTCTATGATATAGCATATTTAGACGTTGGATTAATACCCACCACTAGCTATTCTATAAGTCTTATCTTTAAAGTAGCCTGGGTGTCGATTCTGCTAACGTTTAATCACAATCGTGTCAAAATAGTGTTTGAATGGTAATGCTTTTTTACACACTAGTTACAAGAAATGTATATTTTTTTATATCACTTCTGATGATCACACCACACACTAAATTCACATCACATCGTACTGTCATAACTCTTGTAAATAGTGTGTAAAAAGCACTACTATTGAAACACTATTTTGATACGATTTTATCTTAACGTTAGCAGAATCGACGCCCTGGAAGAGATTGCACTAGCAATCGCTAAGTACATGTTATTACAGACACTAATTCCACGTATGTATTTTTTATGGTCCAGTAAAGTATTTTTGGTTACTAACATCAATATGAATTGATTGACTAGTAATAGCGTATTTATTAGCATCCTTTTCAAAGAAGTTCTTTAAAACTTACAATAACTTTGGAACTTTATGAATAAGTAAAAATTACTGATTGCAGCCATAACTCACAGCCTCGGCTCCGATGGCGACGCCTTGCTGCTTGAATGGAATAGTAGTTTTAACAGTTTAATCAAATAAATAGTAGTAAGCTACCAAACAAACATACGCATGAACTATATTATTACAAGGTACTAAAACTACTAGTAAATGCATTTTACTAACTATTTTACTAACTACTAGTAAATGCTTTAAGATTAACTCAATCAACCGTGAGAAACGGCCTTGCCAATCGTATCTTAGGTCAATACACTATCAGGGAAATGTGGGATCCACGAGGTGTCATTTATATGCTTCCTGTGTTCTCTATCTCACGCTTAGCCACATCCCCTGTCTCTCTCTAATGCGATTCATTAAAACAGGAAGGAAATATGAAAGTTAGATCTTGATAATGATCAAGTGACATTTATAATTCTTGTCTCACATTGTGCAAGTTTTTAAGACACGTAAGAAAGATTTCAGTAGCTTGGTTTTTGAATGTCACCTATGAGATGTTTTGCAATCCCAACTAATATTATACATGCGAAAGTGAGTTTGTTTGTTTGTTACGCTTTTATTTCCTATCTACTGGATCTACGTTTCTGAAATTATGCATAAACATAGGAGTATTGTAAAGGACATAGGATATCTTTCATCTCGGGAATACGCGAACTAACTGCAGGAAATGCTAGTTACATCAAATACCACATGAATTTCACCTTCAAGAAAAGAGAGATTCTTGATCGAAATTTAGTCGGTGTGCAATCTTAGTTAGTTATATATTTTTTATTGTAATGTTAGTGCCAGAGCCCGCTATTGTTTGATTTATTATTTCAATAATTTATTCCGACCTTGAGCGAGTACTTAGAAAATTCACGTCCATTCTCGCCAAGGTGCTAATCGTCAAAAATTTACACTTACCTTGAATGTTTGACAAAACGTGCCTAGAGAAGACAATATTTTTAGGCCTTTTACTTTTAGGGTTCTGTGTCCAAAGGATAAAATCTCTAAGACTCCATCGGTTCGTCTGTCGCCAAGCTATCTCATGAACGTGATAGCTAGAAAAATTAAATTTTCACAGATCATCTGTGCTACTATAACAACAAATACTAAAACACAATAAAATAAATATCTAGGGCTCCCATAAAAAAAATAGATTTTTTGCCGTTTATTAGTCTAAGTTTTACCGTTGCATATAGATAATGTACCCTTCGTGGCGAGTTTAACGTTACGTAACAGAACTGCGGTTTGAAGGGTAAGAGGCAGTTAATTTATTAGGCATAGGCAATGTAAAATATCCAAGATGAATTAAATAGTTGCTCGTTTGCGAGCATCATCCTCAGGGCTTCGAGCAACACGGCTTCTGTGCCTGCGGAGGACGTGTTGCTCCAAGCCTCAGTCAGAGTAATACGAGTGTTTATGATAACATCACTATCACTACATAGTATAAAACAAAGTCGCTTTCTCTGTCCCTATGTCCCTATGTATGCTTAAATCTTTAAAAATACGCAACGGATTTTGATGCGCTTTTTTAATAGATAGTGATTCAAGAGGAAGGTTTTTCTGCCCATGCGAAGCCGGGGCGGGTCGCTAGTAGATCATAAAACGCTATCTGAATAGTAACTTTAGTATTTTGCCATGGAAACAGCAAGATCATTTTAAAAGCGACGTATGTTTGATTTCATATAAAAATATATATTTAAAGTATGTGGGTAAGTAATGTTGTGTTTGCATTATATTTATTTTTCAATTTACGTGTTTACATAACATGTGGGCGTAAATGTTTGTTATCGAAGGCCGCCCACGCAGGGCATAAGGGAGATAGTGGACGTCAATGAGATTTCATGACTCAAATAATGCGAATTATAATGAAATTTTACAAAATCACGTTGGGGGCAGGGTTTCAATAATTTCCTGAAATTGTGGTCTAAACTGGAGTCACGGTTAATTTTAGCTATAAATAAAAAAATATGCGAAATGAGTTGGTTTGTGAGGTTTTCATGCTTTTAAATTTAGATGATGTTTGACAAAAAAAAATGACAAGCTACTGGTTGGCGTATTTATTATTTATTTTTATTTAAAGCCGAAGAATTCTTTAGTTCATTATGAAAGAATCTAGCCCCTCTTTATCAGGTGAATTGTGTATTATTTGCTTACTTAATAGTATCCTTAACATTTCAAAATAAACTATAGGCAAGGCACAGTTAGCGTTGCCAACATTTGACGATTGACACTGCAACACTCAAGACAATGTAGTGTAAATTAAAAAAGCAATATTTAAAAAGCTACTAAATTCGAAAGGGCCGGAGCACAAAATATCGAGGGAACAGAAAGCTAATAAATTACCATTAATGTTGACGTCAGATGGGCAATTCAAAATTGATGAAAATTGTACGTAAATGTCTTACTTCTATCTTTAAGAGGATGGGATTTGAAATGGATCTGGACATGTAACCATGGCTAGAGCCGAATATACTATAAATATAATAATCTTATTGAACTTTGCTTGGTCGCCATTAGTAGCATTTCTTATAAAGGCAAGTTAAGCTGTTGGTCCTCGTGGTTATAGTTAGATGTCTTTAGTCAGCCTAAAAAGTCTAACGGTAATGGCCACCAACACTTCCGGATAATAAGTCAGAAGGCAGTCGCTTCGTTAATGAAACGGCCAACTCTCGAATCATATATAAAATACGTACGACTCTAAAACGTAAACTGAAGGTGCAACATGGAAACACGCTCGGATGAAGAAGAAGAAGAACCATTGGATTTGCTGGAAGAGATTTCTTTAGAAATAAGCAGCAACCTTGTAATATATTCTATGTTTTTTTCTTGATATTTTTCTGTTTACCTACATGAATTTGAAAATGAATAAATAAACAAACCATTCTAACTGAAATAAACAAAGCCTTTTGAAGAGAATGAAGCGTGTTCATCTGTTACCCTTATATTGTGTGACCGGTCAGTTGATAATTGAAAGAACAAATACGTCGCACGCAGGCACCAACGTGCGAACTTTGCTTGAAACGAACTCGGTAGCTTGTCAAAACACATTAATGTCTTGTACACACACCATGTTTACTGCCGTCAGCAAACTTATTCCTTGCACGTAAGGTTGAATTTCTAATTGATGAAGACCTTGACCTGGCCCATCATGTTTTGAGACTGTCTGAAGAGGACTTGAGGCTGAGTATTAATTGGTGAAAGGTTATTTGGACTGTGAGTAAAGCTTCAAGGAGGTCGAACGGCGTAATTCCATGATTTGGATGACTTTAGAATCAGCAAGAGCCATTGCAATATTCTTCTTCAACATTTTGTAATTGTTATTGAGGTTTTAAAAGTCATGTGATGTTGAGTCATGTGACCGACAGGCATCTTTTCAACGTTTTGCAAACATGATTTAAAAATAGAATTAATGATACGTTGGTAACAGCATTAGATTTTAAAAATATTTGCGTGCGATTTCTTAATTCTATGGTAACAGCCGTGCAAGAGAATTTATTGACAGTTATATTTTATGTTGTTAAATTTTCTTCTCATGCCACCACTATGTTTGTTATTTAGCTTATGTTAAGAAGTTTAATCATGTACTTATAGCTCATATGTAATAAGTTTCATTCATTATTTTTTTGTTAGTCTTAAAACTGTATTAAAAACGTCTCAATTGTAGGTACGATATTTTGGATTGTAGTCACCATTGACCAATACAATGACACCTGGCTGCTAATTGTTCATCAAACAGCAGATCATTTCGACACGTGGCATAAGGTAGACTTTGGAATGCGGCGTCGATGAATCAGTTCTTTCTTCTAGTAATCTTATTGAGGTTCCTATTCTGTTTTTCGTTAGACTATATCATTATTTAGCTCTTATTTATATTTGTGTCATCAAGAAGGAACCAATCAAAACATACTTGTATTAATTCATCAGAAATAGCGTGTAGGCCCCTAAATTTTATTTCGGCATATTAAAATATACATATTTAAATATAAACTTCTAAAATAAAACTAAAATTAAACCTACTCTTAATTTAAGTAAAAAATAGATCCTTATTAATTATTTAGATATGCTATGCAATAAATGGTAACCAATATTTTTAAATATGCTCTCTTAGCATAGGGTTACCCATCTGCCAAATATTTTGTGCGGCGTAGGTATATTTTATACTCTATCCCCATTATCACATCTTATAATTCCTTCAGGTTACTCTCGCGTCACATTTTGAATCCGACATGTTTAACAGTTAAATATTTATTGTTTAGAGTGCCCTTTTGTGTAAATATTTTGTCCCTGTGATTTGTTTGATCAAATAAGTCGTAAACGGAAGAAATTTACATTGGCGCCAAGCGGAGTTTGCGGAGAGCCAATATCATTAAAATTCAACTAAATGCTAATGATACATCGGACACATCAAAACATTGAATATATTTACTAACCAAAGATGTGAGCCGTACGAAAGAGGTAAAAAATATTATTCTGAATAAGTAATAAATTGAAATGCAGGTAAAATCAAATAATTTTGTTGCTACCGAAACAATATAATAAACAGAAATCATGATATTTCTGTTTGGTCCTTACAATTTTCCTTGCACACTTAAATACTTATTAATTAATTTATAAGTACAATAATAATATCTCTCAAGAACGCGAAATTTTTTGATTCAGAAAACATAACAATCTTTTATTGTATATTTTCAGACAAGTTTTTCCTTATTGATTCCTACTAATTTATTGCATGATTTTATTACTACTTAACTAGGCACATTTTACTTAGGAAAAGAGGGGGTTCTGGGTCTGCTGCATGATCAATATATTATATTACTAGCGACCCGCCCCGGCTTCGCATAGGCATAAAAACTTTCCTCTTGAATCTATTAAAAAAACCGCATCAAAATCCATTGCGTAGTTTTAAAGATTTAAGCATACATTAGGGAGGAAAAAGTGACTTTGTTATATACTATGTAGTGATAGTGATATTATTTTTATATGGTTATAGAATAAAAAAAACAATCAACTCGAATTATGAAAACAGCTCTTGCTGAGCTTCTTTATTAAAAACTATCTACTTGAAAAGGTCTAGTTCCTGACTTTTTTTTATTTAATTAAACTTTATTTTTCTGCAGCATCTTGCGTTATAATGAGATGTTATTCAAGCGGCTTCATCAACTGCGGCAGTAGTTTGCGTGGCTAACATCAGTGTATGCAAATGACTAGTATTGGTCATTGCACAACCAACTGCTCACGTACCAGCTGCGCCCGCTTGAATCCTTAAACCTATTGCGATAACATTTCCTAATATTATTGCTGGCCTGTGATTTAAAAACAATTTTTGAGATAATGTTCTTTTTATGAACAGTTATTCTTAATTTAAACTGTGTTGTATACGGCTTTCGTATACAACACAATACTGAAAACCTGTGAAGACTAAGGAACAACGAGATGTCATAACATGTTTTTTTCTTAAGCGTTTTCTAAGGGAGTTTGACGACAGAATTATTATTTACACAGCCACATAGAGCGAAAACAACCCGTAGCCACGGAGCTGGTAAGCTAGACCATGGAGGCAGTCTATATAGGTATATAAAATATAGCTAGAGGGGCTTTGCGGTTTTATTAGCCCGTGTGTACCTTTGACTTATTCAAAGAGGCTATCAAATTCTAAAGGTGTTGCAAAAATCCGACCAGTTGTCAATAGCTTCACCTTCTTTAAAGATAATGAATTAATTCTTATTTCCCTTAGTCACGAAATAACTTAAAAAAAATTTCACGGGCACATCTCTTTTAAAAGTTTATAATACTTTGTAGAAAGTTTTTAAAGAAACAAAAATTAGCAAAGTGCTCCAAAAATTTCCTTAAACTTCGCGCGTTTGACATTTCGAGTTCCTCCCATGTGAAGCCGGGCGGGTTGCTGGTATATTAGAAATAGCTCCTAATTATTCCACTTAAGTGTCACGGTCAATCTTCTATGCACAACCTGGTGTCAGAATTTTTCAGTACCTGACAATAAATAGCTATAAATAGTAACAAAACTACTCTACAAAACATATTTTCGCCATCACGAAACTAGACTGCAATCATACAATAGCTAAGTACGTCATAACATCGCATTCTCCTGTTCATGTAAGATTATTAGCCATTAAGGAACTGTTTAGTGTAAAATAGAATCGCATTAAGGCTATATAAATTCGCTACGTACTATATTGGCCAACTGGCAGGCTTAGTGAGTGGATCGCCGCTAAACATGTCCGGAATACGCCGTTTTATTCATAAAGCAACCAAGAAAAGTACAGAAACTTCTATTTTTAAAATCATTTAAACATGTTATGTTAAGGAAATTGTCAGTTAGGTCCTTATAATTTTTTCTGTTAAGGTTTTCCCAATTGCATCTCAATATTCAAGCAACACGGTCTCGAAGCGGAAGCGGAGCCGTATTACTCAAATATCACAAGCCATATGGCTTATGAGCCCTAGTTTAGCTAAAATGCTATATTTATTGGTGATGAACGAATTTTCACGAATTGAATATTTATATTAGGTATTATGACGTGATTGTTTGATTACTGGTTGGCTTGAGGAAGCCTTCCTAATGTTTGCCTTCCTTGGAAATGCTTAGCCCTTATGGAAAAAATACTGGCAAAAACAAAATCGTATGTCAATTTAACCTTGGAATTGTTTGAAAATAGAACAGAATTAAGTTTATTTATTGCTAGTCTAGATGATACAAAAGGAAATTTGTACTCAGCGTGTGCTCAAAATATAAGTTCAAAAATAAAATAAAAAATTAATTGCTACTTGCAGTAATAACAAATGAGGTATATTTGGGACCAGCCTCGGCTTTGAGTTTCAACAGGTTTCAATTTATACGTCTTAATAACATAATCGTCTAACCTCTTATAAATAGTGGTTAAACCACAACTAAGTCCATTTTGTGGTTTAGAAGTAAGCATACAGATACGGACAGCGACTTGAATTTGTGTTGATGATCATTGATTAAATTATTGTATGGTTGATGATGATCGATATTGTCACGGAGATTGTTACCAGGTGTTTTCTCTTCCGAATGCTCCAAGCTCATAACAATATTATTGATTAGGTCCTGTGAATGTCTGTGTAGCGCCTGTAAACCACTTTAATTTGTGTTGGCGGCGTGTGGGCTTGTGTCAACAACAAGTCGAAATAAATCCGATTATCGTTGTCATCGATGAGAATGAATATAAGCCATAGATAAAAAAAATGCCTGGCGTCAAAGACCACGCGCGATTTCCAAATTCTTTGATACAAGCTGAATGGAAATACTGTGTCGACCCCACATAATCCTCCCGGATCATAAGTTCAACTGTAAGAACACCTTGTGTTTCTACTACTACTAAGTACTACTAGAAATACAGAGAGATTTGCTTAAAAACTTGCTTGACATATCTAAATAGGATGTAATGTAAAAAACATATAATCAGAAAGTGGGTTCTAGAAAGAAAATAGAGCAACATGTAGAGTCTGAAATGGTCTACGGCGAAAAGTAATATTAAAGCAAATGTGGTCTACATACTTAATTATAACAGTCGAAAAATTAGGTACATATACACACAAATACGCCCTATATGATATCACAACCAAAAGATACATTTAACAAAATCAGATTGACATCGAATGACCGATGGGGCAGAAAGGTACGAACGCACCAGGCAGCGCAGCGTCGGACACCCACCGATTACCAGAGGGTTTCAAGAAGGCTGCGGGCAGGCGCTGGATGCAGGCCGCTTCCAAGCGATCGATCCAGAAATCCTCGGGGAAGGCCTATGTCCAGCAGTGGACAGCCTGCGGCTGACATGTTAATGATGATTTGCCTATCTTAAAATAGATAAATCATAAACTCGCAATGAACTTTTTAATTCTATGACATACAATAAAATACCAAAGCGGTTGACACCTCAAAGAAAACTTAAAATAAAACATTAAATTCTGAGAATAGTCCAACAAAGCTACCTTTCTTCATGTAATTATGATAATGTCGCATTCCTCGTCGATTTCTATGGCTTATTTTTGAATATTTCTCTATTATGGTCACGTGGTGGGAGACCGCATGCGTGGAGGTGTGCTCTCGCAGGCTTTCGAGGTTCGACCTACGCAAGGTCGAACTCGTAGGTCAGTCCTATGAACAGTGATATGATGAGAGAAAAAACTATTGTATGAGAGAGAGAAAGAACAACAACAATAATTTTACTGGTCCCTATTGGCTAGAATATCATTTCGATTTCTATTACGTCAAGTAGAGGTAAAGGCACTAGATGCCCAAAGATTTATTTTTAAATTCGGTGGATAGATTTTGAAATAAGATCAATTAGTACATATTTGTTCCCTTGTAAGTTATCAGTAATGTTACATACATAATAGTAAGCAAAAACTAAAAAAAGACAGATGTGATTTAAGTTAAAAAAAAAAAATATCCTAAGTATTTAAAGCTCGGCCAAGTCTTAGCCTCTGCATTTATCGGGATTTGTGGTGTTAGTCATACACTGATTTCACGACATCAAGCTTCAGACTACCGTTTTCATGGCATCATGGTACTCATTTCAAGTCTTCTATTTGCATCAGCATCTGCCAGTCTGACAAGCATCTTAATGTACGTACAATTTCAAGTGTTTTAGTTATGGAGTTGTATATAAGTAGATCTAAAAAGAATAGACCAAATGATAATTATGTGTATAATCAATAATTTATTGGATTTCATTCTTCGGCGGGTGATGTTGGCTAATCGGTTTTATGACGTTCAGAAGTCGCCGGATGACTCATTTGTTGTGTTAATTAATGACATTAAGTAGGCATTTTCGACACCAATGAAAAATAAACAAAAATCTAGCTTTGAAGTGTTAAAATTGAGTAATTTTCAAGAACAAAACTAAACATTTATCAGGGAGGATATTTTCTAGATAAAACGGATAAGGCTTAGGTAGGATTTAATATTGGTCGTGTTGCCATAGAACAATCTGTAACCGAAATTATATAAATTCTTTTAGATTATAAAAACAACAACTAATTTTAAGATTTTTTGCCCTATTATACTGAGTATCCGTGTGGTTCCTGTTTTCTTAAAAGTTTTTGGAGTAATTTTTTTTATACTTTTCGACCCGAATTTCCCAATATAAAGCAACCGTTTATTTACACTTAAACGGTAGAATAAAATATCATTTTTGAATGCCTGTGTCAATAATTGAAACTTTTAACATGCAAGGTATTCTCTTGGAGAGTGTGATGTATCGAATTTCCATGGATGTTTTTATCTATCTAAAACTTAAGAGCTGTGCTCTTATCGGTGAAGTCTTTTCCAGGTGTCATCTTCCCTTTTCCCATCCTGATATGACACGACTCCCACTTTTTCGATGCTTTAGCAATCCGATTGATCGAGACAAAATTAAATCCATTAAGCCCCTTTTAAATACATGTCTTTGTGATATAATATCTGAATTATTCATATAGATGTTACTAGCGGAGCGCTTGATAGTCATGTAATATTTAATTATAGTGAACTGATGGTATCCATTGCTAAACAGTTTTAGTTATTTTAAAGAAATATAATAATTTTACACAACTTTTAGATTATAGTTCGTTAAGCGATTACCAAATAGCCGTTTCCCGAGCCAGCTATTTAGGCTAATACTAAGTGTGTCTAGCCTTTTCAATAGGCATTAGATATGGGTATGACTAATTTATTTTTGTCTAAGACCTAACAATAGTAGAAGCAGACGTAAAATTTAATTACTCAATGCGATGGTGATGGCATAATCTTTGATTTTACTATTTTTCCCTAAAAAGCTTTGTATAGAATGTCTCCGAACTAATACAAAAACAAATGTTCATCCAAATGTCTATATGTTCACACGTTTAATACACGTTTTACGAGCAATCAACTTTTACGCCTCTACGAAGCATGCAACCCGGCAGCTATTATTCAATCAAACAATATAAAATTGTTAAATAACATAAAATGTTTGCCATAAATCAAGTTTTCTTACTGACAAAGTATTAAATGACAATAACAAAGAAACTAATGGTTTTTTTTTTTTCATACTAGCTGACTCGGCGAACTCCCTACCGCCTGAACCCACTTTTCTTAGCGTTTAAACCTTCCCTGAATTTCCACAATTTTTTTTTTTTTTTTTTAAATATATAGGGACAAATCACACAGATTAGATATTTGAAGACAAAAATTTGCCAAATCGACCCAGCCATTCTCGAGTTTTAGCCAGACTAACAGTCTAAACAGCAATTGATTTTTATTATAAGATATATATAGATTGCCAAGCTTCTCTTTAAACTAATTGTAAAATAAACAATGCTTAACAAAACATATCAACAACATCGTGTTTTGACGCAAAACTCGAACCTCAGTCATGCATTCTGTATGATCATTGTATCAAAGCGACAATTTTTCAAACATATTCGGCCTATGTCTTACATAACAAGGCGCCGAGTCCTATTATGTATGCGCGCAATATGACACTAATTATGTGATTATTTATATTGAAAATTGGATCCAGATGACCCCAAGGTAATTTATTACGTTTATAAATTATATTTACTCTGTTAATCCCAATAAAAATGTGTGGTAATATTTTAGGATTGTGCGATTTTGATTAGGCAGTTGAGTAATGATTAAAAAGTGACATCTGCCCAACATCATTTGGAAGACGAGGCGGCCTTGAGGTACAATCCGTTTAGTTTAATCTGTACAAATTTTTATTCATATTGTCTGTCTGTATCATCCACTCTGGTGGCCTACTATCATCTCTAAAAACCAAGCAAGTTACAGTGAGTAAGCGAGACAGCGCAATACATGATGTAAGGCGACATCTCCCTTACTGGATCTTGCATGGTTTTAAGAGATGGTAGTAACCCCGCTGATCAAATCGTTCGATAGTTCGTCTACCTAGTGAAAATATTTTGTCACTTAGGTTTTTATTGTTCAGAAGTCAGAAACGTCCTCCTCTTGAAAAACGTTTAAATTCCTTAACTTTTGAAAACTTCACAATACCTCAATGGCAGCTTTTAAATAGATATTATTTATGAATAAAGACAAATAAATTAATGAAGATAAAAGTGTTGAACTCAGCCGCGTCAGTGAGCGTCTGTCTCAAGGTCGTCGGTCATTATGAAAATTCCCCATTGTCTGAATAGTAACTTGTAAGCTCTTTGATACAAAATATCTAGTAAATAGTAGTGTGCAACTGTATATTTATTATAATGTATTTTATCATTCAATGGAATGGAATACTAATACTACTAAAGAAAATGATTGCAATCAAAGATGGTTGTTATTTCTTACAGAAAATGCTTAAATTTACTTATCAAGAAAGGAGTTCAGAATAGAAAAAGGATGGCTTAAGATTAACAACAAAAGGAAGAAACTTTATAAGGAGTATCAGTAAATTTGAAATGAATAAAGATAGACACACATTGTCAGAAAAAAATTAGTAGAGAGATAAATGGAGAACCTCTAAACTTCTTCGGGCTATCGTTGTAAAGCACAGATAAGATTTCTGTGTTTTAAACTTATGAAATACATTTCATCCTCAAACCCAATACGTTTCTACTTAGTCGTAGTCGAGGTTTATACAGGAGAATACCATCACGAGACAGTACATGTTAAGATAATTAGATCATAAAGAGTTAGTTAAGTAGAAAAAATTAAAGACCAATCTAAAGGTTGACTCAAAAATTGGCTGCTAGAAATATATGGGTGCATCCCATACTTGCCTTGACGGCGTGATTGGCCCAGCCGAGGCGGCTGCGGAAAGCCTCAAACACCGCAAGTATATATATTACTAGTTGCTCCCCGCGGTTTCACTTGCCATTAGTGTGTTTGTACTATAGCCTATAGTCTTCCCCAAGAATCAGGCTTTCATATACAAAAAAAAAAAAGTTGCAAATCCGACCAGTAGTTTTCTAGTTATAAGCGTTTAAACAAACAAACAAACTCTTCAGCTTTATTATATTAAGTATAGATTTCTAATACTTAATTAGAAATAATTACATATTTGAGCAATTTTGATTAGAGACGTCGGGTCCATTGGGGCCTGCAGCTCATAAAATTTACAGTTTTATCGCCTGCAAATTAGCTGAGGCTATCCCTGGTCAGAGAGCTGGCTTATACCTCGCCCAAAAAATCAGAATTGCCATTCATCGTGTTAATGCTGTCAACCTACTGAGCATCCACTTTATTATAAGTAATTTTTTAGTTTGTAGTAGATGCCTAATTGTGAAAATATCTTTTTTTTTTTAATAAATAAATAAATACATGGAAAAGTGGAATCTGGCATGTCTTTGTTTCAATGTGAAAAGGCTAAAGAAAAACAAACTTAGAAGGGACTCTACTGACAAGAGCTCTTGAATTTTAGACACACATAATATATGTATGTATGGAGTTAATTTGCAGAAACGGACGCTAACGAACGCTCTGTTTGTCCACTTGCATACGAACGAGTACATTGCACAAGCTAGATGGTACTCGACAATCGTTTTCTGGTTTTGTAATAACGAGATGTGATAGGATAGGCCTTTATGGCCGTGCCTTATTGCTAGGAATATGTTGACCTTTTGTTTGGTACTGGTACTGACCTCTGGATATGTAAACAGCGTAGCTTTAAACTAGTTTTTGAAGATCCCATGTTAGAATTTATACGGAAAACAACTGCTTGCTTACTAGGTGATATAATGATGACTTTTAATCTTTTTTTGACCTGATATTCATACGGGAAATTTTTTCTGGATCAAATAATTTTACAAATGCATAACGTAAGTTCTCTGTATCCCACACAAGGAAGCGCGGCCCTTACATCGACCCCAGTGCATCTTGTGATAAGAGGATGACAATGTGATGACACGAAACGCGAATAGACCGACAGAACGTACAGTCAAACAGACGTCTGAATTTCTTAGTATTTGTATTCTACAGCTGGCGGGTTTTAACCATGAAAGATTAACGTCATGTAGGCCAGTCATGTTAGGGGCATAATTTTGTAAACACCCAAAAATAGAAAAAAAATATGTTTACTGCCCAAAAATATACGACAACACTATAAAAAACGTACAAACAACTTGGTACAATTTTTTGTATAAAAAGATCTTTTTTGAGAAGTTGTCAATAAAATAAAATAAAAAATATTGTTTGTTGTATCGGAGCTGTCCAGACGTGGGTTGTGGAATCTTTCCTGGCAAAATATACACATTCAGCATATGTTGCAGTGCAGCCACAGGAATGACTGAAGTAAAATAAAGGTCTTTAATGTATTTAACCTAGTTAATGGAATTAGAGGTCTCTTTAAGAGAACTTAACATAGTTTTAGGATAAATACTGGTCGTAAGGATGTCTCAGGAAAAATATATTGACATAAAGTTGAGCTGTCTTATTATTCATTCAGATTTCCGATTCTTTCGATCGAAAATCAAAATACTTCATTTGAAGCCACAAATGAAGTATTTTGGTAAGAGTCTACAGTTGAACAATACTTTAGATATTGGTAGCTCTACCATTTTCAACTTTTTGGTAAAACACGAAGTGGTTTTTAGTTGGTGTAAGCCCCGCATAACTGCTTGCACATGTAAAATGCATTATGCAATTTATCGCATGACAAAAAAGCCGGTCATGAATATAATGTTACATTTTGTTGTTGTCATTTTGTGCAACAAATGTTAAAAAATCAACTTCCCGGTGAGATAAGAATAAGAAAGGCTTTAAAGGATTACAGGTTATAATAACTATAGAAATTTGGATGCAAGTTAGCTAAGTTTAAACAACAATAAATTAGTGTACAGTGGAACACACAGAAAAGTAGTATACCTTAGATGTGCAAACTTTTATCTGTTTTCCACTGTACCTGTTTGTGTAGAGTTTTGTGAAACTGTCTCTCGGCCTCTGATGTGATTACTACTATAACCAAAACTAAGGCTTGACGTACCTTCTTAAGCACGGAATCAGACAATCAAGTGATTCCTGCAAAAAAACAACAAATTAATCATCCCGTGGGATTTAACCCCATCTTTTGGATCTATAGTTTCGTTCGGCAGAGTCTGTCATTGTGTGTTAAGTACTAATCATTCATGCGACCTCGTATTAGAGTGTAAGCAGCTTTTTGGTGTGCGTAACCTCAGCAAAACGTTGCACCGTTGAGACATGAGAGTATTGCCGGTGCTTAGTTCATTGGAAGGTGCAATTAGTTTAAATATATAGCAAAAATATTCAAATTATATATATGAAGTTGAAACACTTATTTCACTGGAAGAATGTTACACTAGCAATTTTTTTATCCAAAAAATGCGTTTAGCCTTGAACCAAGTATTTGGAATGATAGCTTTTGAAGAGTTATAGTTATATAGAGTTATTACACCTTCCAATGAACTAATCATCAGCAATACTCTCATTTCTCAACGGCGCAACATTTTACTGGGGTTACGCACACACTTTTGTGCCATAGTTTAGTTTGAGTAAACATAATGTATGTTATTATTTATGCAATGCGAGCACACTTTAAAGACTTACGGCCTGATGCGCAGAGCATATGAAACACAGTCGTAATTAGCAGTGATTTTTCCCTCCAAAACAAAAACACACAATTATGAACCTTACCCCTTCGCAACAAAGTAAAAATACGCATGTCGGATATGAATAACAAATTAAGACAGAAAAGTGAAAACAACTGTCGAATTCCGAGTAAGTTATAACTGTTTATGGTCAATCCGTTATTAATTTTATTTCTTGTTCATTACCAGAAACTGTGATATCCTGTACGTTTTCATTTTTATTTATAGTATTCTTAAAAAATATATTGAATATAGCTGTTGCCCGCGGCTCCATCCACCTGGGACTCAGTTATTACAAAAGTACCCTATATTAGACGCCTGCAGGTGTCATAACCTGGTATTCTTAGTTAAATATCATGATATTCAATTAAGTATATCCATACCAACTTTCATAAAAAAAAACAGACAGAATTTTAAAATTAATATTATTATGAATAGTATGGAAATATGTGGGATTACACGAACGTTGCGTGTTGTATGTACCCTCATCCATATTCTGTGGGTTACAGATTGATGTACCCTGAATGATAGGCAAATGTAATGAGCAATTGTATACCTGAGGATCGTCAGAAAAGAGGCAGGTCACGGGTGTGTCTCCCCCAAAAGGATATCTAACAACTACCAATCTAAACGTTGAGCCGGACGAATGAAATGAGCAGTTTCAGTTGGAAGGATTTCAGCATGAGCGGGGTCATGCTTGTTCGTAACTATATCAATCGCAGCCTAGTAAGATTGGTCACTCCTAGAACCATTTCTATCTTGAGCTCCTCCGTACTTTGGAAAGCACTGCCGTTTGTCCCAGATGTTATCAAATTCAAAATTCAAATTGTTTATTCTCATTATAGGACATTCTTATCACTTAGGTATTGACGTCAATCATTACTTAAATTAAGTTTACCATAACTTCCAAAGCGCAAGTGGAGAAGAAGCGGCGCCACAAACTCCACTGCAGCAATTTCTCCAGAACGTCAATTTACTAAATTTGAGTCAAAACAGAAGAATTTACATTTGCGTGAATAACGATTACATTAAAATAAGTTAATTGAATATTAAACATTATTCAAATAGTTATAAAATGTCAAATAATATGTCATGAGAATATAAAAAATAAAAAAATAAATTAAACATATAATTATAAAAATAATAATATAAGTTATCGCTAAATGGCAGTAAAAGCTGTCTCAGATTTCTTTAAAATCTGACAGTGTTGGCCACTAACACCCGTAAAAACTGATACGGAGTTCAGACGGCAATAGTTCACAGTTCAAATATAATAACTAGTACCGCCAAATCAAGGATCATGATAAAAAGCGTATCCTATACGTAAGTTATGTAGATGCAGCTATAAAACAAGTGTAAAGAGAACTGCTACTGCTGAAAATTATTTGTGAAAAGGAAACGATGAAGATAGAAAAATGCACTTAGAAGTATATATAAATTTGATCTACGAACCTGGAGTTTTTGGAGGGAAAGTAAACTGTCGCTATGTCCGCGCTGTATTTAATTTCCAAAACTTAGGTTTTTTCGAGTATTTGTGCTTAATATTGGTGGATTATTATTCGCAAAGTATTCGTGAACAAGCGTGAGTGTTGGGAAGTGGTACAGTGTCGATTACGTGACTTTTATCTTTGTCATCAAAATCTCCAAGTTATAGCTAAGTGAAATTTTTCCACCGCATCACTTAGCTATCTGACTCTGACTCACTTGACTAGACTACTGACTTGACTTTTTGACTTGACTTGACTAAAGTAGGACTGAAGAAGATTAATAAATTGAAGAAAGGCCTTAAAGGACTAGTTTCCATGGCCGTAAAAAGTATTTAAAAAAAAAAAGATCTACGAACCTGCATTTAACATCAGGTGGGATTGTGGTCAATCGCTGGACATTGTTAATATAAAAAAAACGATCACTGTTTGAACTTATTTAAAATATACAGAACTGCCGCTTAATTGTTTTGATTCCACAATGTGATTTAATTTGGTTAAAAAACAAAATATAATCAAATTAATCAATAGTAGTCAAATAGTGAGAAAACTCACAGAGACGGCGGGAAAACATTTGTTTTTTTGCACAACATTCTTTTTAGCCAGTACTATGGACTTCTTTTTTTAATAACAAGCAAAGATCAAGAAAATGAGTATTCTCATTCTCCTCTTCATCTCGGCTTCTTTTCGGACTATAGACTAGATTGTAAAATAAAATATATAAAACCACCTTCGTAGAGGAATTTGCGGTCACTCAGTTGTTGAATCACACACAATTGTATAGTTTAAGATTGTGTATTATATTATGAAACTACTTTATTATGTATGTCTAATGTACATAATTCGTTAAATATTCAACAGCAATGAAACCTTATTTCATTGTCCCAATCCCGCCTTTGCATAAATTAACAATTAATTAATTATAAAACACACATTTTTATAATATTATTGGAAGGTGATATAAACAGATACAATCTCATATGGTTTTAGTGGGCATCGGCTATTCAAAATAAATAAAATGTTTTATGGTATAGTAAAAAATCACCAATTAATAAAACTTTATGACGACCACCGAGGTGTAATGGTTGACTTGCCACTCCGCTAGAAGTTCTGGGTTTGATACCCAATTCGGAAAATTTTTATTTTCAAATTTCCCTAGATGTTTTATAATTTTGTTTCAGCTTTATTACATTAATATTAATTATTTGTAGAGCGTGTTTGTATTGCCAGTCTGCAGAAGATCTTTTTTTCTCTCAACAAAATCGACTTCAACTCTAACTTAATCAAACAACATGCATATGCATAATGACATACTTTATCTCACAAATTTTAGATAGGTAGTTAAAGATAACATACTTTTTGGTTTTAAAAACTATGATTTCACTGAACCAATCCAAAATATATATATACAGTGCTAAATTGTAACTATATCAAGAAATTACAAAATCGGTTCGTAAATGAAGGAGTAATCATTTATTTCATGATAATTTGTACATAATATAAATTTAATGATAGTTGTTACGCGGCTCTATAAGCCTAAGTAGGTCAAAGCTCACCATATACAAACCTATTGATTTGATCAACATACCAAAAAATAGCCGCAAACCAATTTCAAAATAAGACGCTTCTCGAACTTTCTATAACCTGTCTCTCTCGCACGCTCTCAAAAACTCGTGCTGTATGAGATTTTTCTGTGAGATAATCCATTGTGGCCAGTAATTAATATATCTGTTTGGAAAACTAGTTTTCTTGGCAGTATTGCCACATACATAACATGCCAATAATGTCGAATTTCATTTCTGTTTTGCCTTAAAAAACCTTGATATACACTAGCGCCACCATCAACTAAACATCATGATTTATTGTTACAAATTGCGAAACTGCTAAAAGTGGCCTTTGTAACAATAGGGAACTATAATTTAATATGTTTAAAATTACCTTCAGATCCTGGCAATGATGGTGGCGCTAGTTTTCACCGTGGTATCATCTTAAGACAATACCTCGGTGAACACTATATAGCGCCACCATCAGTTAAAAATCATTATTCACTGAAAACACAATTATCAAAAATCCGTCTTCTGTAATTAAGATTCTGGATCTGATGTTGATTTTAAACATATTAAATTATTGAATTATAGTTTCCTATAGTAACAAATTGCAATATTGCTTAAAACGGCCACTTTTAGCAGTAGAATGGCTATTTTGTGGTACGAGTTCGCCGGGTCAGTTAGTATCCCGACTAATATTATAAATACAAAAGTGAGTTTGTATTTTTATTATATACTAGCTGTTACCCGCGGCTCCGCCCGCGTGTAATCGCTTTTCGCGTAACCTGTTACATTGAAATGAAAAGTAGCCATGACATTATTCAAATATAAACATATATATAATAATAATGATATTCATGTTTCAGAGTAAGTTCAAAGAATCTCTTTGTAGACAACATTAGCAGTTCTTCCCTCAGAGGCTAATAAAAATAGATTTTCGGCGCTACTGACCCGCGAGCAAGCCACATACAGTTGTCCATGCGAGAAACATCTTGTTCTTAGGTTGAGCCAGCTGCTTTTAGGGTTTGTCTCTGCGACTTATTTATTGTCATGGCAAAGCATACATCAACTGGAAACTGGGTGCGTTTAAATTGAAAGGGGTAATTGTTGGGGATGAGTGGTATTCGAGGTATGTACAGCGTTTCGCCTGAACCACAACCTGTGAGAATTTCGGCCTGTATTAAGTTGCGCTGCAAAACCGTTACTTTAAGTCGGGTCCCGTTGCCTAGTTTAGGCGGAGAAAGATTTCTTAGGAGCATAATGGGAACGCCGACTTTAAGGGTAATTTTATGAGCAGGAAGACCACTTGCAGCCAATGAACTCAACAACTCGATAGGGTATGTGGTAGCATCATCCTGATGCACAACACTGTTATATGACGTGTAATGAGTTTAGGTAAATGTTTCCGAAGCCCGAGATGACGCATGACGCTCGTGGTCAGCGGACAACCGAGATTCTCTGTCAGAAGAAGTTTCTAAAGACTGAGACAATGCATGGCGTTGCCTATCTTCATCGAGTCGCATATATTAGCTAGGACCGAATTACCCATTCGTGTCTAAGCTTTGGCACTAATCACGGTAAAGATAGGAGCACCAACCCAGCTCCTATCACTGGGATCCAGCCTGAAGCGTACCAATCCCTCGTCCGTGCCTACCTATGTTAATCTACAGTTACATTTCAACACATATTAAAATTATCAACAGCAATATCATATCAATATCAAATACTAATAAAGGCCATGTTAAATCACTAGAGCACAATACACGTCTGCACCGCTCGGAGAACCCAAGGAGAAGAGAGACACTTACACTCCTACTCACCCCGACACTACTACTGCCAAGAGGGGTTTACCTGTAGTGGGGAGATGTCTGTCACGTGATGTTACCGGGCGCTAACACTCGGCCGTCCTAAAAAATCCGGTCGTCCCCGACCGTCGCGCTCGAACCATGAAACAATAATACATTGATTGAATACAAATCACCATTTATGCTTTTTCTATAATGACCTCGCCATCTCGATAATGCATAGTATCTTGGGTTGTTTATCAGTGTTCCGAACCCCTTGTGACTTTCCGTTTCGGTCATTTGTGGCTTTTAACTGATCGGAACCCTCACCTATGCTAAAATCGAGAATGAAGTAAACAACTTTATTTCAAACATTTACAAACGGTATTTTATCAGAAACCGTCATTTTTATTGTACATCATTTTATTCAAACACCTACAAAGTTACTTAAGCTTGCTGTTCCTTCGTAGGTTAGCTTACTTCATTTTCATTACAAGTGATTCTTTCGCGTAATGTAACAATTTAACTTAAGCAATCACATAATTTAACCACATTTAATTAAATAAACAATAGATACCAAAGTAGATTTTTCAAAGTTATCACTCGTTTAAGAACTCACGGATAAGACAATGAAAAACACAAATAATTCACATAATTATAACATAAACCAAATATTATCATTAACCTTTTCAATATATTGACATCGAATTCAATCACAAATACCCAAACGTAAAGATTTTTTTTCATATCATTTTTAAAATACCCACAAAATAAATAATTTTCACAGAGATTTTTTTTACACTTTTTAGGATTGAAGTCACATAAAACATGAAAAGACTTACCGTTTCTGCACCAATACTTACAGCTGTG
This sequence comes from Apomyelois bistriatella, assembly GCA_947044815.1. Classification (NCBI taxonomy): domain Eukaryota; kingdom Metazoa; phylum Arthropoda; class Insecta; order Lepidoptera; family Pyralidae; genus Apomyelois; species Apomyelois bistriatella. The sequence goes on along the minus strand of OX345709.1, from coordinate 10,469,466 downwards.
GTATATCATATCACAACATTACATTTACACTTTAACACTCACAAAAACTTTTTCGACTACTTTAGATTACAAATTTAATCTTACCGTTTTGTTAAATTTACTTACGCGTGTGTGTCAGAATGTTAACAATTAAGTATCACAAAACATGTACAATTTACTAGGCGTGGTAGAATATTAAGAAATATTCTTTCATCATACCACTTCTGATATTAGCTATGACCGAATTACCCATTCGTGTCTAAGCTTTGGCACTAATCACGGTAAAGATAGGAGCACCAACCCCGCTCCTATCACTGGGATCCAGCCTGAAGCGTACCAATCCCTCGTCCGTGCCTAACTATGTTAATCTACAGTTACATTTCAACACATATTAAAATTATCAACAGCAATATCATATCAATATCAAATACTAATAAAGGCCATGTTAAATCACTAGAGCAAAATACACGTCTGCACCGCTCGGAGAACCCAAGGAGAAGAGAGCGTTACACTCATACTCACCCCGACACTACTACTGCCAAGAGGGGTTTACCTGTAGTGGGGAGATGTCTGTCACGTGATGTTACCGGGCGCTAACACATATGTCTATCCGCATTCGATTCTTGAGATCTAGCTAACCCTTCTACTTTAAGCTATTCTGGAATGATGCGACAGATTAGATCGTTTCTTCCTATTCTAGGCATTATTTAAAATAATTAAAATTGAAATTATTTATATATGACACGATCGTATGTTCCGTCAAACAACAATTGAAACGACTGGCTGATTATTTTTAATCAAAGAAGCCAAGCCAGCCGAGCCAAACCAACCTACTCGTATCAATTCAAGCAAGACAACTATCAACCGAACCGTCCAAGCCGTCCATTTACGGTAAATGGACGGTTCGGCTTGGTAAATGATTTACAAAACCAATCAATCAATAGACAACAACCAAAGAACCAAACCAAAGAATGACAAAAGGCAAAAACCATCATTTTTTTTAATTTGTTAGGTTTAATTTCAATCTGCTATACCATAGTGCGAAAACGTAACCATAGCGAGTTGTAAAGTAAGTCAGCGCCATCTATTGAGATTTTATGTTACTAAATTTACGATCAAATTCAATGTGTTATTTTATTGAAATTAATAGGTGTAGTGCGTGTTTTTGTCTTTATTGATATAATAAAAATAATATAAAGTAAAAATTATAATTATAATTAAAAGTATAATATAAAGTAGAAATTCTAGCCTTATCTAAATTAAATTAAACGTAAGAAACGCATTATAAGTTTAAAAGTTTTGAAGCAGTGTTTGAAGTAAATTTTCAATCGACCATAACTTCTTATTCCCTTAACCGATTTTGACGAAACAAAGTTTTGACAACGCTCCTAATTATATGTGATCCAACTGTGAAAACCGCGTTCAAATCCGTTGAGTGTTTTCGAAGTTATAACGTTCCAGACAGACATACATACAGACAGACAAAAATTTAAAAAACTGTCTTTTTGGTTTCTGTTACTCGTTTTTAATCGCAGTCAATCAGTTTTTTTTAAATATTAAATGTACAGACACTTGTATTTTAGTGTCTTATTATATGTATTGATATCCACTGAACCATTCTGCTTGAAACTTCGCATACACATAGTTAGGAGTACTGAGAAGGACAAAGGGTACCTTTCATCCCGGGAAAAAGCAAGCTGTTCTCGAAATTCACCCCGCTGAAGCCGCGGGCGAAAGCTAGTCTATGTAAAAAACGAAAATAACATCTAAATGTCAATCATTGGTCATCATATGGCGGTAAGAATGCCAGTCATCTGAATACTTCCCTTTTTGTCGTCTACCTTTTAGTCACAGCATCGGAGATTAATTAGTGTTGTCTATAGATATGATGATCACGTTATATCAACGTCGGTTTCAATTTGTCGCGCGACAGACAATATACAGTGATAGGTTGTGTTGGTAACCGTTGCTCTGGTCGGGTATTTTTTTTTGTTGTATTAAATATGAACCCTTAGTCCCATTTCGTAGCCAGATTTCGTAGCTGGCTTCGAAATGGGAAATTAAATTCCCATTTCGTTAGTGGGAGGCTTTTGCCCAGCAGTTTATCAAATAACATGCAAATTTTTTTTAGCTATGTCCCAGCTAAAAAAGATCCCTTAGTCCCATTTCGTAGCCAGATTTCGTAGCTGGCTTCGAAATGGGAAATAAAATTCCCATTTCGAACCTGGCTTCGAAACGGGAATAAATTAGTACCATTACGAAGCTGGCTTCGAAATGGGAATAAATTAGTCCCATTACGAAGCTGGCTTCGAAATGGGAATAAATTAGTCCCATTACGAAGCTGGCTTCGAAATGGGAGTAAAGCAATCCCATTTCGTAGCTGGCTATGAAATATGATAAATTTAAAAATCTATCTAACTTTACCTCCTTCCTAGAGTTGATGTAAGGCAGCATTGATAATTATCAATGCCGCTTTATTAGGTACTATTGTACAGTACAGTACAGCTACAATACTATCGTACTGCAGCAAATAAATATATAAATAGAGAAATAACCTAACTTCCCATTCAAAATTAAATGATCACAATTGTTTGTTATAAATAGTTTGTAAATAATAGTAAAAAACTGTCAAATTTCACCCCTTGACTACCACGATAGGGCACAGAAGGAGAATTAACTTTATTTATCTGCCACTGACTGTACTATAACTTATGATCTACATAGGAGATGGCTACGAAATGGGATTATTTTCTTCCCATTTCGAAGCCGGCTTCAAAATGGGATTAAAATGGTCCCATTTCGTAGCTGGCTTCGAAATGGGAATAAAACGGTCCCATTACGAAGCCGGCTTCGAAATGGGAACAAAACGGTCCCATTACGAAGCCAGTTTCAAAATGGGAATTTAATTTCCCATTTCGAAGCCAGCTACGAAATCTGGCTACGAAATGGGACTAAGGGAAAAAGATTTATATTCTTATCAGAATTTTTCACATTCGTTATAGGTTGTCTGTTTTTAGAACTCTCAGCAGAAACTTAAAAGGCAGTTGATAATTAACCTAGGGGTTTATTTATACACAAAATAATAAAAGTTTCTTAAGTTCATAATTTTAACTAAAATCATTTTATCTCGTTTTTTTACTTCAAAATATCAATAATAGAGGGCCTAAAAATGTTTTACTTAAAATAGGCCTAACAAGCGTTTGTTATTTGAAATGACAGTTAAAAAACAAAGTGATTCCATTGATTCAAACTTTCGCTTGTACATAGCGCGCTGTTCATTCATTAATTCTCGTATTAACATACATAAGTTTCCGTCGGTTTTTTCCAAATTTTATTACAGACGTAATTAATATTACGCGTTCTCACGATTATAAATCCACTGTGTAATACTTGCGTAAATTCTACTACATCTATATACAAACAAACAGATTACTTGTAGCGTTTACAAAATTAAACTCGAAAAAAGGGACTTAAAAGTTTTTTGTTTCTTAAATTGTATGTAATGACTGTATTGTACAAATACAAAAGTGAATACAATGGCATAGAAATAACAATTAAGTACTATGGCAGATTTATCTCAGAAAAGGACATTTACTAGAGGTAATATAGATCATAAATTATCGATCAAAAGATACAGGCGCGCTTCGAAATTAAGCGCAACAACACATAGTACGTTGTCTTATCTGAAGTCGGTTTTTGAGGTACAAAGTATAGTTTTTGAGGTATACAACAAAATAAATTTTACTGAGGTTTTTCAAAAGTTTGTCAAATTTTAAACTTTGTTCTTATACTTCATCTTTACAAATCTATTTGAATACCATGCTTAAGATCAATACTTCCTTTTTAAGTGGTAGGTAAAATATCTATTTAAAAAATAATCGAACCAAGCGATTTCTAACAACCCGGTGCAGTTAATTTACATTACGTCATTGGGTCGTTATGTAAATTAAAAATACTACAGATACCAGCCATCTTGCTTATAAGCAGAGAAGAAATTAGTGCCTCTTCATAATTTGACTACATTGAATTGGCAAGCGATAAATAAGCGGCTAATTAATATTTTTTGAACATAAGTATCACTGTTTCAATCACACAAATAAAATGTAACTAAGTACTTCAAAAAGTCAGCTTCTGAGTCTGTGTCATTTAGTTCACCCTTGTAACATCACACGATTTAAAAAATCAGTCTTATTAAATTAAGTAGGTACATAAAAAATCTCTAGAAAACAAATAAACACGTCCCTCACCCTTTTTGCTTATAGCATAATTTACAAAACCTCTTCCAAAAACTATTTTATTTGCTTCAAATAAATGTTGTGCTTTGGGGCCTGCCCCGTGCCCTGCCTCTAAGTGGGTTCTGTCCTGACAGAACCCACTTAGAGCTTAATGAATAAGGATGCATTTTATTTGATTCAAAAGATTGTATAATAAACAGCCTTGTTCGTAACCATACCTACGGAAGTATACATGAACACAGGTTAACATTTTGTAATGTCGTTATTTTGTAGCCGGTGTGTCGTACAGAGCTCGGGTCGGAGGTCACACACACTTACGCTTTGCCAGTTATGGGGATATGGAGGTTTCATCACGTTTTTAATCCAAGATGTACCCATAGATAAACCCTGTTTTAACATCTAACGAACTTTATATTACTGCAGTAATATTTAAATAATAAATAAATAAAATTCATTTATTTCATACAACAAATAGGTCCATAGCAATTATTAAAATAAGAATAAAATAAAATAAATTAAAATAGAATCAAATTAAAATCAAATCTAATTAAAATATAAAGAATCAATTCACAAATAATCAATTACATTTAAAAAAAATGAAAATATATATAAATAGAAATGAAATAAAAAAAAAATTAAGATCGTGCAGGGTCAATAGAAGGTTCTTTAACCCAGTATATCTCACACGCTATAAATATATAGTAAATCGAAATTTTAAAGAATTTTTAATTTTTTAACACTTGTTAAAATTTGCACGTCATAAGAACTCATGGAATCATAAAAGCAATATTGGTTTAAATTAGAACTTTTGGTCTCCATGGCACTTCCGCTGCGCTACAAACCTTTGCATGTTTATACTAACCTTTTTCTTTTGACTTTGATGATTTTAGACATCAGGGTCACACATACCTGTTAAGAGTGACCACGGAGTTGATCTATAATCATAATAAAAATATTCAAAACCTATGGGATATTGGTGTTCCTTTTCATGGTTCGTCACTGCTGGAATTGCGGCAACATAATTATTTTTTAAGTGCGCGAACTGCATTTCTGTGCACTCATTCATTTCTGTGAAAAAAAAAACCAGAGACCGCGCGCGATTCGAAATTCTTTGCGTGAACTGCATAATTATATTGTCTTAGGACATTGCAGGCTTGAATCTGTGAGAGACGTTATCCAGTATAACATAAGATTTAATAAATTAAGAAAAAAATTATAGTTTTACATAAATCAACGTTTTTGATAAGACAGAAAGCATTTATCACGTGCTAGAAGAAGAAGGCAATACAAAATTTAAAAAAAAAAACACAATCCATAGATGTACCTAACTTAGTCACGTTAAGCCAATTGGTGCCAGCTGCCACCTGATAGTCGTAGTAGCTACCAAGATGTGCATGGTCTATTGACCGTGTACAAGTACACGAAATAATGATGATATGTATATTATTTTAGCTGCTCTATTTTTGTAGTTTTTGTGGTGGGTAGCCGACATTCGCGACACAGTTTTAGTTTCATCGTTTAAGATTTTTTTCTGTCAATTTTATCTTTGTTGTTTTTACATAAAGATTTTTTTCATTTTAATTTTTCTTTTTATTTTCATCCTCCCGTCTCGCTAGCGATTGAATGAAACTATTAGGCTATTCTTCTACTGAACAAAAAACAAAATGTTGTAAGTTATTATAAGCGTTTAAAAGAAATGATTACGGGCCAGAATTGGCTTTTTAATGATTGAAGGGTAAAAGTTTATCGGACAAGTATCTCAAAATAAAGGTTGAACTTTCCTAGAAGCTTTGCATCTCGTTGATCTTTCAAAAGTCCAATGTCGTAAGTGGTTCAAGCCCTTTAAAGCGGGCCTTCAATTCGGATGATTTGCAAAAGTAACGCGTGAGGAAACATATTGATTACGTCACTCGTTCAATTTTGTATATATTTTGCAAGAGGGTCACATAATTCTACGGTGCAATTACTATGAAGATACATTTCCATGTCGGTTTAAACTCTACTTTGTTACGTAATGGAAGAATGACGTTATTTTTTGATGATCAGTAATCAAAACATTGCGTGCTAAATGATCTTGCAAGCACATGTTCGCGTAGATCAGGTTACTTCATCTTAACCCCCGATCTAAAAGAGGGGTGTTATATGTTGACTGGTGTTGGGAGATGCCAAGAGAACAGAGATAGATGGGGTTTTTCGACTGACAGCCTGTGCGCTGCGGCGCTGTCCAGTCTATGGCTCATCTCCTGATATGCCCCAATGGCCCTGTCTCCTGTACTACTGAGGATTTTGAGGGAGGCAAACGGCAGGGCGGTGGCTATGTACTGGTCGAAACATATTTAAAATATATCTATACTAGCTGTTCCCCGCGGCTTCGCCCCGCGTGGGACTCGGTTATATCGCGCCCAAAAGTAGCCTATGTTTGACCTCAGGTCGTTAACTACATCCCTACCAAATTTCATCACAATCGGTCCAGTAGTTTATCCATGAAGAGGTGACAGACAGACAGACAGACTTTCGCATTTATAATATTAGTATGGAAGTATGGATATATCTATATATAGGAAGTCGTGTTAGTTTCACTATTTATAACTCAAGAACGGCTGAACTGATTTGGCTGAAAATTGGTGCTTAGAACCAGGAGTAGGACATAGGATACCTTTCATCCCAGTAAAAAGTTCTCGAGGGAAGTTCACGCGGGCGAAGACGCGGTAAAAAGCTAGTATTTATATGTAGCATAGCCATTTCGACTCGAAAAGAAGATGATAAGTTGTGTTTGTCTGGCTATGTCGACTTTGTTGCGCTTTTTTTTTCATTTAAATGCTGACTGTGATTTGTCCTTATATATTTATTTATTTATTATTTACTGTATTGATCTGGCTCTCTGAGTGAGTAGTTAAGTATATCCTGTACACCTGGTGTCAGTTTCGGTAGTGCTTCACAGTTTCTTTATTGTGTTAGGAAAACACACATTCATTACGTGGGTAACAGGAACACATCCCTGGTAGGTTTACAGTGGGTGCCACCACGGCTCTACCATGACCATTTAACTTTGTATTTCTGGACTTCTATTTAATTATTTTTTGTATCGTCCTTTTGAGAGCTTTTTAGGTACTTAGTAGTAAGTAGTTATTAAGGGATACTATCTTTAAGTACAAGTGGTCAGATATTATCTTTTTCTTTTCAATTTAATTGGGATCGGCTCTCTACATCTTGCACCATTTCCTCTTAAAAACATTTTTTGTTTACCCGAGTGTTTTCCATTTGTCCTCATGAATATCACTAGTGGCGACCAATCCAAGTCTGGCCACGCTCTCCGTAGCTTGACAGTCGATCGCTACGATCAGCATGCCTCACTAGACAATCAAACTACGAATCTTACCTTACGATACTCTTAATTGCCGCTATAGCAAAAAAAGTTATAGTATAGGTATAAAGTATAAAATTTAAGATATTCAAATATGAAAAACATCAAGTTGCCTTTGACGTACGAGGGGTATCCAAAAGTAATCTTAATTTCGATTTCGACATAAAATCTAAGGCTTCTGACAGGAAAACCATAGCAAACCCCTTAAAACGTGCGTCGAAGGTTGCTCCGCGGAAAGTCCACAACAAAAGGTCTTGCACACTCAATAAATATTCCACCAGGGTACAACCCTACCCGATGGGCCTATAAAGGGTTGCGCCATATTTCGCTATGAATATATTTAGCGGAAATATATGCAAAACGGTGCCCAGTCTGAACTTGACCCACTGTAGCACGTGGTTTCGCTCGCGTTTCAATACAAAATAATGAGAGAGTAGAAGGGGGTGTACTCTAAACTATTGTTTGATTTTGTAGACAAGTGTTATATAATTATTAATATATCGATTATAAATATATTGCATGCCCATATGTCGATAAAGTAGCAATAAATTGAGTTCCAAGCTAGGATACATTTTGCAGAGTGTATTGGACAAGTGCTGAATGTCATATCTTATGTCTAATTTATCTTTTCAAGGTCAAGTAAATACATGCGATACATGAACATGCACGTGTTGTATTTATTTGATCTTTTAATAAAAAGAATGTGAATTAATATTTTGTCTTTGTTTTTATATTTATACAGGTCGCTTTATATATATTTACATAACAAAAATTCCGCTGTAAGAGACTTGAGTAGAGTGGCAGTTCTGTAGATACATTACTTTCTGATTTGTTTCTACGAAATAATCTGTTGTTTTTGTTTCATACATTGAAACGGTATCTAAAGTAATGTTAACATTTTTTATCTCAAAATGGCTTAAATAAATAATTCAGTTTGACTAAATGGTTATTATAATGGAGCGAATTAGTCTGACAACCGAACTATATTTACAGGGAAACCAGATCACTAGGAATATGAAGTGTAAGTATTAGTTAAACACTGTCAGATTTTTCAGGCTGCTTAAGTCATCTGACACAGTATAACGACTGCTGTCTAGCAATAACAGCAGGGACCAACAACTTAACATGCTTTTAGAAGCACAGACGAGCTTAAGATAGTAATGGTTAATGACGACCAATCCAAGTCGAGCTACGCTTGACACGAACAAACTCATGTCAGCATTAATGAGGAGCCACATTGCTACGTCATTAGCTCGTCTATGTTCCCTAGGCTATATTGAGTTACTCAGGGTAGAGCACATCTTTACATATATACTGTAATTCTACGTACTCATATATAATTTGTATAAAACAAAGTCGCTTTCTCTGTCCCTATATCCCTTTGTATGCTTTAATCTTTAAAACTACGCACCGGATTTTGATGCGGTGATTCAAGAGGAAGGTTTTTATGCCCATGCGAAGCCGGGGTGGGTCACTAGTAGTGCAATAATGTGTTTGTACTTACTTCCTCGTAGGAAACAATTGATATGTATTCAAGATTCAGAGTTGATCCCGATGTAAAAGTGGTTCATACGAGTATTTACACTCGTAAATAAAACGTAAGTAAAACTTTGACCCGCTTGCAGTTTGCCTCAGTTTCATTACAATTCGTGGCGGGCCGTGATCTCTTATATAACAGACAATAATCGCGCCGCGCCATAATAAGTCATGTTATTGTACTTTCGACACATCACGCCGCGTATTCTTTACTGAAACTGGTAATTATTAAGGTTTTGTAAACAGTGAATAAATAGGACCTAAATAGGAAACGGGGTGCATTATTGAAATGTACACGAAAATTCAGCGAGTCAATTGATTTTCGTTCGAGTCACCGGTTATGTCGAATGAAAATCATTCAGAAACGAACGATAATTATTCGTAAGTTTATTATTGATAAGTATATTATTTATACATATACTTATCAATAATAAAATTTACTACACAACTACTATAAAACTGTATTTTGTACAGTAAAGTAAATAAAATAAATAAATAAAAATTTAAACAAAAACAATTAATTTTATTTGTATTTTCTGCTTTTTTATTTTTAATTAAGTTGTAATATTTAGGTTTTATTTATTAGTTTATGTCGTTTTGAAAAAAAAGTAAAAAATACAAATAAAGTTATATAAAAAACAAACAAAAATGAAAAGTAATTGAAGAACAATAAATTAGGAATTATTATAGTAGTCATTACTAGTTGATGTCTTTTGTTCTATATTTTGGTCCGCCTGTTAAATTGATCATAACTACTATTATATTTAACTTTATTCAAATTAACTGTAATATAGAACTTAGTACATTTTTATTGCTTTCTTTTAGTGACAGAAAATTTAAGTTTCTAGTTCCATCCTAGTTAAGTTACAGAATTTGAAAATCCTTTTGATGGCCGCAAGAAATGGAGGTATACGCGGTATACCCCTTGGGAGTACATGTTGGTACTGACGTACTGCCAGAATGAATATTAAACTTTGACTTTTGCAAGGAGGTAGAGTACATTAGTCTGAATTGTTGTAACACCGTATACACATGTTCTGTAAAAATGAAGCTGCTTCTATTTCTTCTTGTAATGCTGCCAGCCTTCTGGGCACACTACTGCAGGGTGACACCTTACCGGGACTATCCAATTTTTAAATAGCTTTACATTTTCTTTTATATAATAATACTAGCGACCCGCCCCGGCTTCGCATGGGCATAAAAACCTTCCTCTTGAATCACTCTATCTATTAAAAAAACCGCATCAAAATCCGTTACATAGTTTTAAAGATATAAAAGCATACAAAGGGACATAGGGACAGAGAAAGCGACTTTGTTTTATACTATGTAGTGATAAGTTATTAATTCATGTAGTATAGTTTTAACTTTGTTATAATAAACAAAAACTAAAGTTGAATAAGTAATTCCTTCTCTTTCTGATATGTAGAACATTCATTTATACATTCCTATGAAGAATTAGTGCCTTAAGTATTTAGGGTTGCTGCTCTATGTGAACGAGACACCAATAGACCCTGCACTGACCTTTAGTGACAAATGCTTGTCTCCAGTACCCTGGCCGTGTCAAGGTCGCCAGCGTCATCCAGTTTATGATATGCGCATCTCTGAGACAAACACACATCTCTTGACCTCAGCGCGGCCTCCGACATAACTCAAATATTTTTACGAATATCTAGAATACAAGTTATGCATAATATAAGTTGTGCATATATGTTATTGTTATTGGCTTTTCGCCTATGGAGTCATGGACGTCATGTTTTTGGATCAAAAAACAATAATCGCTATATAACAACAATACTTACTTAAAAAATAATCATGTTCTAAATTCAAAACAACAAATTTTTTTTAAATTCATTTGAGAGAATGGCCGTGCGCGGGTCTCCATAGACAGTTACTTTATTTATTTTTATAAAAAAACAACAGTTATACAAATTTATTTATTTTGCAGTAATTAAGACATCAGAAACCTTTACAAAGTTACAAAAAAAACATTCACATAAAAACATTACCTATACATTTGAATCCAAAGAAATTTTTGTCTTGTAGAAGTTAAGTAAGAAGAAAAATGTTTAAAACTTATGTAATAGGCCAATAAAAGAATTAATCAGCAATATTATATTTATCTATCAAACGTTCATTATACAAAATACATTTTGTTAATCATAATTCTGGAAATGACTGGGAATCGAACCCAGAACCTCGAGTGTAGCGGACTAGCGTGTTTATCATTAATAGAGGTCATCTGTGTCCTTTTTCTGATGACGATGATAAAAATATATACTTATTTACTTAAAAAAAAGTAATTGATACTATCACATTGCACATGATACCGGGGTTTTGCACTACCGCGACCACAAACATCTGGCAGTACATGAGAATATCGCGGAATTTGTGGGTACGTGCATACAAGGTACACGAGTACAGAATTAGTAATGAAAAATGAGGTTCTGTAGACACATTTTGCGTATTCCCTGGATGGCGTTAAGGAATAACCTGTCTATCCTGAAAGTACTAACAATAAAACAATAGCTTTTGAAAATCTGCTTTCAAAGACAATTATATATTATGACAATACATTACTTTGGCCACAGCCTGAAAACCAGACGACAGCTGGAAAAACTCTTAGGCCGAAAAGTTGGACGGAAAGAGATCCAGAGAACGTAGCCCGATATGGTGGTCCGACTAAATTAGGCAGCAGGTCGACATCTAGATCTCCGATGCAATCCTTCGTAAATGTATCGTAAAGATAATATAGATTGGGCAATATAAGAAGGAAAGCGAACATCTGAACTTGTTGTGTATAGCTTTCTTTGTTCTCTGTTTCGTTATTTACTCGTGTGCTTAAGGCGCCAAGTTGCGTCACTGTCGACAGAACGTTAACCGCATCATATGTGGCGAGTTCAGTCCAACTGTAATTGCTTCCTTGAGTTATGGCTGAGAAAAGCGATTTGAGGGAAACACTCATGTCCTCAGAATTTACCAATGCGGTATAGACAAGGCCTTTGTTGTGTTGATTTGAATAGTTTTAGCAATTATTTCTACGGCATGTTTAAACATTCTAAAATTTCCGTTTGGATCATGAGTGTGTCCTCGATAGATGGTAATACATGATTACTGAACCAATTTTGATGAAGTTTGTTACAGAAATAGACTTGACCTATGAAATCATCAAAATACGTAACAGTTGCAGCGACATTGAGTAGGTACAAATATCTAGAAAACAATTTATTTTACTTATGAAGTTTTTACTATTAAATCCAATTTGTAAACTATTAATTTTAAAAAATATATAGGTACCAAGTTTCGCATTTATTAAATTAAATAAGGATGAATCTCTTTCCTTCAACCACTTTCTGTAGTTTCCACGGTTATTATCAAAAACCAACATACCTTTAAAACTGCCGGTAGCCCTCGAGACTAAAAGTTTCGATCGATAAAGCTGGTCCACGACCATTAATATGAACATTAATGTTCTTATTTGGGAATAATATTGACCTTTTGTGACGAGGTGTATGAGCAATGGCCTTAAAGGTGTTGACCTCAGGCATCATTCTTACTGTCCCTACGAATCATTGACGATATAATTAACAGTACAACTGCTTTTTCGCCTGGCTTTGTCTCAAATCGCAGTTTTAATTTATGATCTATTCTCTTATAAGATCTACTTTGTCTTATTGTCATCGAAAAGATTTTTTTCGATTTATTGACTTCGCATTTTATTAAATATGTATAGATTATTTTTTTATCTTATTAAAAGCTCCTGGATCATTCCCACTTGTTCCATTGTCTACATAGTTCAATAGTACAAGGGATTTTTTTTCTCATGGTTGAACTAGTGATTATGATCCTATCCCCCTTACTCCGGGGCTCGCTAAGATGCGATATTAATGAAATTCTATTAGACATAAATAAAATTTGGCATAACTTTTATGACCGGTGGCTTGCTCTATGAGAACCCCTGTTTCTTGTAAATGCTTTCTTGGTTTGCCTCCTAAGACCCCCACAGCACTCTTATGATCTATCTATATATAATGTGGAATTAACAAAATAAAAAATAAGCTGAATATAACACAAAAGTTACTAACTTACTCGTACATACAGCCATCCAAGCTTATAGCAAAATGTGGTTTATTATTTAAGTAAATAACCAATAATCATCTTTTCTTCCGCATTTTTTCAATAATTTCTCGAACTATCATGTTTTTCGTGTCATTAAGTTAATTCGGATGGTAAACACGGCCGACAGGTATTGTTGATGGCTCTGGACTTGAGTATCGCTTACTTATTGTCCGACTAGCGATGCACTTCGACTTTGAATGATTAACTCTCTCTTGTCCCCATCAGGGTAAATTAATAAATGTGGCGTTTCAAGAGTTTAGGTACCAGTTGGGTGGTATTATGCTAAGACTGTATTCAGTTAATTATAAAAAGTATGAAAATTCATATGGAATAAAAAAAAAACTTCGCATTTATTGAAAAAAAAATCCAAAGTTCACACATGCAAAAATCAAATTGTTGGGAAACAGACATTGAAAGTTGTAACTGTAATAGTGGGCCCTTGTTTCACTTAACATATAATTGCAAATATCTCATATTGTTATGATTTAAAGACGATTGCTGTATAAAAACGTAATTGAAAACAACAACAAAACCCATTGCATGTCCCATTAATATCAATCATAATCGCAAAATTCCAATTTTTTACCCAGAAAAATATCTCGCAAATATTATAATCTGCCTACTGGTACCCTTCTGCTTGAAAGCCACAAATAGATTTTTTATGTGATACATGAGGGATCATTTTCCTGTTTTCCCGAAATTTTTAACACAGTAGTAAGTTATTCTGGTGGGTCAGGATTTCATACTTACGATATAATCATGGCAAACTAAGTATATAATATAATATAATGTAATAACGTGGCCAACTAAGTAACCATATGGCACCAGTTTTTCGGCCCTAAAATGTTTGTTTGTTTGGTATAACATTCTTGCATAAAATAAACAAAAGTTCATACTTCTAGATATAGTTAAAGATAATCGGTCAAAGAAAGGCTACTTTTTGGCGAATTTGATTTAAAATTTTGCATAAAAATAGTTAGAAATATTGAGAAAGATTAGGGTACTTTCCATCCCGAGAAAAAACACTATTCCGGAAGAATATTCACGTGGGTGAAGTCGCCGGTGCCCAAGCTAGTAATTTATTTATAAAATAACATAAAAAGGCCTAATTGTTAAACAAGCCTTTAATCGTCAATAGTGTAAAAGTGCCCATGACACTGGCAGCATTGCTTCGCTGTATTGCTATGGACAGCCTTTACACAAAGAATGATTAAATAATAGTTAATTATATAAAAGGCTGTACCTCATACATCAAATTTCGAAAAGATTACATAGAACATTTATATAAACTTAACTAAATTATAAACTAAAAACCCTTACAAAAGAAAAAAGACTTTAGTTATTATATAAAATGTCCCGCAAATCTTAGCCATCGGGAAATGTACCCAAACGACTGGTAGCATTGCCACGTTGTATGAACATTTATATTGATTTATTTTTAATTAATGAAGATAAAGCATTACCAACCTTTAGGAAATACCTATATCTAAGGGTGAAATTCCAAAATTCCCACGAGGCCGGTCAATTAAAACGCCAATACTTGTTTACGATAGCTCCAACATTATCAAAAGTGTAATTGTAATCGGCACGCGATCGAAGATTATCGCATTGAAATTCACGAAGAAATCCATAGTTTTGTCAAAAGTCCGGTGCGTAGCCATCTCCGGACCGCACGCTCCTTGAGAGAGGGGTCCGTGGATAAAAACCAATGAGAGGAAGAGATAGACCGCAGTCGCCGCCACGGCCCGGTCAGTCCACACGAAAATGAGGATTCTACAGCTAACGGTGGGTGAAGTGATGTGATGTGACAGTGTTTTACGTGTGTTTTCTCGTTAACATGGATTTCGTTTTATTATTTTAAAAAAAATATATCAGTGGAAAACGCTATTAAATTTTTCGAACGTCATGTCGAAAATTCAAATTTTTTTTTGCCGCCTTTTTCGAGAAATTACATTTTAGATATTTTTACGTCTTAACTTATAGGGGCAGAAGATTTTATTTCACGTTTTTGATGAGTACATAAGTAAAAGACCACATAAATATTTTTACAACATAATACCAATAACCCGGAATTTTTTAACTTTACTGTCAGTAATAATTTTGCTAATTATTTGGTCCTAGTGTGAATTTTATTAGTCTTTAAAACTAAATTAACTATAAATGGGCCGTATGCTTAGTCTTTGGTATAAAATATATTACAATAAGTGCGGTGTTTTTTCTATTGAAATAATATGCAAAAGCGATTAATTAAATTGAGATGTCCTTGTTAGATGGAGAGTTAATCAGTAGCTAAACTGTAGCGTCAGTACATCAGTTAAAAAGTATTTATTTGTGGTGTACTAGCTTCTTCTACATTATAGAATTTAATAATTATTATTTTTATTTTGCAAGGAAAATTACTTCTTCAAATAATATAAAATCTTCAAAAATTAGAAATTGAAATATTCGTTTAAACAAAGCTTTAAAATTATCATATTGCATAATTATTGAGATTTGTCAAATACACTGAGTTAATAAAAATGATAGAATGATGCTACGGAAATAAATTAATATAAATTATTTTTATCTTGGGGCAACTCGTGGATCGATTATAATTTTTAAACACACTTAAAATACAATTCACTGTTAAATAATTCATAAGCATACATCATTAAATATTATAAAATTAGAAATTAACGTATTCAAGTAATTTTTAACTTGAAGAAATCAGAAAGCGAAACTAAACAATTAATTAGTTGAATTTTAATATGTTTTCTTTGTGATTTGATCGATGTATGTGTTTGTTACAGTTGTGGGTGGTGCTGGCAGTTGCAGCATCACTCGCTGTACCCGTCAAAGAGGAGCAAGCACTCTCCAGGGAGAAGAGGTCGCCAGGAGGATGGCACTCTCCACCACCAGAAGGAGTTTGGAAGAAAAAACTCGTCTGGAAGGAGGAGTGGAAGCAGATCTGGAAGACAGAGAAGAAGTTAGCGTGGAAAACTGAGTGGAAGAAAGAGAAAGTGCCTGCATGGAAAACAGAACAAATCCAGCAGTGGAAAGAAGAACAAGTCCCAGCGTGGAAAGTAGTGCAAAAGCCGATCTGGAAGGAAGTACAGGTCCCGATATGGAAGGAGGTTCAGGTTCCAGATTGGAAAAAGGTATGGAAACCAGTATGGAAAGAAATCCAGGTCCCAATCACTAAAACTATACAGGTACCCGAGTGGAAACAGAACTACATCCCAGCATGGGTGAAGGAGGGCGTTCCTGGAGAGAAATACTTAGGAAAAGATGACCACGGTTGGGAATACACTAGCCATGACCTCTGGAGGAAGAAGATGATCTGGAAACCAGTATGGAAGAAAGTCTGGAGGACGGAGCACAAACAAGAGTGGGTAACAGAGAAGAAACTCGAATGGAAGGAAGAGTGGAAACAGATTTGGAGGACAGAGAAAAAACAAGCTTGGGTAACGGAAAAGAAACAAGAATGGGTAGAAGAAAAAGTGCAAGTCTGGAAGACTGTCAAAAAGGAAGTCTGGGTGCCTGTACAAAAGAAAATCTGGATTGAGAAATGGAAGCAAATCCAAGTACCAGTATGGAAGACCGTTGAAGTTCCGGCTTGGAAGAAGGTATGGAAACCAGTATGGCAGAAGGTCTGGGTGCCGATTCACCACGAACACCACGGATGGGACTAAGCATAGGTACGATCCATGACAAACTTGTACATATAAAATAATTTACGTAGTCATTTGTTAACTAATTGTTACCGTCGATACAAAGTATTTTATTTGTAAATATGTTAAAATACTCAGGAGGATTCTGTCGGTGAGTACATGGATTTCTGAGGCGTACGCGAAGGCGAATGTTCTTTTGGCTTGCAGCGAATTTCAAATTTTTTATGTCTTAAAAGTGTTTCGCTTGCGAATGCGAAATACATTGGGCTTTGCGTGCGCCTTAGGAAGTGGATATAGAGTGTTACAGTTACCAAAAATGTGTACTTAAACTACCTATAATATACAATTTTATATCCACTTCTTACTGGACTTGTAAACTGGTCCGTTTTTAATCACTATTTTCAAAAGATTTAGTTTTGAAATTTAATAGCGGATTCTTGTATTTTAAGTGATATTGTGTTGTTGGTCCAAATTTGAGGCTTTATAAAGACTTTATGCCTACCTCTGTTACAAAACAGACGTAGGCATTTCACTATTTTGTTTATAACAATTTCGAAATATCGATTATGTTTTCTGAGAAAGCATTTAATTATTATTATTTGTTTTGTTTTGTCTATACGAGGCTCAAAGTTCGGAACTCTTTCGGACGTTAATTACAAAAGTATTTTTTATGTTTTTATTGTGACTTTTTTATAAGTCTTAGTAATATATGAGTTAAGATATACATTGAATTTTATTTGTGGTGTATGCCTGGGTGTAACTATTGTAAGGATCTGGAGCAACTAGCGAAGATGAAAGAAAGATTTGCCAATTGAAAACCAATGAACCGACCGATATTATATTCAAGTTAGAGTACATTTAAGTATCGCTACGCACATTATAGTTAACGTTTTTATTCAGCTTATACTCGTGTTAAGACATATTTAACATACTTTGTCTTCCTAAAAGTAGAAAGCTATGACGGCACAGACTGACTGGCAGAATTTGTCGTTGACAAGAAGCTAGTAATGACAATTCTTTGCTATCTAGAGATCTGCAAGGTCATTCGACTCTTTAAACCTAATGACAGGAGTTCCTAAACCGCTTCACATCCTTAGATTTTTTAAGATTTGTTATGATCCAAATTTTGTTTTTATTTGACCCTGAGCACCGAAGCAGTCAGATGAGGAAGCAACCGGATAGGCGCTAAGATGAGATTCAATGTAGCTAGACTAGCTAGCCTATACCATGCTTTTGACATTAGCTCGCTGTCAACTCAGGCCTAGGATATGTCAATAACACACATTCTTAATAAGCAACTGGTTGTGAATCACAGTTGTCAAAGTATGTAGAGTAAATCAAATCAAATCAAATCATTTTATTTGCTTTAAAACATGGTAGTACAAGATGTTACAGTAGATAAGTATGTGCTGTTACATGTTTTGCTTCCAAAATAGCATGCAAATATATTCTTTCTTGTAGATTTTAATTAAGATCTAATTCAATTACATTTTCAGTTTCATCGTCAAATTGTTAAATATAAAAGTCAATAGAATGTATATGTCACTGTTACAAATACACAGTAATTATAATGCTGGCAGTTATACGATTTTCTACAACCATGGTTCAGTTTAAGCCCATCCAAACTACATCCCCTGTGAAGATTCGCGTAAAGACTCACTAGATAATCATGATAGGGACGGAACGCTAAAAAACGTGTCACGCGTTCGGCCATATGACGCGCGGCAGTAATCCGAACGGTGCTCTTACCGATAACAAACATCAATTCTGCGTCAAACGGAACGGCAATACATTGATGTAGCAACATAATACTGTGTTTATGATATATCAGTCATAATTAAAATTATAATAAGTGGACAATTAAATTAAATTAGCATTGCACGTAATAAAATAATAATGTCAAAAAATAATCCAAAAAATGTTCCAGACTTTATACATTGTTTCTTACCAAGAACTCATTCACTGAGTAGTAACAACCCTCAATAAGTACTTCCTTAATTTTATTTACAATTTTTTTGATTGGAAGTGTCTTGATATCTGTAGGAAGAGCATTAAATACTTTGATGCACATTGCGTAACAGCTTTTGTGGTATAAAGCCGTTCGAGGAACTTTCGGTAAAACTAGCCTATCCGGATTTCTAGTATTCCTAGGATATATGTCTCTAGCTCTTACGAATAATTCTGGGTTAAATTTGACAAATTTACTAATTTCAAGAATGTACAAGCAGGGCAGAGTGAGAAGACCGAGTTTCTTGAACAGGGGCCTGCAAGATTGCCATGGGGCTATTCCACACATAGCTCTTATGCACTTCTTCTGTACAAGGAATACCTTGTTTACCTCTGTCGAGTTCCCCCACAAAATTAGACCGTACTTAAGAACAGAGCTCACATAGCCGTGATACGCAGACAACACTGTGCTTTGAGATGATGTTTTGGACAGCCGATATAGAACATGAATCTATTCAGTTTCTTACAAACTTGTTCAACATGAGCTTTCCAATCACAATGCTTATCCAGTACAAGACCCAAGAAAGTTGTTTTATTTACGTCCGAAATAATTTGATCATTATAATTTAATATTAATTGATTACGATTTGATTGATAATATTGGAATTGAATTATATTAGTTTTTGACAAATTTATTTGTAAATTATTATTTTCAAGCCATTTAGTTACTAAGTCAATTATATTTTCAATTTCAGTTTTATTTTCAGATTTTATAATAATAGATATATCATCGGCGTATAAAATACAAGAATGGGGTGTTATTTCTGGTAGGTCATTAATATAGATGTTAAATAGTAATGGACCCAGTACACTGCCCTGTGGAACTCCAAATTTATTTACTTTAGAAGAAGATTTAAATGTATTACCTCCTTATCCTTGTTAAGATTGGCTATTTGGACACATTGTGATCGATCATTTAAGTAGGACTTTATCCACATCAGCGCAGGACCTCTGATACCATATTTCTCAAGTTTTTCTAGAAGTCGATCATGGGATACTAGATCAAATGCTCTGGTCATGTCAAAAAATACTACTGTTGTTGAATTCCCATCGTCCATACTATCAACGATTTGGGATATAAGGTTGAAAGCGGCGAGGGTTGTAGACTTGCCTTTTCTAAAGCCGTGCTGCTCCTCTCTTAAAATTTTATGTTTATTCAAAAAATCTAGGACCTGAGCTTGAAATGCAATTTCAAAAACTTTAGAAATAATAGAGTTTAACGTAATGGGTCGGAAATTGCCAATATCAGTTTTATCGCCTTTTTTAAAAATTGGTTTTACGATAGATTTTTAAGTAGAGTGGGAAAACATCCTTCTGAAAACGATAGGTTGATCAGGTATGTTAAAACAGAGGCCAATTGTTTAGAACATGCTTTAAGAACTTTCGTCGATATGTCGTCCCACCCCACAGCATTCGTGTTTTTTAAGGACATTATAATTCTATAAATGTCATCCTCATTAATGGGTTTAAGGAATATACTATAACAATTGCTAGCCCTGCATGTAGATTGTGTTACATTATGTCTGTTAGTTAAGTTTATTAAATATTCATTGAAAATATTAGCTATTGCACCTGGGTCAGTTATGGTTTGTTTATTAAATTTAATATTATTTATGAATTCTAGCTTTTTAGTTATTTCCGTTTCAGTTTTAATCAAATTCCATGAAGCTTTACATTTATTTTTTGAATTTTCGATATACCTGTGATTATAATTTTTAACAGATAAATTAATACATCTCCGTAATAGTTTACTATAATCTTTGTATTTCATTAAGTTTTTACTAGATTTATTCGAGTAATACTTGTAACGAAGAGCTCTTTTTGTCTTACAGCTCACACGAAGACCTTTACTTATCCATTTCTTTTTCTGGACCTTTGTGGAAATTTTAACTCTTATTATGGGAAAGCACAAATTATAAAATAACGAGATTAAATTTTGAAAATTACAGTAAGCCAAATTAAGATCAGATTCATTGTATACTTCGGAGAAAGAAAGGCTCTCCATACACTCCTTAAACTTTTTTATATTTTCCAGGCAGTAATCTCTTTGGTACAGATAATAGGAATCCTCTACCTCCAGCTTTTGTGTGATAGAAAAGCTCATCATTTGACCCGTGTTATGATCGGATAAGTTTAAATGCACTACCTCTCCCTTGCCGTCTATAACATTACTAATAATATGATCAATACATGATTCCTGTCTAGTGGGTTCATTAATATGTAAAATTAGGTTAAAATTACTAACTAAATCCAGAAATTTCTGAGTACTACTGCCCTTATTTAAAGTATTTATATTTAAGTCACCGGCAATTATAATTTTTGCGTTAGTGGATTTATTACGTAGTCTTGTTAGTAGAATTTCTAATTTATTAAGAAATATATCCACCTTTCAATCAGGGGTTCGGTATAGACAAATAATTAAAATTTTTAGCTTAGGAATGTGTACCCCACAACATTCAAACGTTGTTTCCATGGTAATATCGTCATAATCCAATCTATTATTCTCAATCCCATTTTTTATTAAGATACAAGTACCACTTCTGTTTCTATTATCTTTTGTATTTTTTCTTCTGTATATAGCTGCTAATTGGTACCCTTGGATGTTCACCATGCTTTCATTTTCTTTAGACACAAAGTGTTCGGTTACACAAATCACATCAGGAGCTTTGCCTTGCGTAGAGAGTTCCAACAGTGAGATTTCAAACAGTTTAGCTTTGCTTATCAAGCCCGCAATATTTTGGTGCAAGATCCTAAAGAAAATTCCATCTACATTTTGAGGCACGAAAAAAATAGCTCTCTCCATGTGAGGTCTCTAACACTACAGGGTTAACTATCAAATCGGTTTGCGTACCCTGCTCCATTGTAAGCCTATTATTTTTCATTTCTGTTTGATTGCAACCAATACCGTTATTTCTGCGTGTAACATTAATTAGCCTACTCCTCAACCCTGAACGCACATGTCTTGTCTCAACATAAAAGGTAAAAATTGCTCATAATAATCAACTTCATCCAAAACAGAGCTTATTTTGCTACATAGTAGTACATTTTGAAACGACTCATAAGATGAGTCATCATTGAAATTAATAAATCTGCAATTTACAAATTGGTTACAAATGTTTTGAATCATATTGTTTAATTTCCATTCGTTCAAACTGATATTTTTAACAATCTTAAGAACAAATATAGGGCAAGTCAATGTTTTCAAAAAATTACTTAATTCAGTCATTATTTTTATTGGATTCGTATCATGTTCACCGACACCTATAATAATCCTATCATTAACAGAAATATCATACATTTTACAACTAACGAGAATATCTTCAGTCTTGGCATTAGGCTTTACAATTGATATAAACTTATAATTTTTATATGGATTACGTAACCTAAATTTTGTCATTGCAAGCGCCAAACCGCTGCACTGTTGACCTCCAAAGATGAAGATCCTATGGTTTTCCTTTCGATGATCATTTTTACTCTTCGCCTGGTTGGTAACACTTTCTAAAGACATTTTATTTTGAGGTTGTATTGAGTTTTCTTCCGATGTTTTTATTTTTTCTCTCTGGGTCAGTTCTAAATTGTCTAAATCATTGTGTAATTTATTTTCTTGATAGTTTTCTGATGGGCTTTCCATAAAACTGTCTGTTAACCTGCGTCTAAGGTTATTTTTCCGACTTGAACAGATGTGTTTTCTTACGGAGGATATTGGGCTTCTACATAATTTTTTTAAGACATTATTATCTTGAATTAGTTGTAAGTTTTGTTTCTTTAGGTCTACATTTTCCAATATAACTCTATCTAACTCGTTTTGGTTACTTATCAGTTCACACTTTAACCGGGCTATTTCCGATTTCATCTCATTCATATGAATACTTTGAAGATTGGTTGATAGGTCTAAGCTTCTGCCCAAAATATTTTCTTCAGATAATGTACTATTTAGTGATTCATTTTTATTCATCGATTCTACCGATTTGGAACGTACTAATTGATGCTTTCGTAATGTCACATTTTCCATATTGGTTAAAGATGTTTTTGTTCAATCAAGTTACTGGTAGCGCCCTCTATTTGTCGTAGCGTGCAAACTTACGGTCCGGTAAAAGATGATATTATTTTTAAGCGTTTTTTTATGAAAAACAAACAATTTTATCACATAAAAATTTTCTGTTTGTTGTGCTGGGAATTGAACCATAAGACCTCATCCCAGTCAAATGCTTAAAATGCTACCACTCGACCAACGCTTCTATACTGTAGTTGACAAAAATTTGTATTGGTTCTAATGATAAATCTCAGTATTAGGAATTTGGAGTTTGAATAAGCAGATTGTTATACCCAACACATTTATTTTACATACACCACCACAGGGTTTTTATTTTTATTAAAATATTGTTAATTTTTGTATTATTTTTAACCGCAATGATTAAATATTAGTCAAGTATCTACTTCACTAGAAAAATATAGATTATATGAGTTATACTTTACACTGGTACTTTTTTGATATTGGTGTGATTATTACTATATTTTTAGGTCTTATTATTTAGGTAATAGCCAAGATAACACTTGTACACTTCACGGACACTATAAGTCATTGATTTATGTCTATTTCCGGACTGAGATAGTAGAAGTAGTATTTTTAAAATTTAATAAACAGTAGATACGATGTTGACGTGACACTAGCGCCATCTGCACTCCCGTATGTACTCCACTCCCGTATGCACTCCAGTATGGTGATGGTCCCATCTGCCATTTGGTAGTCGTTAAAGAAATCACGTTGGAGGCCGAGAGGCGGTTTCGAAGAACTCTGACGCCAAGCTGACCCTGTAACCCACACAATATGGACGATGGCACGATGATGGGTACTAACAAAGAATATAATCTTTCTCAATACAAGGTATCCTTTGAGTAAAATATTTTGACAATAATTTCTTAAATCATATAATATCACTGCGCTTAGAGTATTTATGGAAGCTATGATTTTATACTAGGCTTCTAACTCCAGCACAGCATCGTCTGTTAATCTATCCATCCATTACATAACCTTTTCCTATCATTTATCAGCTACAAAAGTTTCTCTACCTGCCCAGGCCTGATCTATACTAATATTATAAAGCTGAAGAGTTTGTTCGTTTGTTTGAATGCTTATAACTTATAAATTCTTACTGCATATGATAGCTTGATTCTTGGGGAAAGTTATAGGCTATAGTACATACACACCAAGGGCAAATGAAACCGCTGGGAACAGCTAGTCAGGGATAATCATCTGTTGTTATAACCACGGACCGGTTTTGGCAGAAGTACTACAACATGAACTTCTCATAATCAACTTCAAACAGCCTACTACAAGTGCAAGCCTCTAAAAAGTCAGGAGAGATCTGTGGTTTTAAAAATGATACAAATGTATGATTTTTTATGGTAAGTATTATACAATACAGTAATAAGGCAGGTGGCGGCTCATAATCCCAATTTGTATGTCTTTGAGTCTCTTAATTATTATATAGATACTCAAAGACATACAAATTGAAAACAGGATCATAATAATGTAATGGAAGTACATAATTCCATTAATAGTGGGCTAGAGTGGGCCGCAAAGGAACCAACCACCCACCTTACACATACAGACACATATACCTGAATGTTATACTTTTTTATATGGCCCACTGTATATAGAGTACATATTTTAGTATAGCCGACGACCAAAACAATAAAAGGCTATACATTAAGACGAAATAGCGAGAGAGAGGTAAATACCGGCAAGTTGCTTTGGGAACAAGTGTCTAGCCATACCCCCTCCACCTGGGCCAATTAGAATATGCAAGCCTTAGTGTTGGCTCGATATCACAGTAAACTATATGCGTGCTAATGGTACCGGCCGAAGTGGGGAAGAAAAAGCCCTAGGCTTTGAAGCAATCGGCTGAGAAAGCAACCGGGAAAGCGCTAAGATAAGAGAGAGAGGTTACTGTCCAGATATAACCACGTATGTATGCCCAATTTGGTAAGTACTAATTGAGAAAATGAAAGTATGTCACAGGGCTTCAAGTGACTGACGTAAATATCATTCGATACTCAAGTTTATTTATCACTACTTTGTGCCCGCGGCTTTGTGCATGTCGAATCCATAGGTGTATAGTCATTAAAGTGTTATTTTATTTAGTTTTTACCAGTTCAACTGTCTAAAAATAAAGATGATTCCGTGCTTCGGAAGGTAACGGGACCATTCCCGGGAGAAATCTGATTGTTGAACCTCGTCAGAGGCCTACAGGCAGGGTATGCATGGTCAATTGACCGTGTCTCCTACACGAAATGATAATGGTGATTCCCTTAGTCGCCTGTTACGGTAAGACAGTGGTCTTTGTAAAGAAAGAAACGAGGAGCTCGATAGCCTCGCGCGACGCGTGTTTTCGTAAATATAGTGCGTGTCAAGCCATCGTGACGGCGAGAGCGCGGCCATGTTTGGATTGGTTGCCATTAGTGGCATTTCTTTCTTGAGCCATGCTTCGGAAGGCACCTTAAGCCGTTGGTCCCTGCTGTCATCGGTAGATAACAGTCGTTAGGCTATGTCAGATGCCTTTAGGCAGCCTGAAAACTCTGACAATGTTGGCTACTAACACACCCGAATCATGTTCTTGTTGGTCTGGTTTCCCTGTAAAAAGGGTTACGGAGGTCAGACGGCAGTCGCTCCATTGTTATAACTAGTACCGCTAAATCAGGACAAAGATTATTAGCGTACCCTGGGCTCTGAAGCGTAAGCTGAAGATGCAACCGGGAAACACGCTAGACGGAGAAGAAGTGGTTTTTGTTATGCCGAAGACCAATGGCGAAATGATGGTAATCCCTCGGAAATGATAATGAAAGTTCTCAAACGAAGGGAAAGCGTGTGAAATTACAACTGGTGTATATTATATTGTTTACACGAGCGCCGATATCAGAGGGGAGGAGTGGGGTGCGAGTAACATCATGTACAAAAGTGATTGTTATAAATAAATAAATATAGGGACAAATCACACATTGAGTTAGCCCCTAAGTTCGAGACTTGTGTTATGGGATTCAACTACTACTAATTCATCTTTTTATAATTAAAAAAAATTGCCTCGTGGTAGAGTGATCGCGCCATTCCAAATTCTTTGAATAATTATAACAAATACATGTAGATATAGATAAACTTCCAAGACCAAGACCAATAAGAAAAAGATAATTTTTCATCTTGACCTGACCGGGGATCGACCTCGGGACCTCCTAAGAGCGGTCAAGTCAGATCGATATACTTTTTGTTTTCGATTTAAAAAAATATTATATTGATTACTTACACTGAAAGATAATTACATAATTTGATTAGTATGAGATCGCTAATATAAATAAATATGATCCAGCGCAAGTTACATTCGCGCACAATTACCAACAACCTTCGAATGTAAATAAAAAAAATTACTGGGGCTTATATATTTATTTTATTTTTTTTTACAACAAATCGACTCACACTTGACCAGTATTATCACAAAGATCAGTCACCACCAAAACTATGTCGGACAACATATTGACTTGTTAAAGTCACTAAGCTCCCAGACTCAGGTTGTTCAACCTGTGTACGTTATGCGGTCGTCAGTCAGGTATGCACGTTACGTCACAGATCTAGATTCACGTGACATTATGGAGCTTATCTCCCAGCTTTCACTTATTCTAAACTTTAGGTATTCAAGTTTCTGTTAAGGGGAAGGTTTCACACAGTCGGAACTATTTATATAGAGTTGTAGATTCTGCCTCTATGTAAGTAGGTAATCATTACTTACATAGAGGTAGAGGCTTGGTGTACAGACGATACCGAGAACGAAAGTCACGTACCGCTTTAAATACAAATAAATATGGATAATATAAACATCACAATGGCAACGTTCAATTGTCGATCGGTAAAGAGATCGGCCGAACAGATAAAGTTTCTATGTAAACGGGTTGACATTTTGGCATTGCAGGAGACACTTCTCCTTTCTCACGATTTAGGCTATATGGACACTCTCGACCAGGCTTTCGGATGTTATGCGAAGACCTCAGTGGATACGTCAGTCCGTATATTAAAGGGACGGCCATATGGAGGGATTGCGTTTATGTGGCGCAAGTCATTGTTTCCAAAAACATTTATTATTGACTGCAGTAGTGACAGATTAGCTGCTATAAAAATTGACTTGGACGGCCGGCCCATATTGGTGCTAAGTGTATACCTGCCTTATGATGACGGCAAAGACGAGAGTTTTATAAACTTCATTGACTGCCTAGGAAACATAGAAGCAATCATAAATGATAGTGATGCTGAAGCGATATATGTTCTTGGGGACTATAACGCCCATCCGGGAACCCGTTTTGGAAATGAGCTGCGGTCGTTCTGCTCTGATCATTCCTTAATATGCGCCGATATGGAGATTTTACCTCAGGACACTTACACACACACGAATGACGGAAATGGTTCTCTTCGTTGGTTGGACCACTGCCTAGTTTCATTTGCGGCACAAAACACAATACGAGCAGCTCAAGTGGTCTCTGGCGTGTATTGGTCGGATCATTATCCCCTCCTCGTAACATGCGAGTTGACGTCAGTGGTGAGGAAAATTGAAGTGAATAGTGTTAATTCCTCGATGATAGGTGTCCATTGGGGTAATCGGGATGTTGCCCAAATCAATCTATATAATAAACTGTGTTGTGATAAAGTTAGTAGAATTAAGTTGTCTAGTCATTGTGTAAATTGCGATACGTTGCACTACTGTACAGAGCATATATATTTAATTGACGAGTTTTATGATGATCTAGTATTATTATTTAAAGATGCGGCTAAAGAATCTGCCTGTCACGGTGAGCAGAGAGGTAAGAAGGTTTTGGGCTGGAATTATCACATCAGGGACAGTCACAGGAAAGCTAGGTTACATTTTAAGTCATGGGTCACGGCGGGAAAACCAACTTCGGGCCTGCTCTATGATAATATGTTATGTAGTCGTAGAATTTTTAAAAACAAATTGAAGTGGTGTCAAAATAATGAGCATAAAATACGAATGAATATTTTAGCATCAAACTTATCGTATAAAAACTTTGTTAAATTTTGGAATGCTACAAAACAACTTAATTATAAAAGTAATATGCCTGCGAGTGTAGAGGGAGTTCACGAATCGGTTAAAATTGCCGAATTATTTTCACACCACTTTAAAGTGGATCCATTGCCCACCTCCGTGCAGGGTGCCCCTGTCAAACAGTAATGTTGGTCACGAAAATACCTACAATGTTACATCAAATGATATTGATGACGTTGTTAGGGCGATGAAACGTGGTAAGGCCCCAGGTTTTAATGGGTTAAGCGTGGAGCACATTGCATACGCGGGGGAGGAGGTATTTCGGTTATTGGCGCATTTTTATAGTTTATGTCTGAATTCTACTCATTTGCCCGAGCGCCTCATGAAAACAGTCGTTATTCCTGTGCCTAAAAATAAAACCGGTGATGTTTCCAGTATTAAAAATTACAGACCTATTTCCTTAGGAACAATTTTAGGCAAAATACTGGAAAGTTTAATTTCTCCAGAACTAAAAAAGTGTTTGAAATTGAATGATGCACAGTTTGGTTTTCGTCCTGGTCTCTCAACAGACTCTGCAATCTTCAGTTTGAAAAGTACTGTAAGTTACTATACAAATAGAGATACTTCAGTATATGGTTGTTTTCCTAGGCAAAACTCTCTGCCTCAGGGGTACCATCGAACATTGTTGGTCTGTTGAGATATTGGTACGAAAATCAAACAAACCATGTGAAGTGGGGCGACACCATTTCTAATGATTTTAGATTAGAATGTTGTGTACGTCAAGGGGGGTTGACCTCTCCGGACCTTTTTAATCTGTACATAAACGACCTGATCGAGGAGTTAGGGAGCACTAAAATCGGATGCCATATTGGTTCAGTTTGTTTAAACAATTTTAGTTACGCGGATGATATGGTGCTCCTTGCCCCCTCCATCAGGGGTCTAAGAAGCTTGGTAGCTATCTGCGAAAGATATGCCAGTAGACATGGGCTTAAGTATAATGTCCAAAAAACAAAAATGATGGTATTTCGTGCTGGAAAGGGTCCGGAGAGGATATTGCCTGTGTATTTGGACAGTGTTTTAGTAGAAAGAGTGGATACCTTTAGATACTTGGGACATATTGTGCGTGGGGATCTCCAAGACGATGATGACGTAGAAAGAGAGCGGAGAGCTTTAACAGTGCGCTGCAACATGCTCGCACGTAGATTCGCGCGCTGCACAGGTGAAGTAAAACTGACCCTATTCAGAGCGTACTGCCAAAACTTCTACACTGCACAGCTCTGGGTCAATTGTAAAAAAAGTACCAGAAGCAGCATCAGGGTGCAGTATAATAACGCATACCGTACCCTGATGAGATTGCCGAGATGGTGTAGCGCGTCAGGCATGTTTGCGGACGCCGGAGTCGCGGATTATTTTGCGATCATTAATTAGGTCTCGCGTCGCGGCGTTTTGGTCGCGTGTCCGCTCATCTGAAAATGAGATTCTCCACACATTGGCCCAGTATGTGGACTGTCCTATTAAGAGGTGCTGGCTCTCTGTACACCGTGACAGCAACAGGAAATGACTGTTGTATACTTAGTTTTAGCAGATTAGATTAAGTATATTTTTAAACTTTAACTTTATATTTATATTTTTATATGTAAATGTATTATGGGTGTTTTTACCTGAAATAAAGATATTATATTATTATTATTATTACCCCCTCCCTACTAGTGGGGTAGGTGAGCAGTTAATATCAATTTGTTACAGATTCGGCATCAACTCAAAAAAAAAGTACTAATCTTTGTCAATCCAACATCTATCTATATAACTAGCTTTCGCCCGCGGCTTCGGCCGCATGAATTTTCCTCGGGATCAGTGCTTTTTCCCGAGATGAAAGCTACTCTATATCCTTCTCAATACTACTACCTATGTAGATTGGGTCAGTAGGTAGGGCAATAAACAAATATACAAACTGGCTTTCGCATTGATGGGATGGGATTGAGATAAAACTACACTGAGTTTTGAACACTAGCATTTGCCTGAAGACCCAGAACATGGGTTCTACTCCCATTGAAGTGTACTTTATTATTTCCAGTGTGGTTAGAATATGGAAGGTTTGATAATAACGATGATGTAGGTACTTCAGAAGGCACGGCAAGCTGTTGGCTCTAGCTTAACTTAGTTCTAAGTTTAGAAATCATATTGAAGGTGCATTGGAAAAATAAATACACCAGAGTGCGCAGGGTCATACCTTGTAACCCATATTATGAATGAATGTAAAAATAATTGCACATCATATACACCCCCTTAAAAGGAATCATTTAACTGCCGAAGAATAAATACTGCAATAGGTTGTGCCATCAACTGCCACCTAGCCTTTGATTCATGTGTTTGTTTGCCTATCACATTATTACAGAATACTAAACTCCGCCACTCACACGCAACGTGTTATGGCTTGTAAGTTTTTAGCTATAGTCCGGCAAGCGACAATGTCGTGCGCGACCTTCCTGAGGGGTGTCAGTCGTTGGCGGAGGATACGTGTCGAGGCGTGATCCCATATAAAATACCTAAATTTTGTGGAGGTACATAACAGGGTGTAAGGTATCCCCCATAACTTATCTGCCATGTTTGAGAAACTACCAAAATCCCGTCTTGGGCTCCCCTACTACTTCTGTCAAACCGCAGTAAGGTCGCGCACTAAGTTATCGGACTATAATTATAGCCTGCAGATTACTGAGCTCTGATTTAGCGG
This sequence comes from Apomyelois bistriatella, assembly GCA_947044815.1. Classification (NCBI taxonomy): domain Eukaryota; kingdom Metazoa; phylum Arthropoda; class Insecta; order Lepidoptera; family Pyralidae; genus Apomyelois; species Apomyelois bistriatella. The sequence goes on along the minus strand of OX345709.1, from coordinate 10,438,807 downwards.
ATTTTTTTGGGTTCTTTGTTTATGTGGACGGGACCTATTATAACTAAACCTTTCTTGTCTGTCCATCTTGGAGCAACACGGCCTCCGTAGAAGACGTGTTTCTCGAAGGTCCATCTGTCACTTCTGCTTCATCTAAATTGAAACTTAAATATGATTTTTAACTTTTTCTTTTTAAATTCTACAGGAATAATCTATTTATTGATAATCGTTAGGGATAAAGACATATATTTATACATACTTTAATGTACATATTTATTGATTTTATTACAAAATCCTTTATGTTCGAGTCTCATACTTTAATATGTTTTTATAAATCAGATAACATGACGTGGTGTCAAGTTATTTCTCAAGTTCAAATCATGAATTGATGATACATTCTAGATAGCGAGAGGTACAAGTGTCTTTGTAATTTTAACACAAGTTAAGCAACACAGGGCGTGGCCATGACTTTGATTAGTCGCCGCAACTTACGACAAGTTATTATGACCTCCTTGCTTCGAAAGGCAATAAGAAAGAAAATGCTTACAGATAACTTGGAAATCAGACACCGTTATAGTCCAATTAGGTATAGGTTAGGTTAGGTAAGTTTAGTATGTAAGAATAATTTTGAAAAAAATGTGTGATTACCGAGATAGGCCCGGGGGTCTTCTACCAGACTCACAGAATTCCGAAATATTAACAAGAAGTGGCATAGCGCACAAAAAACGTGTCTCTAGTTAGGCTTGCAAGCCAACTTTTCACACAGAAAAAATGGGCGGGAAATTTGATTGCGTCATTTGTTGCCACTGTTATTGATCTATAATATAAGCTGGTGGCTTTTTATGGTGCGGTTTACATGGGTTTACATGTATTATTTGAAGATAAGAAGAGGGAATACGCTGCCACACTGATCCTGGAACTAAATCCACGTCAAAACATTTCTATTCGGATAATTTCTCTGTTCTGTAACCAGACTTAACTATTACTACAAACAACTAGACAACAGAGGGCGAAAAATAAATTAATAAGTTTTCATAAAACTTTTTTCAGAACATAGACCTTATGAACACAATCGACAGCCCTTATAAGGCCGGTCTTAATAAGTGGTCTTCACCTAGTGGCCTCGAGTGAGACTGGTTTTTATTTTGGTTGCGTAATGAACCAGGATTTCAGATCAGTAGATCGATTCCGTAACTGCATGTAACCAGACTGGATGAAATTACAGGGTTCGGGGTTAATATAAAGGTTTTTAGGGTTCCGCATCCAAAGTTTGAAGACGAAAGTATATTTCTGCATCAATTGTGTTAAGGTTTTTCTATGTAATCTTGTAGCATATATTGTATTGCAAATAAAATATTTTTTTATTTTTTTAGGTTTCCGTACAAAAATGTAAAAACGAAACCCTTACAGGATCACTCGTGCGTCTGTCTGTCCGTCCGTCAGTCTGTCACAGCCAATTTTCTCCGAACCTACTGGACTAAAACAGATGAAATTTGGGAGGATGGCGTGATCCTGTGACCCAAACACAGATGTGCAAAGTAAATATTTTTTTAAATAAAATAAGTACCAATTTCGGGGGACAAATTAGAAATTTAAAAAATAAAGTTTAGCAAACCTTACCGTGTAATATATCAAAAGAAAGGGCTCGTTATGAGGATTCCAAATATATTTATCTATAAATATAGATTTCATAATTCGATTACCACATTAAAACTCAACGATACACGATACTACAATAATATAAATATTCATAAATGATTCATATTAAGTCGTATCTTCCTTGTGTATAATAAAATGAGTTGGAAGCTTAATATTTCATTCAAGGTGAAAATAATTATGAAAACATGAAATTGGCCATTGTTTGCGTTATCAAAAATGATAAATCATATTTGGCTATTGTTTCCCTCTTGAATTACCGGCTGGATCGTATCGACATTTTTTTGAAGAATTTTATTGTTAGTTACGGCGGGTTTCCTTCCATGCTGGTCTGGAAAAAAAACATAGAATGTACCACCTGCTTCTCTTCCCGCGCAAGTCGTAAAGTCGACTGAGGGAATCGGCAAATGGGGGAAACATGACATAGGCGATGCGGCTAGCAACCAAACACTATTTATTTCCTGTTTGAACTATCGTCATACTAAACGTGGTCTAAGGTTTTATGGCTCTAAGCTCTGCCTACCGCGTATGGGATAAAAACGTGATCTTTTGGTATGTAGTTACAAGCGGGAGAACGCTGCTGTCATAACAACAGCCCTATTTTTTGGCCTCTTATTTGGCCTCTCTATAATATAAATGTAAGACTAATTTTAATCATCTTTGTTTATTGGCAATATGCCTTCGTATCTCAAAAGAAGTAATCTAAAGAGGCAATGCCGAGTTTTTAGTTGCCCGAATTGAGCCATGACCTAAGTCACCAATTTGGCATAATTTGTGGTGCCATGTTGCAATCATTAGAAGAAGAGGTAGTTTTGGTGTTCTTTTTTTAAAGATTTTATGGTTTCTACACTAAACATGTATAATTAATATGACTCGTGGATTTTATGAAAAACGTCATTAAAGGACAGATAAAGTAAAAAAGAGGTCCAAGTAGAAAGATGCATAATTACATAAAACAAATAAAGGAGAAAGCAGACGTGTCGTATCAAGAAATGATGGAACTCCCTAATGATACACAAGAATGGAAGATACTTCATCTACAAAGTCTAGCTCTTAATGATGGTGATAATATTTACTTGTAATTTTTTTTTTATATAACTTATACAACCATGGAGCGTAAGGTAACTAGGAATTTTATACAAAATTCTAAACTGCGACTTGAAAAATTGACTTGAAAGAAGACAGCAAATTCAAACTTTTAATTCAAAGCTTTAAGGCACCGAGTACGTTAAAAGGTCACTTTCGCTTATGATAATATTAGAAATACGCAGAGTGGCACATCAAAGTAAGGGTTCCGTATTGGAGGTTTCCATTCATTAAGACGATACCTCGGTGAACACTAGCGCCACCGTCATTAAAAAATCATTATTTCTTGAAAACACAAGTTATCAAAAATCCGTGTTATGTAATTAAGGTTCTGGATCTGAAGTTAATTTTAATCATATTAAATTATAGTTCCATATAGTTAAAAATTGCAAAACTGCTAAAAGTGGCCATTTTAAGCAATATTGCAATTTATAACTTTAGGTTATTACTGTATCACTCATCATTACGTGTAGGCAAAAGTACACTTTGATTACAGATTTATTCAGAACTACGTCTCGGCCTCTAACGTGGTTCCTTTAACCACTACCAGATGACAGACGGAACCAACGGCTTAACATGTCTTCCAAAGCACGAATACATCTTCATTATCAGACAATCAAGTGATTCAAGCCTGCAATGTCCTAACTAAACAGACACTCAAAATTATTTGTATACTTACATGTAAGTAAGATTTTTTTTAATTTTTTTTCTTAGTGCGTCTTTGAGGAACCCTAAAAGATGAAGTTAATTATCTTTAACTGAGAGAGTTAAAAATAGCCGATCGTTTAAAAAAAGGTCGTGTTTAGGCACACACAATAACGACTTACTAAGCTTTTCATTAACTTACTAGGTAAGTTTGTTTGTTTGTTTGTTTGTTTAGGTGAAATTTTGCAAGCTTTTCAAAGTTTGATTGAGCTGCAGTGTCATCATCGACTCTCGTAGGTGATACGGACAATCGTCCATGCATACCCTGGTGTCAGAGGTCTTCGGAACCGCTTCTTGACCTCAAACGTGGGTCCTTCAGACTAACAGAAGCCATGAGGTAGATTTTTCAGATCTATATACAAACAAAATAAAGTTATTTGAAATTTACAATAATTATACAATCTATATATTATATATATATATATATATATATATATATATATTAACTTTAAGTGTGTATATAGATAGTTCTTAAGATTGTATAATATATATATATATATATGTGTTTTGTAAGTTATATATATATATATATACATAGGAAAAAAAAAACAAACTTACAAAACACTGCGTCGAAATACTCCTCCGCATCACTGTCAACTGGAAATGTGCCCAGAAGGCTGGCAGCATTGCCACGCTGTATGGCAATGCTTAACCTTTGAGCCAAATATAGGCCAGCCTTCTGGTCTGAGGCGCCGATTAATCTTTTGGAGAGATCTTTGAAAAGAGAACGCGCACTCGGACCCCATGGCCCAAGGGTCTCCACCCCAAACGGCTCATATATGTAATCTCCATTGAGATTACTATATTTACTTATTTTGAAGTCTACTCATGATACTGAATCTCTAGTATCAAGGATAACGGTGTTTACTCTACTTCTATATATAAAGTGGACACAAATCAACTGCAAATGTATAGTCATAATATACCCAAATACTGCAAATATTTTAAGGGCAGATTCAGACCAACTTTTGGAAATAAACATATCGAAATACGAAAATTTTTTGACCTCCCATACAAATTAAAATCATCTAATCTAGATTAGTATGGAGAGTGAAAAAAAAATTGTGTTAAAATATATATGTTTACTAGCGACCCGCTCCGGCTTCGCATGGGCATAAAAACCTTCCTCACAATCACACCATTAAAAAAAAAACCGCATCAAAATCCGTTGCGTAGTTTTAAAGATTTAAGCATACAAAGGGACATAGGGACAGAGAAAGCGACTTTGTTTTATACTATATATGTTTTATACTATATAGGGATTTGGAAAAGTTGTTCAGAATAGCGGTCTGGATCTGCCCTTAAAATATTTGCAGTTATTTTGTGTCTACCTTATATAAGTAACTATTGCGTATAAGTAACTAGCTGTTTCCCGCGGCTTCGTCCCGCGTGGGACTCAGTTATATCGCGCCCAAAAGTAGCCTATGTTTGACCTCAGGTCGTTAACTACATCCCTACCAAATTTCATCACAATCGGTCCAGCAGTTTAGCCGTGAAGAGGTGACAGACAGACAGACTTTCGCATTTATAATATTAGTATGGATATAGGCACCTGTGCCAGGGGACTAGATAATTGTAAGACAGGTTTGAACCTCCTATGACATTATGTGGACATTATTAAGTTCTAAGGAAATACACTCAAGTATTTATTACTTACGAAACGTAACTTGTTACTGGGAAAACGTTTTCTTTTTAAGGTTCTGTACCTTATTATGATAAAATGGAACAAGCTGAATGCGTGTTTGTCGATCTATCTTTGACTTGAATTATAATAGGTATATTTGCATAGATTAAAAAAAAAAATGCCATAAAGACCGCAGGCGATTTCCAAATTCAATATCTTGATAATATTTGGGCGATTACTCTGCGGCAATCAAAATTGTAAGTACGTAACTTTGGTACTTGCTTAATTAAGCGTGCAAAGTAACTTGGTAAGAACTGGGGGGTTAGCCAGTCGCAATTTCAAAAGTTAAACGAATTTCGTCAACGACAATATGTATGGGATTGACATAAGATGCGTTAAATCACGTGGTCAATTTTTGTATATTCGGACACCAATGTAAATAAATTTTAGTTATTCAATAATATATTTATACTTACCACTACCTGTGTTAGTTCATTACCTTCTAATACAGAGTTATGTATGAGTCTAAATTATATATAATCCTCTAAAAGAATCTGGCTAAATATGCAAAAAATATTTTTCAATGTGGTAGTTCCGAAGGTAAAAGCGTTTAAACAAATAAACGCTAGATTTCACAGTAATTTCTTCTCATCTTCCTCAACTACTTATAAAAGCAAAAGGTCACTCACACACTCCTATATCAAACACGAAATCTCAAAAATTCTATAGTAGTTATAGAGTCGTCAACTAAGAAAACATTCCCCAAAATTCCCAAAGGAACGGAGCAGCGGGCGGTCGCTAGTACTTACATAAATCGGTAATAGAATGACATTAGTTCAGTAAGTCTTCCGTTGAAGGCGGAAGACCGACGTGGAAAGGTTACCTGATGCAACAGGTCATAGGGTCATTCTTAGCAGCATGCTTGGTGGATCAGGTATATTAGGTCCTGAAGACGTAATCCCTACATAGCCTTTTCAAACATGCTAAAGTTTCTATATTAAATAGGGGAGAATCGGAGAGAATATTCACGTCACTACATAGTATAAAACAAAGTCGCTTTCTCTGTCTATATCTATTTCTATATCTATATGTATGTTTAAATCTTTAAAACTACGCAACGGATTTTGATGCGGTTTTTCTTAATAGATAGAGTGATTCAAGAGGAAGGTTTTTATGCCTTATTTAGGGTCGCTAGTAATTCATAAAAATAATCAATTTTAAAAATAGACAAAGACATGGTCTTGCTCGCCAAGATACACTACGAAGAACTAAAACGAGAAACCCGATAGCGTAGTGAGCATGCGTTTTCGTATCAATAGCGCAGTCAAGCAATGTCGAGCGCGGCTCAGCTTGGATCGGTCACCACTAGTGGCATTTCTACGTTAAGCTCTCCGTGCTTCAGAAGGCACGTAATGGCTCCAGTTGTTATCGATAAATCAGATGCCTTTAAGCATCCTGAAAAATCTGACAGTGTTGGCCACTAACACTCCCGGATCATGTTGCTATTGATCTGGTTTCCTATGAAAAGGGTTAAGGAGGTCAAGCGGCCAGTACTGCAACGCCTAGCTAGGTACCAAGTAGAAAACATACTCGGAATACAAAAAAAGCATAAAGCCTTATGCAAGTCAGACTCGCGATTTAAGAGTTCTGTGCCACCACACAATACTAAAAAACTTAACTGGTTATTTGAAGATTTTTTTTTTCATTTGTTTCTAAAATTTTCTTTATTTATTTATTTTCAAGCACAATAAATTTACGGTTTTTAGATTTATACCTTAATTTATGCTCTATGACATTGCTTCTTACCAAATTTCATAATTCTAGGTCGGGAAGTACCCTGTAGATTTTGATTCCCATTTTTAGTTTATTTTAATACAGCCGAAAGGGACGGTAGGTCTGCTTGATTCTTTTTCAACTTGTAATGCGCTTCTCAGTAAAAAAAAGGTTGACAGAGTGCAACAAAGTTATAAGGGTTCCGTTTTGCCTTTTGAGGTTTGGAACCCTAAATATGTAGATGTAATTAAGTCAAAGCCGACAAATCCATTGGTACAGTCGGGCATCAAAATTGGACTCATAATTTGTAGTACAAATTTTATTACAGATTTTGATGGCTGACTGTACATAACACCAGCACTTCCCTCCACCTCCCATGGCTCTACCAACCTCTTGGTTATACGAGCCGAATCTCGGGAGAGTGCGCTGTACTTTTCATTTCGCATTTCGCATCTCTTTCCAGTCGCACCTGCTTGATCTCCCTACAAGTTCTCTATAGTGTCGCCTATCTATGCAATCATTGCATTTTAATAACTCTCCCCTATCCTTAGGGGGCGGTTCACACGTACGCCTCGCTTGCCTTCTCGGCCAGATGACTGTACATAACAGTTAACAGTACTAACCAACTAGTAAAGCTGCCTTTAGAATATAATTCTTGAAACGTATTGAATTACGTAAGTATAATAATCTGCCGCCATGATCACGTCATTTGACATCTCATAATTACCCAAATTAGTGTTATTGTCTTATCTCTCAAATACATCGCAATTATTTTAATTTCGTGGGTATGGGGCTGAGACTGTACCACAGTAGTTGCCAAATTACATTTAATTAGATTTTATTTATTTATTTCTTTATGTACACAAAAATACGAATATGGGATACAATATAAAACACAATAAGTACAAAGGTACTACTTATTTCAATAGAAATCTCTTCCAGTAGACCCGTGAACGTTAGAGGTAGACTGGCGTGGGTTTGTTGTTAGGTACATAGTAGGACATGTACCTTCTCTTCTACTCGTGCATTTCACTATTATTCCTATAAGAGGAATGACGTCGGGGGGGGGGGGGGGGGATTATTATAAAAATCTTACTGATCTTAATTATGTTTGTCTTAAGTACCTGACCTATGAACATATTTTAAAGCATAGATTTAAAAAAAATACCAATACTTTCTGCCTTCAAGGCATATAAATAAACACACATTAAAATATTTAGCTCATATTTAATTTTAGCTGTAGAAATTTAATGCCATCTGTGCATGACAATTTAGTTACATACATTAATGCATAGTGTGCAAAAATTCTCAGTGTTGTATAACAGCTTAATAACAACAAATCACGGATTTTAACTGACGCCACGGAAGTCTTAGCGAACATAATCACTTTCGATGATAAGGCCTCTTCTGAGAGAACTTATAGGGACATGACCCGAGGTGAATAGTTGGAGAAATTGTGTGAATAGGAGCGCCTTTGTGTATGTGGGTGTACTTAGTGTGGGACAAGGGAAGAGCTGTAGAGGAAACGGTCGCTCGCTTAGTGTGGCACAAAGCAAGAACTGTAGAGGGAACGATGGCTTGGAGTCGATCGATTTGGTATGCATTGGTTTAAGAAATTGTATACTTGTTACAGTTGTTTTTTTTGACCTCTTAAGGACTTATTCTTCTCTCCTTTTTTGTACCCGTTTGAGAAAAAAATGGCAAAAATAATCGAATTAATTTTGTTATCACTCGCTCCCCGATTTTGGGTACTGAGGATGAGACGTCATAGGATCAAGACGTAAAACCCCTCTTAATGTGGATTAAGCAAGGGAGATATGTATAAGGATTGTAGCCAACGAAAATCTCTAGTCAGCCTACCCTTACGGGAGACAGGCGTGATGATATGTATGTATTTTGTTATGACTGGTTATGTCTGACCGACACTAGTCTCTTATACGGTCGGCAACGCGCACGTGGAACCCATGGTATTGCAGGCGTGTATGGGCTTAGGCCACCACTACATCAGGTGGGCTCGTGTGCCTATTTGTCTGCTTATTGGTTAAAAAACAAAACTTTTTGCCGACAGCCGACCACAGTGCTCTATACTTTATGTTCGCATTTGAGATAATAGACAAAAAAAAATGTTTGTGAAATTTTATTATACCACAACTGACCACAAGTAAAACATAGAACACAGAATAGACAATAGTATCAGAAGTAGACCATTGTACTTACCAAAGATTGTCTGTTCGACGACCTTACTCTCACTAATATCTGCGGCAGTGCTTGCATGTTCCAGCAAACAAAATAGGGGTTGCGGTTTATTGATGGCAGCACTTTTGTGTCGATTAGCTCAAAAATGTTAGATTTTGTTTCTCCAATCTTGCCCCATTTACGTATACGTACTTTGATGTTCAACTATCAGCCACAGGTTTCCCAAAGAAAAAAGAAGATCGAATCGCGCGCGGTATGACGCAAATTTTTTTTTTCTATTTTTTTTTTTTAATCTATGCCCAAACCGACAAAAGGGAATTATTACAATTTTCAAACAAGATTAGAAAGTAAAATTTAAAAAAAATGTTAAAGAATCATTTTGATTTTGTTTTCATACATGAATTAAGAACATTTTAATTACATAGAACAATATTGTGTTAAATCGAAAGTAGACAATTCCCTTTTCTCCATATCCCTTTAAAAAAATTGCAGGTTAGTCCAGGAACATGAAAACATCAAACTCCGATTTGTTCCCTAGACGTAAAGCGACTCTACATCGAGAGAACAAATGATACTCCATACATTCTTACAAACTTCCGAGTTTACAATAACAGTAGGATAAGAAGGATAATCAATTAGAATACTGTCTGTCTATGTAATAATATACGCTTCAAGTCTAACAATCCAGACTCCTGCTAAGTAAACAAAGAAAATGAAACTTGTATCCACTCAGTACAACGGCACATTCGAAAACAAACGGGTAGGCGTTATGAGACATCTATATAATGCACTCTTTTATTTAATACTCATAAGTAATGGCTTTTTTTGAAAACCTTCCCCCGCTGATCATTGATATTTACACAATGGGCTGATAAACGTATTGAATAACAAGATGGACAATTTCAATACAGACCCATTCAATGGCTAAAAGCTTTTACGAGAAAATATTAAGAAATATTTACTTACTGAAGGCATTATTTATAGTTTATCCTATATGACCTTTTCAGTGCGTCAATCGTATTATGATCTAGTTTTTCCTACGACCTTAGATAAAATATAATAGATTATTTAGCATAGATTGAAAAAAAATTGCGTATCGCGTGCAATTCCTAATTCTATATGTTATTAAGCAAATTTTTTTTTAATACTATAAACAATTTTTTTTATTTTATTTAAGACAGCAAACAACGAACATATCAAAATTTATCTGTTTAGTTTATTTTCTATTTTTATATACTAATGTAAATAAAATCTAGAAACAAAATATATTTAGTGATATTGTATGTTCTTTTTTATTCTCAAGTGCTAATTAATTAACGTTTTTAGCACCCAAGATTGTTTACTAAATATACATAACGTGATATTACATACTTTTTCTATCGGTGCCATCTTCATCGAAGGGTGGCCACCATCAATACGACCTGCACCTTTAAGACAGCCTTCGGAATAGGAATCTCGCGTACTTCTATTGTACCATTGACGTAGGTTTTTTACCCAAAAAAATATCCTTCGTCCAGGTCTCCTTCTGCCTTGGATTTTGCCTTGTACTGTAAGTTGTTGCGCATTATGTCGCCTAGTTATTCCAATTTCCTAACTATAACATAAACAAAGACCGACAATTAGCACAGATTGATTTAGTCAAAAAGTTATCTTAATACAAATTTACTTTTTATAAATCGATTTTATATAAATTCAAAACTCTTATTTGAGGATGATTGATAAACAGAATCCATCATTAACATACTTACCGAGTATGATTCTCAGTTGTTCAGCTGGTTTAGTGCACGTACTTTTTAATCATGGTCTTAGATTCGATAATACTGTTTAGACCCAGTGACTGCTGTCTGACCTCCGCAACCCGATTAGGAATCATCTTGGCAAACAATAGGAAAATGATAAATTGGCCCCGTAATCACTATCACTACATAGTATAAAACAAAGTAGCCTTCTCTGTCCCTATATCCCTTTGTATGCTCAATTCTTTAAAACTACGCAACGGATTTTGATGCGGATTTTATGCTTAAAGCGATTCAAGAGAATTCCCCATGCGGGGAATTCTCTTGAATCGCTAGTTAATAATATAATGGGGAAATTCTTAAGAGTAGATCCGTGACTATCTAATCTCCGTTAGGTACCCATTTTTACCTAATTCTAACCTCATATTCAGAATTTTGTTTAATAACCGTTCTTGTACTTCTTGTTTTCGGGTAAATAAAATATTTTAAGGGTAGATTCAGACCACTATACTAAACAACTTTTCCAAATAAACTTATATCGAAATATGAAATTTTATTTTTCACTCTCCGTACTAAACTAGATCAGCTGATTCTCAATTTGTATGGGAGGTCAAATTTTTTTTTTTCATATTTCGACATCCATATCCATACTCCATACTAATATTATAAATGCAAAAGTCTGTCTGTCTGTTTGTCTGTCTGTCTGTCACCTCTTCACGGCTAAACTGCTGGACCGTTTGTGATGAAATTTGGTAGGGATGTACTTAACGACCTGAGGTCAAACATAGGCTACTACTTTTGGACGCGATATAACCGAGTCCCACGCGTGGCGAAGCCGCGGGAAACAGCTAGTAAGTTTATAAATTTGGGAAAGTTGTTCAGTTTAGTGGTCTGAATCTGCCTTTATAATATTTGCAGTTTATTTAAATTCACCATATATTACAATGGTCACGTCCAGCGCTCTGCTATTTGGCTTCTCTAAATCCTGCGAGCTATTAGGACGTGAGACTGTTTATATACCATGTTTATATACAGTAAACACTCAATCTTGATAATAAAGTTTAATAAATATCTATACATATAATAAGACAGTAAAAATCGAGTGTCTGTACATTTAATATTTTTCAAAAAAACTGATTGAGTGCGATTAAAAAAGAGTAACAGAAACCAAAAAGACAGTTTTTGGAATTTTTGTCTGTCTGTATGTATGTATGTCTGTCTGGTACGTTATAACTTCGAAAATACACAACGGATTTAAACGCGGTTTTTACTGTTGGATTACATATAATTAGGAGCGTTGTCAAAACTTTGTTTCGTCAAAATCGGTTAAGGGAAAAAGAAGTTATGGTCGATTGAAAATTTACTTCAAACACTGCTATAAAACTTTTAATGCGCTAATTTGCGTACCTATAGACAAAACCCATTTGAAATTTCGGCAGTAACAAGCAAAGCATGTTGGCCTATCGGTAGAGGTCGCGGATCATTTTATTAAGTAGAGGGTTCGAATCCTGCTAGACATCACTTCTTTTGTTTTTACCCTTTTTTTGTTTTGTATAAATTTTTTAGAAGTCTATTTTTTTTAAATATTTTAGTAAAGAAATGTTTTTAGAAAGTAGCTGGATCGAATCCTGCCACAAACAATAATTTTCTGTTTTCGTTTTTTATTTGTTTTCTAGAATTATTTTCTTACTTAGAGAAAGCTCTTAGCGTTAATTCCGTTAATATAAAAGTATTTTGTACTTATCTATCTATACATATAATAAGACAGTAAAAATCGAGTGTCTGTACATTAAATATTTTTCTAAAAAACCTCTACGGGGCAATTAAAGAAGAGTAATAAAAACAAAAAAAAAAAACAATTTTTGCAATTTTTGTCTGTCTGTCTTTCTGTCTGTGTGGTGCGCTATAATTTCAAAACTACTAAACAGATTTGAACGCTGTTTTCACAGGTGAATTAAATATAATTAGGAGCGTTGTAAAATCTTTGTTTCATCAAAATCGGTTAAGGGAAATAGAAGTTATGGTCATTTAAAGTTTACTACAAGCACTGCTTCAAAACTTTTAAACAGTTGAATGCGATTTACATAAACGTATTTAATTTAGATAAAGCTAGAATTTCTACTTATATCAATAAAGACAAAAACACACTGCAGTCTCTATTAAATTTTAATAAAATAACACATTGAATGTTTGTGGGCGTATGATTTAGTTACATAAAATATCAATAGATGGCGCTGACTTTATTTTAATAGCAGATTGAAATTTTTCCTTACGGCAGCAATTAATTCTAATTATTTAAAAAAAAATTTGGTTGTTGATTTAGTACTATTGCTTGGTTTGTTTATCGGTCGTTTGTTGTGTTGTATTGTAAGCTATTTGAATTGATTGGTTGGTTTGGTTTGGCTTTGGTTTAAAAAATAATCAAATCAGTGTTTGACGGAACATACGGTCGTGTCGTAAGGACTAATTTATCTGACTTATCACTGTTTATTGAGATTTTCTCCACTTTTCACGCCCACTAAAACTTTGGGAGTGGATTTTAGGTCCTAATGACTCTGTAATAGGCTGCGTCTACTCTTTTAGAGACAAAGATTGATAGGGCTCCTTCTTCTGAAGGTTCGTTGTCCGTAAGCCGCGTAGTCGCGGCGCTCACTCATTTTATAGGCATTTAGACATCTTATTTGGGAAAATAACACTACAAAATCTACTTCAGCGATTTTCACTATATAAATACTTTATCTAAAGGCTGGTATAAAAAGAAGGACAATAAGTTTATTATTTTAGGCATAGTATTGAAAATAAACTTCCAAAGGAGGCAACTTAGATTTTTCTATCGAGCGAATTTTGTCTGATATTGTTACTGTTACTGTAAGCGAATTTCACTCTGCTAGATCCTCAACTAAAAACATATATTTTTTTCAGAATTTTACGACTGTTTAATACTGATTCCTATTGATTTTAAAAACGGTATTTGAGAAAGAAGTGGCCCTAATATTTAATGATATCGTAGCAATGTAATGGCTTTATAAAATTGGCACGGGAAAAGGATACAATAGAATTAACTATAGGTCTGGATAGTTGTAGTTTCCACAGGTTACGCGAAAAGCGACCTACACGCGGGCGGAGCCGCGGGCAACAGCTAGTATAAAAATAAAAACGCTAATTAAGTCCTATTAATACCCATACTACAAATTAATGAAAGTGGTGATCATTAATATTCATCACTGTACTGCACTCTCGCGCCTGTTACTTGGACACTATCGTCGTGCGTTTTTTACGCACTTACGCAATATCTATGAATCTTTACAATTTACGCAACGAACTTATTTTAATGCGACCAGTGGGTGTACGTGAGACGTCTTTATGTGTTGTACTTACCTTTATTTAAAAAAACCACTTTTGATCAAATATTATGTAGGTTTCGGTACCAAGCTTTTCAGGCGTGGTTTCTTCTTTTTAATAGACGTTATTTAGTCGCCTTTTTGCGAAGGAAGACCTTATTAGATTTCATAACATCATACCTATTTTCGATAGGGAAATTCGTTAACAACATTATTCCGATGGAAGGTTGATGTCAAGCAGGAATCTGTTCATAACAGCAAATTAATATTAAAAATGCGTCAGTTTGTAGTCTGTGCGTCTGTTACCCATTAACGCTCAAAGTGCTTGACTAATTAGGACGAAATTTGAAATTCAGTAAAAGAAGGAGGAGACTATATTTAAAACTAGCGACCCGCACCGGCTTCGCATGGGCATAAAAACCTTCATCTTGAATCACTCTATCTTTTAAAAAAACCGCATCAAAATCCGTTGCGTGGTTTTAAAGATTAAGCATACAAAGGGACATAGGGATAGAGAAAGCGAATTTGTTTTATACTATGTAGTGATAATGTCTAATAATACAAGAAAGTCAATAGTGTAAACATTGATTTTAGACAATTTACTACTTGGCCATTTTGCTTTTTAGACGCCGCATTCATGAAACTGCGTTACCCATTATCTACTAAAAGGCATAAATATATCTTCAACACAGGCAATAAACCTGTTGTTTTAAAACAAACAAGTAATAAAATATCAACCTCACACTCACAGCGACACCTTTGCCAAGCCCACCCGTGTCAGTATAATTACGATGTCCACTTCCACTCTCCTAATCTGCGCGGGCGCATTTAGCGTGTTGCGTAGCCTCACCCATTGTTCTTTCTCGACGCCAATTTACTCCATTTCGGTTTCCTCGTGGCGTAACAGGCCTGTGAAATAGATAACTGTCTGTTTATGTTTAACTTGTAGTTGTAGATGACTATGTACCATTGTTACGGATTTACATAGGTATAGTTAAGGTTTTAAGGTTATTTAAGTTCTTCTGTGATGACATAAAGTTCAATCAGAATGAGAAAGAATTAGAAAGGATAGGAACGTAGGCACGCGGTAATAAGGGACATTTAGCTATTTAAAATAAATTAATTTCAGTACTTTATGTGGTGGTACAAATCAACAGCAAATATTTTAAGGACAGATGTAGACTGGTATTCTGAACAACTTTTCTAAAAATACTTATATTGAAATACGAAAAATAAATGTTGACCTCCCATACAAATTGAGAATCATCTGATCTTGTTTAGTACCTATGGTAAGTTAAAAACAATACTCGTATTTCGATATACTACTTATTGGAAAAGTTGTTTAGAATAGCGGTCTGAAACTGCGCATATAATATTTGCAGTAGATTGAGTTACACGGACTAAGATAAATAATTGGTATTACTTAATAAAAATCAAATGTGTTTCGGATAAAACATTCATCAGACAAATATATATTCACGTTGAATTTACTCGATTCGGATAATCGACAAGTGTTGGTTTTGGTACATCACTAGTGGGTTTGGACGCGCGTGACGCCATGACAGTATCAGTCTGTTTAATCGCGCGGCCGCGGTTAGATGCATTCTCTTCGTTATTACCTGTGAAGTCTCGGGATAGACCATTCTAATACGATTCGCGTTCAATCTTCGGGAATAATTGCGCATTGATATCGTGAGTGAGGCCCGGTTGCCTAGTGGATAAAAGTTTAAAGCTTATTAACAATTGAACACTCGTCAGTGAAATAACCTGTGTGGAGTGGACCTCTTCTACCCGAATTCGCCGTGCTTCGCTGGATCGACACCGAATTAATAGGGGATGTGTAGGAATCTCATGAGAAGGGGCATAAACGGGTTTAATTAATTCGGATTAATAAGCAAGTCACGCCCAAGCGCGTAAGGTACTTTTCTTTTGTTTATTTTTAGTGTTCAGCCTAACTTTTCTATCATTCACGCTTCCACTGCCAAATTTAAACATTCTGGTAGCAGAGTTGGCTGAAACATTTGGTAGCAGAGCGTAGTTTCCGTAGTAAAATCTAGGAATCTACTTTGATAAATAATCTCGCGGGTGAAAGATTAAAAAATTGGCGAAGGTAGGTCGGTGCATCGGAATGCACTAGGGTTGTACCATCATCAAATTCTGATTCTGATTTATCGATTCCGGAACGGATCCGGTACGGATTCCGATACGGGCTCCGATACGGGTTTACAAATTGATATTTTGCTTTCACTTGTTGATAACCGAGTCAAGTAATATTTAATGTTAGTGCATTAATATATTGTTTTGTTTATTTATTTTTTCGGTTTATTTTAAATAAGTGTACCGGTTTGTGACTTGCTGGATTCTGTCACTGCCGTTGTTTATTTGTTTTGTTTTTTGTTATTTTGGTTTCCTTATTTTGTTATTTGGGTACTTGACTCACTGCTGGACATAGCGAGATGGCACCAGCGAAACCAACAACCCTCATCTCGGCTGAACTGAGGTGGTTCAGCTCAGTCAGGACGCTGATAGGACGTGGTGACAGGGAGATCGCGCTCAGGCAGCGCGCCAGCGAGGCTCGGGAACGCCTCGCTCGGGCCGAAGGTGCCCTTCACGTGTTGATGGATGCAGATGACCCAGAATCTGGATCTGATGGGGCCAAGAGGAGAGATCAGGCTGTTGCTGACCTTGATCAGATCATGGAGCTCTACAACGAGGTCAGCCAGAGGGCGGAATATTTGAGGCCGCGGTCAAATCGGCCAAGACACACTTACGGCGAGTAGTGGGGGAGACCACTCTTACGTTTGAAGAGTTGGCCACCATATTCTGTAAGGTGGAAGCCGCTTTGAACTCCCGTCCACTATGCCCAGTGTCTCAGGACCCAAATGATTTTGACGTGTTGACACCGGGCCATTTCATAATCGGGCAGCCGGTAACTGCCCTCCCAGAGTATCCTTGGCGGGATCAAGGTACTTCTCGGCTATCGCGTTGGCAGATGCTGCAACAGATGAGTCAGGATTTCTGGAGGCGCTGGTCTGCCGAATATCTCCACTTGTTGCAGCAGCGAGTCAAATGGACGGATCATACTAACCCTCCGGTAGAGGGCGACATTGTTTTAATGAAGGAGCCTAATTTGGCCCCCCTGTGCTGGCGGCTAGGCCGCATTTTAAAGTTGATACCAGGCACGGACGGAATCCCTCGAATTGCCGAGGTTTTGGTAGACGGATCAATTTTGACCCGTGCACTCACTTCATTGGCCCGCCTTCCATCAAACGACTAGTATGGTTTACTAGTGAAATGTCGGGATACATTTCAGGGCGGGGGATGTTTCGGATAAAACATTCATCAGACAAATATATATTCACGTTGAATTTACTCGATTCGGATAATGGACAAGTGTTGGTTTTGGTACATCACTAGCGGGTTTGGACGCGCGTGACGCCATGACAGTATCAGTCTGTTTAATCGCGCGGCCGCGGTTAGATGCATTCTCTTTGTTATTACCTGTGAAGTCTCGGGATAGACCATTCTAATACGATTCGCGTTCAATCTTCGGGAATAATTGCGCATTGATATCGTGAGTGAGGCCCGGTTGCCTAGTGGATAAAAGTTTAAAGCTTATTGACAATTGAACACTCGTCAGTGAAATAACCTGTGTGGAGTGGACCTCTTCTACCCGAATTCGCCGTGCTTCGCTGGATCGACACCGAATTAATAGGGGATGTGTAGGAATCTCATGAGAAGGGGCATAAACGGGTTTAATTAATTCGGATTAATAAGCAAGTCACGCCCAAGCGCGTAAGGTACTTTTCTTTTGTTTATTTTTAGTGTTCAGCCTAACTTTTCTATCATTCACGCTTCCACTGCCAAATTTAAACATTCTGGTAGCAGAGTTGGCTGAAACAAAATGTGTGCTGAAAATCCGTTGTTTCATTACGAAAACAACGGTTGAAACAAATAATGGTGATCACACGCTAACATGACGGCGGCACCATAATGTCAGACTATAGTAACAACAAAAAAATTGGCCATGCAATAAACATTAAAATAGACTCCCACAATGAAATGACAAATACTCTTAAGATTAGACTTAATATCGAAAGTTGTGATGTCCACTGTAAAGCTGCCAAGTAGAAGTTGGGGCCGGGTTGAGTGTTCCGTAGATCATGATGTCATTTTAGTCAATTTTTCAATTCTTTTTAGAGTCATTATTTTGTGAAGGTGCATTGATAAAATCGGTTCCTGAGGACAATGTAGCTTTTCATATTCCAAAAATAAAGTGCAACTGCACAAAAATCTGCGTCGATTTCAACTCGGTAACACATAACATAACAGTAATTTATACTACTATATATTAAACCCACATTACGATCTCTGCTTGAACCAAAGGTTGACTGTTAGATAATGCTTTTAGCATTAAGTTCGCCTATTGTGCTATACAACTGTATTTTGTACAATAAAGTTTAAATAAATAAATAAATAAACAGTCAAACAAGATAAACCTAACCCTCAGGATTCCATCAGACGGGTCGTGTGCTTTTTGCGTACTTAATGGCTCCTAACAATTTTAAAAGCGGGACAATTCATCTTCGTATGATATTATTTTGCGAATTATTTGTCATCTAAGTCTCAAAAAACCCTTTGATAGGCACTAACGCCTCTTGACGTAGGTAACAACCAAACTAGTATTGTTGTCTTTTAGTGGACACTAAACAAACAAATGGGTATCGTTCGGAATCGTCGTTTTCTTAACAAGATACCTGAGAAGGGGGCAAAGACAAAGAGGCCGATTCACAGCATCCCGACCTACAGAGAATGCAGACTTAAGATCCCAGTGGCCAGCTTGACGATAAAGTAAGTCATAGTGATTATATACTCTTTGGTAAGTCCTATTTGGAGGGAAAGAAAATTGTCTATGTCCGCGCTGTATTTAATTTCCAAAACTTAGGTTTTTTCGAGTATTTGTGCATAATATTGGTGGATTATTATTCGCAGTGTTCGTGAACAAGCGTGAGTGTTGGGAAGTGGTACAGTGTCGATTACGTGACTTTTTATCTTTGTCACCAAAATCTCCATGATATAGCTAAGTGAAATTTTTCCACCACTTCACTTAGCCATCTGACTCTTACAAGACTTACTTACTTGACTGGACTTGATTACTGACGACTTTTTGACTCGACTGACTTAAGTAGGACTGAAGAAGATTAATAAATTCAAGAAAGGAAGATTCCATGGCGGTAAAAACTATTAAAAAAAAAATTGGTTTGTAATAGATGTCAGATTACTCTTCGATTAGTAAGTATCGATTTTCTTCAGATTTCAAAGAGGTTTTCCATCAAAAAGGAGGTGAGGTATATAGATAGTGAGATGGCAATATTTTTTATCACACGCCACTTGCTTGACATCGACGACGATTTTCGGCGTCGACTACTGTGCGGCTCGGTACCCATCAGCATCAATAATGGTATACGCACCAGGACCTGAAAAGGCGTGCCCTAGGCTCCGAAGATGCAACTAGGAAACACGATTGGATGAACAAGAATTTGCAAGAAACCTGATTTCTTGAAAAAGTTCCAAGAAATTTTCTCCCATCCAAAACTTGGCTTAGACAAAGAGTAGAAAAAAAGTGCTTGCTATAAGTATTTACATCAGATAAAGAAAAATCATAGACAACACGTTATATTAAGAAGAATAACTTTTTAAGGATTCTCTGACGAGATGACCTTCATCTCATATTTTTAGGGTTTCGCACCACAAAATTCCATGAAATACTGCCTGGTATAAGTACTTTACTATGTGACCGACTGATACATTATAGACCATGGGCTAGAGAATCCGTGGGGAAAAGCTAGTTTATAGTTTTGGTCACACTATTGCCTAACAAACCACTAGTTTGGATCCGGTATGGTATTTATGTCAGTAGACACGTCCGGAACACTAGTCCTTCAATGCCTATTTATGTAAGCGATATAGGAATAAATGTCGCTTTTAGATGGTAAATTTGATTTTACCTATATCTTGTTATCTTATAACTTATTTGGGCGTTTGAAGTATGGCTCTTCTGATGTGTATTAGATGTAAAAGGGGAGTTGATTTATTAAGATCCTTTAAAACATTTTTCAAATTTTTATTCTACTATTTTGTTGCCGTGAATAATATGTATGTTCTTGTCAAATTACAGCATTCTAATACAAAGGGTCTCTGAGATAGAGAGGGTCGGACGGACAGACAGACCGAAACTGTAAGGGTTCCTTTCCTTGTGGACTACGGAACCCTAAAAAGTAACTGTGTTTGGTGTTGGTTCCCACTGCTGGACCTAATCCTCCCACTTTTCACATTACTCTAAATTAATTTATTATTTTAATGGGTTTTATTTTTATTGCGAAAACCCTAAATATTATTTTTTAATAAAAGTAGCTCTATGAATTCGTTAGCGTCTGAGTTTATAAAATCTCATACTAAGGTACTGCATCCATTATTACCATACTCCTTATATATAAAAAATGCGATAAATGCGAAAGTTTGTCTGTCTGTTTCGTTTTAATGGCTAAGCCGACAGAATTTACTAAAATTTGGTGTGGATATAGTAAAAACAGGTCATAAGCTCTCTTTTGGCGCGATATAACCGAGTACCTTGCGGGTCGAACACCAGACAATAGCTAGTATGTTATAAATTTCTTCCTAATTTTTTTATTCTGACCATATCTAGTCATTTTTCAATATTATTTCTACTCTTTATAAATATCTCTAAATATCTCTTTAGATTAACTTGAAATAATCTTTTGTCAAACATTGCATAGCTTATCAGACTGTAATCACCAAATTATTTTCTTCTTGTATTATAATACCTATGTTATATGTATACCTGTTTGCTTAATGAATTGTATAAATTTGTTTTAAAGAATGTCATGTAATTAAGTATTTTATTGAGTTAAAATTTTAATTAAAAATCGGCCAAGTGCAAGTCGGTCTCGCCCAAAGAGGTGTGCTTTCCTTTCATTGTTAGTAGAATTTTTTTTTTTTTTCATTTTTTTTTTGCTATATTATAGGGTTTCATGCAGGTTTTACGCCATGGTCGAACGCTAGTTTGTTTCGCTCCTTTGCTTACTTTGGGGGTCGAAAGACTACCATAACCTATAGACCCGTCTCATAATGTCGGATTTGTGTAAAATGGAGTTTAACAAAACCATTTTTAGTAGTATAGTAACAATAAAGGCAATCAAACGGTGAATTTAGGTAGAAAAAGTGCAATTATATGCTCATTATATTTTGATGATTATTTAAGTACTTTTTTTGACAAAACAAAGAAAACGATAAATAATCAAAATACTTATTATTTGGCATTGTTATGTAATTAAAAATTATTTATGAGTATGGTATTAAAAAAAAACTGACATATGAAACATGTACCTACAGCGCCCCTGGCGGACAGTAAGGTAACTAAGAATTGCATAGAAAAACCTAACGCGGTCGCTAGCGTCTGCGTTTATAAAATCGTATTCTAAGGGAACTGTATACACCGTGCGAGAAAAAGACTGGAGAGTTTATTAATGAATTACAAAACCTATCAAATGGGGCTATAACGCCTTAACCTTGGCACCGAATACGGTGCGATGAATACAAAGCGAATCACAGTATAGCATAGCATTTCCTAAAGCTGTGTCTACATTTGCGA
This sequence comes from Apomyelois bistriatella, assembly GCA_947044815.1. Classification (NCBI taxonomy): domain Eukaryota; kingdom Metazoa; phylum Arthropoda; class Insecta; order Lepidoptera; family Pyralidae; genus Apomyelois; species Apomyelois bistriatella. The sequence continues at coordinate 10,417,039 of OX345709.1, read as the reverse complement.
TGTGGCGCAAAATGTATGATAATAAAACAATATAAAAATTATTATTTTAAAAGTTTATATTACGAAGAATTATGTCAGAAGATACTCAACAGTAACCTAGTTTAATACAAAAGTAGGAGGTAATATTTCAAATTTTGACTTCTACATTTCGAATCAACACGGCTATAAGTAGATACTACAAGTAATAGCTCCGTATTTATGCCCAATATTCGGCCATCTTAACATTATTTTGAGTAGCCAATAGACAAGTCTGAAAAGCAATCGGCAATCTTGAAAAACCGAAATTTGTCTCGCCTATGTAATTAATACCTCCGAAGAGTCCTGACATTAATCAGTTGACTAGCGAATTTTTTTTTTCTCTTATCGCTTCTAAGGGCCCACCCACGACGGCTTCTGTTCTAAATTCAAACTAAATAAAATAAATAATTTCCCTCTGGTCCGTGGGTCTGTTTACCTTCTCAGTAGTTTCTATACATATAATAATTATGTCCGCGCTGTGTGTGTATATCTTTAAGCGGGAAACATAAAACTAACTAACGGATTTTTATGCGTTTTTCACTATTAGATAGAGTGATTCCCATGGAAGGTTTTAGGTATATAATCATATAGGGTTTTATACTAATACTGATAATTCTAAGGCGGTACGAAGATCCGCTATTAAAAAATAAATAAATAACAATTGACCGAGTTTGCTTGCAAAATTTACCTAATACATTTCAAATGTAATTTATCCTGAAAATTAAAGTTTTTCGGTAACAATGGAAGCGTATTTAATTTATAAAAGGGTATTTCAAACTCTATAAATATGTATTTTATTATCAAGACAGTCCGTTTGTTATGGTGCCCTCATGTTGTTCACCCCCGATTCTTTGAATAAATTGAGGGGTGGGCACACGGGCAGCAAACACAAAGGCCTAACGGCGCTAATTGTCAATCTTTACTATAATTATAGATATGAATGTTTGGATGAATATCAATTACGCCAGAACGATTTCACGTGTTCTGACTGATAAAAGGAACATTAACTATTTATGCATATTGGGCGTTATGCGATTGGTGTTATGCGTATTGGTTGATATGAGTTATTGCCCTAATACGTTGGTCCTCAGGTCCTCCTTTTTCTTAGCGAGTCTACTCGGTCTTAGGTCCTTATGCGTATAAAGGATTTTTATTTTATTATTTTTTTTTTGCTCTTTTAACAGTTTTTTAAATTTAGAAGTGTTAAAACGTCCTCACCCTCAACACTCTCGGAGACTATCTGACCCGGCGAACTCTGTACCGTCTGCACTTAAACATTCAATATAATAACAAAAAAACATTTAAAAATATAAATTATTCATTATTATTATTATGATTATTATTCATTAATAAATACATAACATTAAATTTAAAATTTAAATAAACCCACGACACCTTTTCTTTTTAGTGGTGACGGTCGATTGATTTACACCCAACATATTATTCAAGACATTAGTTATTTTCCCCACTTACACCCCCAGAGCTTTGTAACAGCTCTACCGAATTTCATTAAACCTATTATTTTGTAATGTGCACGTGATTCGCTTTCATTTGAGACCCCACTCAAGTATATTTCCAGACATTCGTTTGTTCTTCACCACTCCCTGCCCCACAACTTCTAAACGGCTCAACTGATTTTCATCAAACATGTCTAAGAACACTCGTCCGTATGTCACCTTTAATACGAAAAAAACTAAATTGAAATAGCTTCATCCGTTCGGGAGCTAAGATGACAGAGACAGACAGACAGATAGACCGACAGACAGACACGTCAAACTTATAACACCCCTCTTTTTGCGTTGGGGGTTAAAAATAATAATCAGGTGTAATATCGATCCTTGATAAATTTAATTATTGAAATGTGATAAAATAAGTTTTCTCTTTGTAAACTGTGATCATAGATTAATCTCTTTGTGAATTACGTCATTTTTAAACGGTTATTGTTGGCATTATCTTATACAACAGGACTAGAGTTTCCTCCAGGAAACAATTTTAAAGAAAAGTTTGAGGATTTCCTTATGGCGTCCTCCAATGAGGTTGTGTCGAGGCTATCTATGATCAAACGTTTAAGTACACGGGTTCTAGTTTGTACAGTTATTATTTTTTGTGTATGTATAAATGTTTCAATAAATATCCTATTCTTATCTCGTGATTCCATAACTACAAATTAAATAGTGTGAACCACTTGAGACACGCGTAGGTACACGATTTAGTTCTCTTAGATACGAGCCATGATTTACTGTAAGTATGCAATCAAGTAATGCGATATATCAATATTGAACGTCAAACAAAGCCTAGCCCACCTATTACATAGCTATGTTTTCAAAACAAATTACGTTCAAATTTCTATAACAAAGCCTGTTGGCGGGATTTGGCCCAAATAAGATATTTTGCTACAGAAATATTCCGCCGGCTTTGTTTTTTTTTAACAATATGTTCTATTTAACAAATATGATTAAAATGCGTTCATTAATATGTTGCAGTGTACTTTGCATTTTTGCCCGGATCTTCAAAATAAAAAGATATTGTTCACTCCTTTCTGCCATTAATTTCACTCAATCGAAAGAAACTGACGACAGTTTTTTAAATAATTTAATAATAATATATACGTATTTTATAAGAGACTCGTTGTAAATTCCTATTGACTGAAACAAGCAAACCCAAATCTAGACAAAACCACAGACAAAGAGTCGCGCCGCGCTGTCAGAATTGTCAACGATCCCATGACTACAGGCGGTATTGCACAATTGAGAGGAGAGATTTTGCCTCCTTATGTGTATTCTACCGCCATGCTACCTTTTATCATTCACCCTTCCACCTTGGATCCCAAGGTGTCACGTACAGTAGGCTAAGCGGAATTTACTCCCTCGTACGCTGCTATTATGGAATGAACATTTGTTTCCCCTGCCACGGTTTTCCCGAGTGACTACAACATGGGTGCGTACAAGAAGAGCTTAAAAATATTCCTTCAGGGTCGGCAACGTGCTCATGACACTCCTAGTGTTGCAGGCGTCCATAGGCTACGGTAACCACTTTCCATTATGTGACTGATTGCTTACTCAAAAGTATAAAAGAAAAGTCTCGCTCGCTTGGCTCATACCTACCTGCAAAAATAATTATTTGTCTATAGTACACATTTTTACATAAACCTATTGTTTTTAATGGTAGCTTGAGTCGAAGAAGATACCATGTAGGCAAAGCCACGGACAACATCTAGGTCGGTACAAAACACCGCTTCGGCAGTCAGCTAAAATGTTGCTTGAATGCAGTAGGTATGTAGCTTAACCTACTTTATCCGGCCATTTTTGTGCCAAGTTTTTCCAGATTAGTCTGCGAGCGCACACTTTATGAGATATTGCGGATTTGATTTTTACTAGAATACATGTTGTTTTAATGAGGAGCTTGATAGCGTAGTAGGACATGCGTGTTAGTTCTGCTGGTTAAGCGATGTCAGACGTGGTCTAACTTAGATTGGTCACTAGTAGTAGCACTTCGATTTTACGCTCCTCCGTGCTTCGGAACCAGGCATCGGAAACCTCGTTGTCTACTACCATCTCTTAAAATCATGCAAGAACGAGGGGGTAAGCGGGACAGCGCAATACATGTTGTAAGGTGACATCTTCCTTACTCAATTGTTCTTACATGGTTTTAAGAGATGGTGGTAAGCCACCTGGAAAGCATAAAGCAAAAACTAGCTCATTTCTATGCCGATACATCTTTACAGTGATCCATTACAGTTCAACTCAACTGGTATTTTCCCAAAAATAACAGTCTAAACCATGTATTATTGATCCTTAATTCGACCGGTATTTAATACATTCATTGTGCAGTTAGGAATTCTGAAATTCTTCGGCCATGTCACCCGCAAAGAAGACTATGAAGCGTTTGATCATCCAGGGTCGTATTGAAGGCAAGCGTTCACGCGGTCGGTCTCCAACGAGGTGGCTAGATCTTGTCAAAGCTGTGAAGTACCCAGCAACAGAATGCTCCAAGAAAGCCGCAGACAGAGATGTGTGGAGAAGAATCGCAAGAGCAGCGGCCATGGAGCAACCCAATTCATGAGCACGCTGTCAAGAGTGTACAACTAAGAAGAAGGATTTGGGTCTTTGGATACCAACTTCCATCTATTCAGAAGGCACTTGGTTTTGTTGCTGTAATCACAAGGTCTATGCCAGAGGCAGCCTGGAAATTCTGGCAATGTTGGCGACTATCATCCTGTTTATGTTACATTGGTCTGGTTTCTTCCTGTAAAAATAAATAACACTTGTACTTATAAAACATTATTTATATTAAATCCTTAATTTTAAAGTTAATGCCATACAATAAATAAATATTATTGTTTTTCAGATAAATGTACTGTACACACCTGTCATAAAGATAAATAGGATACAATTTAATACGAAAATTTTATCATATTTTCACGAAACATTTCATGTAGATTATTGGTTTTGTCCGGTACCTACCTACTTACATAATGTGTACAATATTCGAGATATGTAATCGCAAGCTTAATTGCTTAAACTCCAGTTCGGATTTTTAGGGTACCGTTCTTTTTATGATTTCTTAAAACCGTTGCGTGTATATAACCGAACCGTAAAGGTAAAGAATATGAAGTGGCGTAAAAATAAGCCGCACTACTATACCACTATTCTTTGACATATTTCTTCATTAGAGCGTGTTTCCAAGTTACATCCTAAGAGGTCAGGGTACGCTTTAATCATAGTTCGAAATATAGGAAATAGGAAGTATCGCTTGTTGTGGTGAATCTACTAATAACAAAACCCCAGCCGAAAAGTGACAGAAAGGGGCTCAATGTAAAAAATCAGGTCTGGTCAAATACATACAGGTAGCTTTTCACTGGCTCTTAAACTATGTAAGTCATAGAGCAATGAAAAATGATTAAAAAATGAATTAATAGGTGCACTGATTTCGAGGCACTACAAACTTTTCATATCCCACCCTAAGTCTGGTAGTAGTCTGGTTATGACTTATCTCGATGTGACGTCGCGCATTCTCCTACGGCGGTCCTTCCTCGCTGCCCCGCACCGCATCACCCCCGACGGCCATATATAAGGCTGCGCGCGTCTACTAGAAGACCTCTTTCGGCTGACCTCACCATCTCAAGTTAAGTGGCTGGCTATTTCATAGCGGCTGCCTGACTGGATTTCGTGCCTACTTTGATCTCACGACCCCTATAATCTCTCAATAACGGTTATCTTTAAGAGTCTAACCTTTTGTAAAGTACAAATAATAAATATTGTGCGAGTCGCTGAAACCTGGATTTATCTTCTCTCCTCACACATACCTTAAGTAATTAGTAAATTCCACCTACGTTATATCGAAAATACACAAGTTCTTCTGTAAGGTTATAGTGAATAAATTGATTGCTGGTATAGTACATTTTTATTTTAATATTTCATTTTTACCATAGCTAATATATAATAGGTATATGTGTATTTATGTGTATTATATTTGTTATTTAAGTAAATATTATTTTACACCCATAAACTGTTCTCTGCTTGATCCAAAGGTTGACTGTTAGATAATGCTTTTAGCATTAAGTCCGCCTATTGTATCTTTGCATTAAAGTTTAAACAAATAAATACTTGACCCAAATAAACAGCTACAGAACTTCCCAGGGAAGATGCACAGAACTCATCCTTGTACTCTTCTTTCCATCGAGGCTGTAAAAGGTCCTATAAGGTCCACAAGGCAGACAAAGAAGTGACCAAATGGATTGAGGGCCGCCCTCTAATTTCGCTGCACTAAGTATATAATAAATAAATTTACGGACTAATCACACAGATTGAGTTAGCCCCAAAGTAAGTTTGAGACTTGTATTATAGGATACTGTCTCAACGATACTATATTTTATAACAGATACGAATGTGGAACCTTAGAACCCGGGACTTCTTGAGTAGCGGTCGGGCATGTTAACCGTTACGCTACGGAGGTCGACCATATGAAAATAATAATAATAATAATGTAGCTACTACTTTCCATAAATAATAGAAGTTAATAAATGCAAGTACAGCGCACTATCCCGAGATTCGGTTCGTATAACCGAGAGGTTGGTAGAGCCATGGGAGGTAAAGGGTGTCCATAAATAATATGTCCATTAATTAAAAATTAAATTTATTTCCACATACATTTAAAAAAATGCCGACCGCGCGCGATTTCCGAATTCTATGTATTTCCAGCCGAAAACTGTTGAATAATTAATGTCTGTACTCGCAATTATTGGATTTCTCATAACTGCAATTTAAGTAATCATCGGTGTATCGCACGGTAATTAGTAGGGATTACTGTAGATTATTATGTACCGAATTAATCTACAGAAATTCATATTAATATTATCAAATATAAAAGTTGGTCTGTCTGTCTGTTACGCTTTCATTTTGATCAATAGATGGCGTTAATATGTCTCTGTCGCTCAGTATGGGGAGGGAGGACTATTAGTACAGGTAGTAATCGCTACGGCAGTTGAATATCTGGGGGCTTACTACCATCTCTAAAAACCATGCAAGATCCAGTGAGTAAGCGAGACAGCGCAATACATGATGTAAGGCTTCATCTCCCTTACTCAATCGTTCTTGCATGGTTTTAAGAGATGGTGGTAAGAGCCCTGTACTCCCATAGTATTCTGTAATCTGTGGCATCATATAGCCCTATATTTGCCCACTATTGAGCACTGGGCTTCAAATTGATGGATATAATTAAATATTCAAAGAAGGCCATCGCGTGTTTTCAGTTCTTCTTGCCTTTGGTTTGCCTGAGCTGATCAATTAAATAGTGTTCAAGATAAAATCGGCCAAGTGCGAGTCGGAATCGCACGCGAAGGAATCTGTACCATTACATACATATAATTACGTCTTTATCCCATGGGGGGTAGACAGAGCCTAGGGTCATAAGACCTTGGGCCACGTTTAGCATAATGGTAGTTGAAACAGGAAATCAATAGTGATGGGTTGATAGCCGCATCGCCTATGTCATGATTTCCCCATTCGGCTTCCCTCAGACGACTTTTACGGCTTGCGCGGGAAGAGAAGCAGCTGGTACATTCTATGTTTTTCTTTTTCTCCCAGACCAGCATGGAAGAATCCGTACCATTATTTATACAATATGACAAGAAATTTTTCTTTCTTTCGTAAAGGTGACACAGTCAATCGACCATTCACACCCAAGCATGGTCAATGACTCTGTAAACTACACAATTTATTGATAATACCTGAGGTCGTCCGACCTCTTTAAGGGTGAACACTAGCGCCACCGTCATTTAAAAATCATTACTCACTGAAAACACAAGTTGTCAAAAATCCCTCTGCTGTAATTATGGTTTTGGATCTGAAGTTAATTTTAATCATATTCAATTATTAAATTATAGTTCCATATAGTTACAAATTGCAAAACTGCTAAAAGTGGCCGTTTTAAGCAATAATGCAATTTGAAACTTAAGGGAATTATAATTTAATATGTTTAAAATTAACTTCAGATCCAGAACCATAATTACAGCAGAGGGATTTTTGATAATTTGTGTTTTCAGTGAGTAATGATTTTTAAATGACGGTGGCGCTAGTGTTCACCGAGGTATCACCTTAAGGCTGTTCCTTCAGTCTCAATAGCACCACTACCCAAAAAAAATATCTTTCTGTAAGTGAGGCATATAAGAAATCATCACACAACTTTTTTGCTAGTATCCTTAACTTACATTAGAACCTCGGAAGTCATTGAAATACTATCCTAGTCCTACTATACTAACCTAGTCATACGCTGCGTTCCCTCTGTCAAAGTACAAGGCCAATCGGTATAATATGCAGTGTTATTAGTATGTGTAATCTGTACACAAATAATTTACTGTGTGTCATCATTACAGTCAAAAAAATTGAACTATAGGATTATAGTCTGATGAAGTTGTGTATGTAGGTATGCAGAACGGTACTTGTGTGTATTCCCCCCCCAAAAAAAAAACGCAGAATCTGTCGGTAAATAGTAAAATATCGTTAAGGCTTCTCCCCTCCGGTACGGAACCTGTTGCTCGGAGTCCATCAGCAATCACATTCGGCTTATCAAAAACTAAAACCTAGTATCATTATCTTCACAGATATCAGTATGATGATAAGTGTTTAATTTATTCGTATCTTAGATAAAGCTATACTATCGGACTGCAAACATATTTTATGCTGTGTGTTGGGTGTTGGAACCACGCAATTATTTGAATTGAACGCCGTCAACCCCAGCCTGTTTTGTCCCTAGATTTCAACTTAGTCCGTTCTGCACTAATGGGAGTTTCTATTGTCTGGCCCACAAGGGAAAGTAAGGAAATAGGGAATATGATATGAGACTCACTCACCGCTTAATTTGCAGGACGCCGCCGACGGGACCCTTCCTTGGAGTCTGGAGGCACTTCACTAAACAGCTCCTATATGATGTTCGTTCACGGCACACACGAATATTAAGGGTCGACCCTGGGCTTATAAGGAAACGGTGAAGAAAGTTCGCAAAATCACAATTATTTTTCAGGAGCGAATATATCACGCCGCCATGCAAAACCAGACTCCCTTGATCTCTTCTCTCATTGGTCAGCGTAGGCGCTTGGTTTATAGCGCGCTTCACTAGATGGCGTTATGAGTCTCATTTGAATTAGGATATGTAGGAATGGAAGGAAAAGGAATTGCGAGCCAGAACATATCCTCCCACTTGAAATCACTTAGATTTCACAGAACAGAGTAAAAGTTGCGGGGCAACTAATGCTTAACCATCTAGTTAACTTTCGTTAGAATGAATTGTTTAACTTAATCTACTCCTAAACTTTTTTTACACGAAATCGCCTATTCCAATACAAATGACAGACGATTGCGTTATTATCATTATTAAACAACTACAAAAAACAAAAAAAAACAAAAGAAAATAAAAAACTACATGCCAAAGTGGTAGTCTTAACAAAATTAATCTATGGGTAATGGACAAAGTTTATTAACCGGTCTACGAATTATACCGTTCAAAGTACGGAGACTGACTACACGTACTACGCCATCATTACCGGGGTGAAGAGTTAGAACTCTTCCTGAACGCCATTCTAATGGGGGCAAATTATTATCTACAATTAAAACTATTTGCCCGACTTGAATATTTTCTTGCTCGCGATACCACTTCGTACGCTGTTGCAAAGTGTGAAGATAATCACGCTGCCAAACATGCCAGAAACTTTGAGTTAATTTTTGTAGCATCTGCCATCGATTACGAAGGGGTAGGTATTCGTCTTCTAAATTAGGTTCTGGCACCGACACCAGAGGCGCATTAATCAGAAAATGGCCTGGAGTAAGTACGTTAACTTCATTGGGATCCGAAGACAGGTGACACAGAGATCTAGAGTTTAATACAGCTTCGATCTTTGTAAGTATTGTTATGATTTCTTCAAGTGTTAAGACTTGAGAACCTATTACCCGCTTAAGATGATATTTCATTGACTTGATACCACTCTCAAATATCCCACCAAAGTTACTTCCACTAGGAGGATTCAGTCGCCACACTATTTCACGTTTAGCGAGATGAGACTCTATATGCTCATGATTACTATGAACAAGATGTTGTAATTCATTCAGGTATCTTTTAGCGCCAATGAAATTGGTACCGCAATCAGTTACGATAAAGGTACAGAGACCACGACGTGACACGAAACGATCCAATGCAGCAAGAAACGCAGGCGTGGATAACTCTGTTACAGCCTCTATGTGAATAGCTTTTACAGCATGGCAAACAAAAACACAAACATAACATTTGTAGGTACGAGCGTTTCGTCTACGGCTTTCCTTCACTGTAAAAGGCCCAGCAAAATCAATACCTACATTTTGAAAACACCGTGTCGCTGTCACTCGTGGTAACGGCAACTGACCCATTAAGGGTTGAAAGGCCACAGGTTTGACCTTAAAACAAGTTACACATTTTGCTAACCGTGAGCGAATTAAATTACGTATACCTAGAATCCAAAATCTACGTTGAATAATAGATTGTAAAGTACGTGGACCGCAATGCAAGTACGTAATATGAAAATGATCAATTATCAACAAGGATAAACGCGAAGACTTTGACAACAGCAGAGGATGCTTCATACGCTCAGGGATGTTAGAATGTGCGAGACGTCCTCCCACTCGCAAGAGACCCGTCTCATCTTTAAATGGATTAAGTTTCTGAATCTGTTTTGAACCTTGAACCTCTTCGGTAAGGTACAGACTTTGTTCATGTTTAACTAGAAACAAAAGCGACTCTTCAAGTTCTTGAGTATTCAGCGCGCCTTTATTTAAAGGTTTGTGCTTGAACGCTGCTGTTGCACGTAAGCACCAGGCAAATATACGCTGAATACAAGACAATTTGGAGTAACGCTCTAAGATTCGACTCATCAAGTGGGTCTCGTTATTAGTATGTGACACAAGAGAGGAACGCATCTCGGGTATGTCCTCAGTTCGTTCCAAATTCTGCTTTACTGGCCAGGTGGAGGCATTCTCCGAAAGCCAAGTCGGGCCAGACCACCATGATGAGCAAGTTGAAAGCTGTGAAACGCTTAAACCTCGACTGCAGTGATCTGCAGGATTATCATGCGTCGACACGTGTTGCCAATGCTCAATGCTTAATTCGTCAAGAACTTTAACGACTCGATGAGAAACGAATGTTTTAAGTTTATGGGGTTCCGTATGTAACCACGATAAAACAGTACTACTGTCTGTAAAGGCAATAACTTTGCTGAGAGGTATTTTTTCTCGAAGAAAATTATACATATGTTTCAGGACTCCAGCCAACATGACAGCGCCACAGAGCTCAAGGCGGTTTATAGTTAATGGTTTCAAAGGGGCTACTTTAGACTTCGCAATTAACAGGTGCGTACTAGAATCTTGGTTCTGAGTAATGCATCTTAAATAAACGCAACATCCATACGCTTTGGAAGAACCATCACTAAATCCAATCAACTCATAAGCAATGGCATTATCAGATGTTATTTGACGCGATAATTTGATCGACTTTATGTGTTGCATTTCACTTGCAAAGGAAATCCACTTTTGGGCGATTTCAGAAGGGATTGCCTCATCCCATCCAAGTTGAATACGCCACATATCCTGCAGCAGGAGCTTGGCTAACAGGATACTGGGGGCGAGCCAGCCTACTGGGTCGTAAATCCGTGCAATATTTGACAAGATTGCCCGTTTAGTTAAGCTTGAATTCAGTTCAGATGTAGAATAAGTAAAGTGGTCATCAATCGGATTCCACTGAACACCAAGAATTTTTAAAATATGCTGATGACTTTCATCACAGAATGACTTAGGTAATTGACAGTGTTCCGTAGGCAAAGTCGCAATGAACTCAGGAGAGTTGCTGCTCCACTTACGAAGTTCGAATTGCGCCTTATTTAATAGCTGAATAAGTTCGTTTTTTAATTTGAGAGCCTTTTCTAAAGAGGATGCACCTGCAGTTATATCGTCCATAAAGGTGTCATGACGTACTATCTCAGCAGCTTCAGTAAACTCTGAGCCATGATCTACCGTGAGTTGATGCAGAGTACGAATGGCTAAGTAAGGTGAACTAGTGACGCCGTATGTTACGGTCTTTAACTCATACTCGCACAGAGGATCAGAGGAAGTCTGTCTCCACAAAATATGCTGCCACGGCCGGTCTTCTCGGCGTAGAGATATGTTTCTATACATTTTTGAAATATCTGACGTGAAAACTATATTATGAAGACGAAATTTTGTAAGTATATCGACAATGTCATTTTGAAGCTTAGGCCCTGTATATACTATATCGTTTAACGAACGACCATCTGTTGTTGTCATACCACAATCAAAAACAACTCGTAAGCGTGTGGTGAGACTCTCTGGACGAATAACGCAATGATGTGGTATAACGTATTTGCCTGAACCAAGTCTGGCAGGCTGCATGTGACCCAAGTCCGAGTATTCTTTCATAAAATGACAATAATCCTCTCTTAAATTAGGATTGCGCTCAAGTCGCTTTTCCAGTCGGAAAAAACGAGATTTCGTTGTGTCGAACGAGTCTCCTAGAGATTCGCCCGGCTCCTTTAATAATAACGGAACGACGTAACGACCGTCCGGTTCACGTGACACAAACTTAGTGTATAACTGTTCACACTTTTCATCATCGGGTTTTATTAAAACCGCTTTTGGTGGCTCTTCGACCTCCCAAAATCGCTTGACCACGTCCTCTAACGAACGAGTGGAAGCTACTAGGGAAGACACCATTTGTGGGGGGCGACCACCAGGATCCTCGATTTTCCCAGTTAGTACCCACCCAAAGATACTATGTAAAGCTACGGGTAAACCTGGGCCCACTTCTAAGCGCTGACCATCATAGATTCTATGGAATAGCTCAGCACCAAGGAGTAGGTCAATCTCTGTCGGTTTGTCAAACTGTTTATTTGCCAAAACTAAATGTTTATAATTTTCACGAATTTCCGAAGGTATTGGTACAGCAGGCATCTGGCTGGTGATCCTATTCATAACAATAGCATTTATTACAAAGCTAGGATTGTCTGAGTCCGATGGCAGCACTGTGCACGAAGTCTCACCTTTTACTTGAACTAAATTTTGACCTAGACCTCCTACGGCTATATTACAGCGTCGTACAGGTAAGCCCAATTTTTGAACAAGATGTGACGTCACAAAACAGTCTTGAGCCGCACTATCGATGAGTGCGTGGACTAATATATCCTGACCAGATCGGCCGCCGCGAACGCGCACTGCACAAGTACCGAGAAGTACCATGGTACGACCATGTCCAACATGAGAGCTGGTCGTCGCGGAGTCCACCGAATCTTGAAAACTAGCGCTCTCAAACGAGCTGCTCGGAACCGCCACGTTGGATTCGTCCGTTTTATTTTCGTGAAGCAAGGTGTGATGTCGTTTCTTACAAGTGGAGCAAGTACCTTTTGAAAAACATTTATTTGCATTATGATTAGGACGCAAACAGTTCGCACAAACATTCTTGTTTGTCACTAGCCTATATTTCTCAGGAATGTTAAGTGCTAGAAACTTAGAACATTTGAAAAGGGCGTGTGACTCACCGCAGCACACACAATCAGCTGATTTATTTTCAGCGTTATAAAAAGACGTGCTGGACGGCAATGAATTAGATTTATAATTATTATTCTTAAATCGTGTCTCTGTAGGACGTGAATTTACTTTATTAAATTGCTTTTGTTGAAGACTAGAACCGGATTGGCTACCAGATTGACTAGCCTCTAGTACTTTAACATACCCTTGTAAGAAGGTTAACAATTCAGAAAAAGTAGGTATTTGCTCCTGATTTTGAGTCTCAAATCGTCGACGCGTTTCACTGTCTAAAATTCGGGAACCCAAATAGAATAAAATAAATTCATCCAATTGTTTTATTTTCATAGCCTTAAGGGCGTTTACTGTTTCATTTAACACGTTAGTTAAGTTACGTAAGTCATTAAGATTGCCTGACTTTAAAGAAGGCAAGTTACAAATTTTATTTAAGTATGAAGCGGCCAGAATTCGTTTATTTTGGAACCGTTCGACAAGAGCATTAAAAACAATTATATAATTTTCTGATGTTACCGGCACTCCTTTTGCAATCGACAAAGCAGTGCCCGTAAGACACGAAAGTAAATAATGAAATTTTTCTATAGGGCTAATGTTATCATTTTTATGTACTAACGACGAAAAGGTATCAAAAAATGTTTGCCAATATTCAATGTTACCGTCGAACTTAGGTAATTCGAGTTTAGGCAAGCGCGCTTGAGTTGACGGTTTCGGCTCCGAATTATTATTACGAGTACACTTCGTTTCTGTACCGGACTTCAATACGGAATACGCAGCGACAGTGGCGTAGTACATGTCGTCAAAGGCATGCATCGGTTTCATGTCAATGACCTCCTCTGGTTTCAGTTTTAATTTTAAGTCATTAATTTTACATGTATAATCCATGAAATCTTGTCGTACTAACTCAATACGCTTGAACCTAGCCTCAAATTGAGCGTAGGATGATTTATCCTTTTGAACCTCTTTTGATAATTCATACAATAACTGAATATCACGAAATGCATATTCCCTCTGACTGATAAGTAATTTTAATTGCCTTTCGTCTGTCATTTTGCAAAAGGTGTAGGCTATTATCACAACAAAACAATGATGAAAAATTCAGAAACAAGATTTTACACAATCAAAACGCAAGAAGACGCGTAAGTAGGTAGGTACCTACCGACGATCGTTGATCGATACGCACTACGCGCGATCTTACCTACTAACTGTTCAGAAATATAAATGCCTATTTACCTATAGTTTTCCAATTCAAACTAATATGAAATTAGCTAGGTACTTTGATAATTTAATTATGTAATTACTAAAACTGAAGGCAATTAGGAAAGGACTTTTGCAGTTTTAGTCAGATTGTAAAACTTTAATGTTCTAGAAGGTTGCCGTTAGCCTCGTGGCTATAACCCGGCCAACTTACGATGTTTTATACTGAATATTTAAATGCGTTATTTTAGCTCAAAAACACAAGGAAACCTCTATGTTTTAATATAAAATCAATAAAAAACAAATGTTTCTAGCGAAGTAGACTATAATTTTAGGAAATTCTATGGAATTTGACCTAAAATACCACAGGACATCTGCACTCGAATGGACCATATATGTTGGGTGTTGGAACCACGCAATTATTTGAATTGAACGCCGTCAACCCCAGCCTGTTTTGTCCCTAGATTTCAACTTAGTCCGTTCTGCACTAATGGGAGTTTCTATTGTCTGGCCCACAAGGGAAAGTAAGGAAATAGGGAATATGATATGAGACTCACTCACCGCTTAATTTGCAGGACGCCGCCGACGGGACCCTTCCTTGGAGTCTGGAGGCACTTCACTAAACAGCTCCTATATGATGTTCGTTCACGGCACACACGAATATTAAGGGTCGACCCTGGGCTTATAAGGAAACGGTGAAGAAAGTTCGCAAAATCACAATTATTTTTCAGGAGCGAATATATCACGCCGCCATGCAAAACCAGACTCCCTTGATCTCTTCTCTCATTGGTCGGCGTAGGCGCTTGGTTTATAGCGCGCTTCACTAGATGGCGTTATGAGTCTCATTTGAATTAGGATATGTAGGAATGGAAGGAAAAGGAATTGCGAGCCAGAACACTGTGTGTTTGATACACTGAATTTTTAAGCCTTTAGCAGGTGGTTTGAAGGGTAACACCTTACCAACGGATGTTAGGGTCCTATGCAATAAAGAGATACCAGATTTTTTTTTGATTTCTCCAAACTAAATCGCCCAAGTGGGGCGCGCACTCGCGCCCTATGGGTTCCTTACCCCCTTACCCCTTTATGTAGTACCTCATGAAGTGGAACACATTAGACTTACACTTTGATAATATTTAGAAGGAACTCAAACATGTGATGTACCAGCCAATGCTGACATCAGGCGAGACGTCATATGTAATCGAGATGTGGAAAAGCACGGGATTCCTGAAAGTGGACGAGGAGGTGTGCGCCAACCTGACGCTGTGGGGGATGCTGGCGGTGCACTATCGCGGCCTTTACTCCGAGAACATCAAGGAGCGTAACATGGCTGACTTTTTGCTCGACGTTGTCAAGTAAGTTTTTCCCATTAAATCAAATTGTTGGATTTCAATATTGACTTGTTGAAAGAAACCCGCATTCATTTGTTTTTACTGCTGTCACATTACCTACATGATCTACGCAGCAGTTAGTATGTCGTCTTCATTAAAACTTAATGATTAAATTGAATGGTAATGCCACTTATAAACGGTCTTCTTCCATTCTGGTGTGGGAGAAAGATAAAATTTAAGAATATACCAGCTGCTTCCCTTACCGCGCAGTTCGTAAAAGTCGACTGAGAGAATCGGTGAAATGGGAAATTATGACATAGGCGATGTGGCTTGCAACCAATCAAAATTGAGTTCCTATTTCAACTACTATCAGGCTAAACGTGGCCTAAGGTTTTATGGACTTAACTCTTAAACTTCTGTCTAGCTCGTATGGGATAAAGACGTGATTATATGTATGTATTATTTAAACCAATAATAGAAATCTATTGTTTCAGAGCAATATTCGAAAAAATGGTTTCATTGGATCAGCTTATAAAAAGGATATTGGAATTCGCTCAGCGTTTGGTCAACGCCGACCGGGCTTCCCTTTTCTTGGTTGACTACAGGAATTTCGAACTAGTCTCAACTGTATTCGATCTGAAGTTCGAGCGCGGACAGGACCGCGACATGGAAAAGAAGGAGATCAGGATGCCGATAAACAGAGGAATCGCCGGACATGTGGCACTTTCCGGAGAAACTATGAACATTCCCGATGCCTATTCCGACTATAGATTTAACAGGTAAATCTTGCGATGTTATTGTGAGAAACTATATAAAGAACATAAAATTGGTAATAATTTGGTCTGTTATACAGTGATAGACGGAACTTGAAGGCTTTGGCTGACACTAGGTTATCTCTGTCAACAGTCGACAGAAAATTTGTGGGCGATTAATTAAAATAGTTTATAATACAAGATACTTTTACAATACATATTTAATTTAGTCATAATTGTATATGCTTCTACATGACGATATAATTAGTATCCCTGTT
The DNA here is from genome assembly GCA_947044815.1 of Apomyelois bistriatella. Lineage (NCBI taxonomy): Eukaryota > Metazoa > Arthropoda > Insecta > Lepidoptera > Pyralidae > Apomyelois > Apomyelois bistriatella. Next base: position 10,400,396 of record OX345709.1, on the reverse strand, counting down.
GCTTTTATCAAGCAGAGTAATTATTTTTTCAGGGAGGTTGATGAAGCTACTGGTTACAAAACGATGAGTATTCTCTGCATGCCAATAAAAGTTGAAGGAAAGGTGATTGGTGTTGTCCAAATGGTCAACAAGCGATCTGAAGAAAATTTTGGTCACGAAGACGAAATGGCTTTTGAGATATTCTCTACATTTTTCGGACTGGCACTTCACCACGCGCGTTTATATGATAGAATCATGAGAAAAGAACAAAAGTATAAAGTGGCTTTAGAAGTGTTGAGCTACCACAACACTTGCAGAGAAAACGAGGTTCAAGCGCTGTTCGCTGAGAAGAGAAGCATCAATGTTGACTTAAACGATTTCTACCTAGATCCTTATGGTTTAAATGAGTTTGAGAAATGTCAATGTGCTCTCACTATGTTCAATGAGTTGTTTGATATGAGCACGTTCGATGCTATGACGGTAACGAGGTTTATACTGACGGTGAAGAAAAATTACAGGACAGTACCTTACCACAACTTTGACCATGGCTGGGCGGTTGCGCATGCTATGTATGTTATCCTGAGAAGTGACGATCGGGAACGGTTTAATTACAAAATGGTATAACATATTTAATTTTCTTTCTTTGGTAATTGTAATTTTGGCGTCGACGAAAAAGAATTTTTACATACGAAATCATATTGACGTTTTTTGATGAAATTTGGCACAGCGATAATTTAGATCTTAATAAAAAAAAAACGTAAAACAACGGCTAATACTATCTTGTTACAAACAAAATTTTACACTTATTTATACAATTCAGCTCAGCAACTACAAACAGTTAGCTATTCATCTTGTTTTTCCTCAGCGTTTGGCCCTGTTCGTGGCCTGTCTCTGCCATGACTTGGACCACCGTGGCTACACCAACAAGTACATGAGCGAGACTGCCTCCCCCCTCGCGGCCATGTACACCACCTCCACATTGGAGCATCATCACTTCAACATCACCGTTACGATATTGCAACAGGTAAAATGCTCCTGATTCTGTTAATACTAATGAAATTTCAATGTTAAACATAGATTTAATTTTAAGATTTTTGTATTCATGTTACTTTTTATAGTTGTTTGTTAATTTTCATTGCTGCGTATTGCTTTAGAATAGCTTAGTTTAATTGATTATGGCTACACAAAACAACCTTAACGAAACGTCTATTGTTGGAGTAATACACACGTTTTTTAGTATTTAGAAACTCTATGTATTTTTTTTATATATTGAAGCACATATTACAATAATTTTAGATTAAGTATTATGTTATTTTTTTTTCTTATTATACCTTCAAAATATTAGGGTCAGTATTGTTTTATTTCCAGAAAAATTGCCATGTAAATTGTATCTACTTGACAATGACCTTTAACGAATTTGTTTAAAGGACGGCCACAACATATTCTCGCATATGTCGGGCGAGGACTACAAGGAGATCCTGGGCTTCATCAGGCAAGCGATCCTAGCTACCGACCTGGCGGCTTTCTTCCCAAATCTGGAGAAGATGAAGGAACTACATAAGGAGAACGCAGTACAGTTCGACTGGGCAATCACAAACCACAGGTTAAATATCTTATCTATACTCAACATCATTGCGTATGGCATTCATCCTGCCTGGATCAAAATATATAAGTGGGCTCAAATCAACTGCAAATAGTTCAAGGGTAGATTCAGACCACTATACTGAACAACTTTTCCAAATAAACTTATGTCAAAATATGAAATTATTTTGTTCACCCTCTATACTTAAACAGATCAGCTGATTCTCAATTTGTACGGGAGGTCAAAATTTTTTTTTCGTATTTCGACATAAGTTTATTTGGTAAAGATGTTCAGTTTAGTGGTCTGAATCAGACCTTAAAATATTTGATTTGAGTCCACCTTGTATAAATTCAAATTCTTCAACTGGTCTACAGCTGCAGGCGTCAGATGGTGAAGCTGCTTCATTCCACCTGGAAGCGGTGAAGTGGGCATACGTTTAGCACATGAGATAGGGTTTAGTCGGGTGCTTCGCAATCCACTGTAGTCATTCCCTTAACCCCTTTGTTGCCTTTTTATGCCAATGAAAAGGACATAATGCCTTTCATCCCGGAAAAATGTATTCTAATAGTCTTGTGGAGTTTACGCGAACGAAGCTGCTGGTAAAATCTTGTTACAAAATAAATCATTAAAAATGATAAAGAATTCTCTGCTTGGCGAGGATTTGCAGGTGTTTTATTGCGCTGCGCCTACAGGTTGTTAGTAGTGATGCTAACGCGCGAATTTGCGATTATACATTTGTTTTATTATTGTGTTGACCTAATGCTTGCATTTGGAATTTATTATTTAGATTTATCTTTCATTTGCTTAGTTACTAAAATTTTTAAGTTAAACAGACTGCTCAAAAATCTGTGTCACAATTTTTATTTATTATCAAGTGTTTATAATTACTTTATGTGACACAGATTGCAATTAGGTATACTCGTATATTGTGTAAGTAAAAACTAATGTTACACTCTATTATCTCGAAGATCGATCTAAATTGAAAATTATAACGGTCAGAGTCCAGAGTGCTAACTATAATGCGGTCCTGTATACCCCTCCCGCTATCCTTCCATCGCCGACGGCTTGTCGCCGCCGGCTCGCGGGTTGTCAATGTCAAATTGAGTTGACAAGGTTTTTTTCTCTCTGTCTGTGAATTTTTGCCGCTTGTACGTGACAATAAGTTTGTTCGTTTTTTTATAAATGTTAGAATTTTAAATTAATAAAGGATAAACCTTAAAGTGGCGTCCCAACGTTTGGCCGAATTGTGTAAACTAAACAGTATTGTGGAAAAACTTAGTTTGCCGTTGTAAAATTCTAACCTATTCGCGCGAACATGCCGCCGCGGAAAATTCCTGCAGGAAAGGAGGACCCCGGAAATTCTTCCAGCGACGAGTCTGCTAAATCGGTGGTCATGCAGGCGAACCCGGTGATAATGTCTGGAGACCAGTTTTCGTCTCTTTTAGCCGCCTTTTCAAAGGTGCAGGCAGAGACGAATCAACGCATTTTGGAGTCTCTTCTGACATCGCCTTTGGCTTCGTCGGGCATCGAGGCCACTGACACTGCGAGAGCTAATTCGCAGTCTCAAGCGTCGCCGTCGCTCAAGAAGACGGGAAACTTTTCCAAATGCTCTGCACGTTTTGACGGCTCATCTCAAAATCCCGAAATCGTAGAAGCATTCATTGATGCGATCGAAATATATAAAGAGTGTACTTTAGTCACCGACGAAATGGCACTTCGGGGGCTTCCGATGCTCTTGCAAGGAGACGCAGCAGTATGGTGGAGAGGCATCCGCGTGGAAGTATCAACTTGGTCCGAAGCGTTAAAGCGTCTTCGGTCAATGTATGGCGTTCCACGTCCGGCATACAAATTATTTCGTGATATTTTCGCCGTTGAACAGAACGCTGAACGTGCCGACGTATTCATAACAAAATTACGCGCATTGATGGCGAAACTACCATATAACTTGCTAGAGGAAACCAAGTTAGATATAATCTATGGCCTCTTACACAGGAGGATTAAGAAACGTCTACCTAGAGAGACTGTAGACGACGTCGAAACTCTTATAGAAAGGGCGAGGTCCATAGAGGAGTCTCTCTCTGAAAATTCAGTGCAAAAGCCGTGTCCATCACTGTCTGAAATGTCATCTTCCAAGCCCAGTGCGTCAGAGTCCAAGACTTCGAGTATGGTGACAGCCCGCGCTGCTGGCCTAGGCCAGTCGTCCCGTGCACCTGTATCATCTGACTCAACCCCACAGCGTAGTGTACAACACAGTGGTAACAAAAGTGATAAATTGTTTTGTGTATACTGCAAGACACGGGGTCATGTCCGTGACTCATGTGAGAAATTAACAAAGAAGACTTCTACAGATACATTTTGTTACAAGTGTGGTAAACAAGGCCATATTAGAGCAAATTGCCCTCAATGTAAAGAAAGTAATGTTAATAGTAATGTCAGTGATAATGTTAAAGTTGAAAATGTTTTCTCATCTGTTTCTGTTAATAATGAGTCGAACTCCCTTCAGGGTCGACCTATAGTACAAATATGTGTTGAGGGATATACAAGCACTGCATTATTAGACACAGCTGCTCGTAGAAGTATAGCAAGTAGTTCACTTTACAGTTTATTGAAACATAAGGGGTTATCATTTCGCTCTCAAACTATGACAGTGAAGCTCGCTGATGGTACCGTGAGACAAACTGAGGTATTACTGACAGTAACCAGTGTTCGACTCGCCGAGTTTTCTACACTTATTGAATTTATTGTTTTGCCAGATGCAGTAAACAATGAGACTCTATTAGGCATTGACTTTATCCTAAATGCAAAAATGGTTCTTGACTTTTCCAGTTTATCTTGGTATAGGGCTGACCGGCCGGGGATCACTCATCCCTTGATGTGGGAAACTATAAATGATCCAGACCCCGTTGAGTGCGCCTCTGTCAGTGTGTTGCGGAGTGATGAAGGTGTTATGCTGTTGGACTCGGAGAGGTCTAGTATGGAGAATTTATTAGGTGAGTACTCAGATATTTTTGATATGGTTGGAGAACCAACTCCATTTGCGGAGCATCACATAGATACAGGAAACCATCCACCCATTGCTGTACCCCCTTACCGTGTCACTCCTGCAAAGAAAGAGATTATTCGCAGCGAGTTGGATAGGATGTTATCTGAGGACGTGATAGAGGAGTGCGAGTCTGCATGGGCTGCACCTTGTGTATTGGTTCCTAAGCCGAATGGTACTTACAGATTCTGTGTTGACTATCGTAGGCTTAATGCAATAACACAAACTGATGCTTATCCTATGCCTCGCATAGATGAACTCTTGCAGTCCACGAAAAAGGGTTGCATCATGACATCTTTAGACCTTCGCAGCGGCTATTGGCAGGTCCGAACAGCTGATCGAGACAAAACCTCATTTGTTACACCATTCGGTACCTTTCGTTTCAAACGCATGCCATTTGGGTTGAAAAATGCCCCGGCAACGTTTCAACGGCTTATAGACCGATTTAGGTCTGGTCCCAGTCTTGGTGGTAAAACTATTCTTGGTTACTTAGATGATCTTTTAATAATTTCAGAAAACTTTGAATCTCACATCGCAGATCTGCGTGCTGTGTTTGAGCGGCTCCGCATATTCAAACTGCGAGCGAATCGGGAAAAGTGTTTCTTCGCCCGTGAACGGCTCAAGTACCTCGGCCACGTCATCAATCACAAGGTATTTCGCCGGATGAAGATAAGGTACGTGCTGTCCTTGACATGAAGGAGCCAACTAACATTCAGCAGCTTCGTACCTTTCTCCAAACTTGTTCCTGGTTCCGCAAATTTATCCCTGAGTTTGCAAAGGTGGCTGAACCACTCACCCGTCTTACTAAAAAGACACAGCTTTGGATATGGGAAGATGAGCAAGCATGTGCTTTTGAACAGCTGAAAAGACTTTTGGCTTCTCCGCCCATCCTGGTTCAACCGGATTATACCAAGCCTTTCATTTTGAGAACGGATGCCAGCCATTTTGCTTTGGGTGCAGCTTTACTTCAAGGTGATTCACCCCATGATGAGCATCCGCTAGAGTATGCTAGCCGTCTTCTCTTACCAGCTGAGCGCAACTATTCGACTACAGAGAGGGAGGCGTTGGCTGTTGTCTGGGCAGTAGAGAGATTTCGAGGCTACATCGATGGTCATCAGGTATTTGTGCGCAGTGATCATCAGCCTTTGAAGTGGCTATTTTCGCTTAAAACTCCAAGTGGCAGGCTTGTTCGATGGGCTTTGAAATTGCAGTCTTTCGATTTACAAATCGAATATACTCCTGGTAAGGCAAATGTACTAGCTGATACTCTTAGCCGTCCAGTCACTGACACTGCTTCGTCGCCCGATTGTGTGGCTTGTCCTGTAACTATAGATGTTCCCAGGTGGAATGCTACGTCTACTCGTGAGGCCCAGCTGGCAGATCCAGAGGTTGCCAAAATCCTAAATGACTTGGAGAGTACCAATGAACTATCTGTACATCAATGGACAGAGAGGGGATATCTATTAAACCAAGGAGTTTTATACCGATTTGTGGAGGATTCAGACTCTGAAGAGCCCAAACTTGTATTACCTGAGAGTTTAAGAAAGAAAGTTTTGCAGGAGTACCATGACGCTCCGACTGCTGCTCACGGGGGCATTCAGCGGACTATTCATCGTATATCTCAGAAGTTTTATTTCCCTGGCATGATTCGTTATGTGACAGATTATTTGAAGACCTGCACAGAATGTCAGAGGTACAAGGCATCAAACTTAAAACCAGCTGGTCTGCTTCAAACACCAATACCATCTCAGCGGTTTGAGGTAATAGCTGTTGACTTATTTGGGCCCTTACCCAAGGGACCTCAAAGGGAGAGGTGGATCCTAATAATAGAAGACACCGCAAGTAAATGGGTGGAGCTTTTTGCTCTTACTGAAGCAACTGCTGAAGCCTGTGCAAAGACATTAGTGGAGGAAGTGTTTATGAGATATGGATTACCTAGGCGTATGATTTCTGATAATGGTGTGCAGTTCATAGCGGATGTCATGCAGAAGGCTTTATTTGTCCTGCGAGTGCAGCAGAACTTGATTCCATTATATCATCCTGAGGCAAATCCTGTTGAAAGAAAGAATCGAGATCTCAAGGCACAACTCTCCATTCTTGTCGAAGGAAATCACAAACAATGGCCTGAGATGATACCTTTTATCCGATTCGCTTTCAACAGTTCTCTCACAATTTCGACTGGACAAACCCCGGCGTTCTTGACATTTGGCCGCGAACTTCGTTCTCCTTTATCCTCTCAGGCTGATTTGCGAGCTGTCATAGAGTCGGAAAATTACGTCCCTCAGATGACCCCCTATCTTGTTAAACTGGCTGATACTCTTTCCACAGCTAAGGAGACTATTGAACGTAATCAGGATTTACGCAAGCTTCAAGCCGATGGTGGTCGCCGTGAGATGGAACCCTTCGAGGAAGGTGATCTGGTTTTAATGAAGACTCACGTGCTTAGTAATGCTGCGAAGGGGGTTACTTCTAAGTTCGTCCCAAAACGTGACGGCCCCTATATCATCTCCAAGAAGGTGAGTCCAACCACTTTTCTAATCTCCTCGCAGAAGACTGGAGAGCTTGTAGGTAAATATCACGTGTCGGATCTGTATAGATATCACAGTAGGGATGGTGAGTGTCCGGAACCGGTCGCTCCAAAGCGTCGTAGAGGTCGTCCACGTAAAGTCCAGTCTTAGAGCATCTCTTTCATAGTTTGACCATTCGGGAGAGGTTTCCCTCTTGGTCAAAAAGGGGGGTATATAACGGTCAGAGTCCAGAGTGCTAACTATAATGCGGTCCTGTATACCCCTCCCGCTATCCTTCCATCGCCGACGGCTTGTCGCCGCCGGCTCGCGGGTTGTCAATGTCAAATTGAGTTGACAAGGTTTTTTTCTCTCTGTCTGTGAATTTTTGCCGCTTGTGCGTGGACAATAAGTTTGTTCGTTTTTTTATAAATGTTAGAATTTTAAATTAATAAAGGATAAACCTTAAAAAATAATTTTGAATGTTTTATTTTTATTACTATTTTTTTATTGTCATTCAAATGAAAATGAAAATATAACATTGAAATTTTTTGGTTGTTAGCAAAATTTACTCATTTCTACTTTTTTCAATTATATTTTTTATGTATATTATATATATTATTATAGAATTTTAGTGGTGTTTTACCTATGACATTTTCACAATTCAGAGATCTTGCCATGGCGATATCCATGACAGCAGCGGACTTGTCGGCTTCCGCGAAACCCTGGGACATTCAGATAAAGACGGTGAAGGTAATTTTCGAGGAGTTCTACGATCAGGGTGATAAGGAAGCGGCGGCGGGAAGGACACCCATCCCCATGATGGACAGGACCAAACCAGAAGAGCAACCCGCTAGCCAGGTAATAAAGTTTATTAATGAAGTCAATTCGTTTCGTATATTTTACTTGTTTGAGAGTATTCTGATGAATTCCCCTGGCCTGGCAATGAATAATTGTGAACGAAGAAGACTTTTTCTGCGGGTTCGATTGTGCTAGGTTACAAAAAAAATGTTCTTTATTTCAGTTAAGTTCAGTTTCAATAAACTTTAGTGATTCAAAAATGTTAAGTTATGTATTGTTATGTTAATTCATTTCCAGGTTGGTTTTCTCAGCCAAATTTGCGTTCCATGCTACACGGTTCTCAGCAAAGTTCTTCCTAACACAATGCCCATGTACGTAATGGCAATGAAAAATTTACACCGATGGAAAGCCAGGGCTGATAATATTGCAAAACTAGCTATTGCAGATAAAGAAAATATTGAGCTTGAACAATTTATAAAAGACACTGAAGTCGAAGATGAAAATTTACAAGAACCAATTGAAGCTAAAGTCGATGACACAAAAGTTGAAGAGATAGTTGAAAATCTAGCTACAAAGGACGATGTAGGTATAGAACCGGTTAAAGCACTTCGTAAGATAGATCCTCCTTGGGAAGAAGATAATATTACTGAAGAAGATAAAAGGGTCAATAAAGAATTTTGGAAGAATACAAATGAAGCTTGGGTTGATGATGAAGGAGTTATTGCCAAAGGTGAAAATAAGGGAAATTAGGCTAAGCATGTCAAAATAAATGTATAGTGCAAATCTATTTTTTTATTTATATTTTTAAATCATTAATATCCCTGAGAGAATTCATTCAAGTGTTCGTATTTTAAGATTGGCTGTCTTCTTTATTAGTTGACGCTTAATTCAAATCTTTTAAAAGCCGTGTAAAGCTAGCTGCAGTTCAGCAGTCAGAGTTAACTACAACTCTGACTGCTGCACCAACCACTCACAAGTTATCACTAAAGTGTAACTGTACAGATTGATGGTAATTCTAGGTAATCATTATACGACGTCATTTAAGTAATCATAAGTGATTGCGTCGGTCTTCTTCTTATGGTACTCGAAGGGACTTTGTAAGTAAAACTCTTTGAAACTATTGACTTGACTTTACTTTCGTTAAATTAAAATTACAACAAAGGAAAATGATGTGCACAGTACGGAGATTCACTACGCAATGCTGACCCCGCCCGAAAGCTGCTCCAATCTGTCTTTGTGGGGTCCATTGCTCTTCAGACTCGTCAGGCGTTATGAATGGCCTGAACATCTTCCCCGCCCTCGAAAGCATCTGGGTTTTGAGTGATTGCCACTTGTGATGGTTTTGGTATATCTAGCGGGCAAAGATTGTGAATAGCTCTGCGGATGACGCCCTTTGAAGTGAAGACATCTGCAACTCTTGCGGTACCTACTGCCTGGTCCCAAAAGGTCCCAGAAAATAATGAATAGCCTGAACAATAAGACTCATAAAAGTAATAGAAAAGGAATATTGTTGTAGTAGAAAATCAAGACCAGAAATTAGCTGAGATGTTGTGTTGTTGTGACCATGTTTATTATTGGTCAAAAATATTTTCTTAAATGGAACCTAGGCTAAGTTTTGAAGGGTGATGCCGCCTTTGCCGATGTTGTAGTCTTTCAAGTCGTAGAAGGAAATGAAAAATCTGAAACAAATTTTAAAACTTATATATTTTTTTCTAATTTCTAGACCAATTTGCTTATTGTTTTATCAAAGGAAGACTCAATAGATTTTCATATTTTATTTTGCTTTTTTGGCCATGTGGTGAAGTTACCTAAAAAAACTTGGAAGAGACGTATGGTAAGCAATTTTAATTATTTAAATACTTTGTTGAACCATAATAAATTTAAAATTAGGTACTTAAGTATTTTATGCGACTCAATTTTTGTAAATATATAATTACTTATCAAATATGGGATCATCGTTGGGTTCGAAAAAGGTAAACAAAAACAGTAAAAATAAACAAGTGTATCTAATGAAGGAGGATAAATTCTCTCTGGATCTCGTTTGAGGAGACCCTTCCTTAAAATCGAATGCAACCGCGATAATGCTTAGATGACGGTTTGGAATTAACTCGGCGGGTTAAATAAATCGTGGGGCAAAGCCAAACTATTGAACGGAATATACCTCTCGGGAATAACCAAAAGTTCCTTCTCCATGTAAAAGGAGAGTTCTTTAACGATGAGCTTGTTCTCCTCCGGACCAACGTGGCCAATGGACTCCAGGGAGGCGATGACTGCAGGGGATGAGGAGTCGCCACCGAAGGTCATTTGGCAGTCTCCGCAGATGACGCATGAGAATTTCTGCAAAATAACAGTAAACAAGTCTTTAAAATATACAAGCCCCTTTATTATATACAAGGAAGTGCTAAAAGCCCGACACCATCTAAGAAGTTACTGGTACATTCAAAGAAGATTTTGAAAAATCATCAATAATAAATTAACTATAGAAATAAACAAAATATATTTATTTGGAAACACAAATCAGCACAACATAACAATTAGTATTTTTAACTAGCTTTTGCCCGCGGAGGCAATGATACAGAGATAACTGTCTATTTTCTTCTTTCTTCCATTACCTTAACGGAAACCAAAAGTTAGTGCGGAGAAATTAAAATTTAGGGTAGTTACCTTCTACTTCTTTCTATTTCTAGCCATTTCCTATATTATGTATATGTATATGTTCGAATTTAGAATGTTAGGGATATCTATTTCACTTGTTAAAAAATAGAATAGGCGAAACTAGCTGTTAATGATTAGAATAATTAAACTGAATATGGAATTTTACATATAAATGGACACTCGTATTTAAGCATGAATTCTTTTTACTAGGTATAGCAGGGAATGTTTAGTTTTAAATACATCGATTAAAATTGTCATGATTCAAAATACTAATAAAGGAGTATAAATAAAATTCCCAACAAAACTTTTAAACCAAACGTAACACAAAATCATCTCGCTGTACAAATGACACCATACCTACCACAATTTCGCGAGCAAACTACAATTTGAAACAGGGACAAGCCACGGTGCTCACCTCGGCCGGTTTTTTCACTGATTTCACCAAAACCGGGATGATTCTGTTGCAAAAATCCACTGGGATCTTAGATTTCGGAATGTTGGTTAAAATTCTGAGACACGGCATCTTGTTTGTATGTCTACTTGTCTTTGCGTCTCAAATGATAGTGCCCGCTACATTGATAACCGCTACTGATAGTATTATCATTATTTTATTTTTATGTGTTATCATTGGATATGATCGTACCTAAAGACTCGTATTCACAGTAAATTTATATAAAACTTTTGCTTTTACTGATTCAAGTAAATATACTCGTATTTGTAAATTTATATTGATCCAGCCTTTTATTTATGAATAACGATATAAAATTAATTTTTTATTTAGAATTAATTTTGTGTCAATAATTTCAAAATATAGGTATATACTTAATTACAATATTCGGAATCTGAACGTCTATGAAATACATAAAATTAGGAACTGCGTAAAGAACCCAATTTCCAATTTTATGATGAAATAAGTCCTTCAGATCCCTGTTCATCTCTTCAATCCAGTGATTTTGCTGACCGACCGAACGCCGTCCCATTCCCTCATTCTTCCTATATGTTCTTTTCACTGGATAACTCCCTTCGTCTGGTGGTTCCTGGCTTCGCTTCCCGATTTTATGCAAATTCCTTCACTGTCCAGGCTACTCGACTTTGGAATGCATTACCGGTGGATATTCGCAAGGCACAGACAATCTCGTCCTTCAAAAGTCAAGTAAAGTCTCATTACCTTTCTGAGGTTTAAAAGCAAGAATCTGTCTCATATCATAATATTACATCTTCTTTACTATTATTAGTATTTATTTATTTACAGGTGATATGTATGTATATTTTATACATTTATTTAAGTAGGTTTATTAATGTGATATAATTGTAGTATTAGGTAGGTCTTTAATTAGTATTTAAATTATTAATTAGCTTTCTGCATCGCTCGCGCTCCAATGTTTTTTGTTTCTCTCTACCCTAAGGTTGGCTGGAAGAAATTTCATTAGCGATAAGTCCGCCTTTGTACTAATTTTTATCTTTGATCCTGTACAATCCAATGATGTATTTTTGTAATTGGTGCAATAAAGTGTTTATTCATTCATTCATTCATTCACTGCTCGATCCTACTTCATCCTACTTTTTAAATTTTTTATTTAACTTACTTAACTGACTTAATGCTAAAAGCATTATCTAACAGTCAACCTTTGGGTCAAGCAGCATTTTTGTATACGTTTAAAGCTGCTCTCAACAGTTGCCTATCTGTAAGTTATCTAGGTGTAATTTTGACAGCAGTGGTGGCCCCAGTTGTCCCATCATATACTGTTGGACAAGAAAATAGCCACAGTTAAAGAGATTTTATGCAACAATACAATGACATCAAACGGTTTCCAAATGTACAGGCGCCATATATTGTATCACTCGCTTTAAAGTTACGTCACAACTTGAGATAGGTGCGGATTTGATATTGAACTTGCTTCACAGCTGTTTCTGGGTGCAGATTTTTAAAAATTACATAATATTCTACAGGTATGACTGAAAAACAGATATTATTTGTCTCTCTCGAGTAAATATTACTTATATAGCATTTACTAGTTACAAAAACATTGCCAAATCTTGTAATATCTTGAATCAAGATATCACCTTAAGCAAACCGGCTTTAAAGTCATATTCTATCAGGATGGAACTGGTAAAGCACTGAGAAGATAATGGATAAATTATTTTACTGGAATGGGTACCTGGATACTTAATGCTTTTAAAAGCATATTGGGTACAATAGCCATACATGGTGTAGTAACTTAGTTTGCAATCATTAGTTACTATCATAGCAGCAAAAAATAAATTCTCTTTGACAACTGGTTACCCATCATACTTGCAAAAGTGGTCTTGAGCTCTGAGTAGCTCTACCATTATCTATTCTGTGGTAGCTCTGAAATTTTAAACTTTAAAATGTTACCAAAATTTTGATTTATTGGTTTTGTTGTTATTGAAGAGCGGAATCTCATAACACAGGTGACTTTTACTTAAAAGGAGATTCGAATCATACGTTTTTATGGATTTTGTTGGTACTAAATAAGAAATTTTGTCTTTGTATTTGTACATAGAGACAGATAGTAAGACTCTGTAAAAGGAATTAATAGGTACTGAATACTTAATTTAAAAAGGTAAAAAATATCTAAATTGACCGATCAACAAGTGGTCCTTTGTTTACATTTGACACCACCACGAAAAGCGAGGACACAAGAAACTGTTAATTATGACTAGGATATAGAACATGACTGACTATCTATCTAAACTTTGGTATAAACTTTGATTATTTATTCTCCAAATAATGAATGGGTAAAAAATAGAAAAGCAAGTCATCGACGAAGTTTGCTATCATTCTGTTTGTTCCAAGTTGCAGCTAGTCGAAACAGACGCTTAGCTCGCTCAGCCATTAATGCTAACTATTCCCCATGTTTTCACCCGTTTTATGCTTAGATTATTTAAACAAGCCGTTGACTACAATCTTTATCAGAATCATCAGCACTAGGATTCATTGTGTAACATCACTCTCGCCCTGACAACGGTATTGCGTTATATATGTCATCTAGCTATTGCTTCAATAACGTTTTCGCTACACATTGATTCTAAATGACACATGCTATGATAAATTGCCGATTGACGAACGATCACCAGATAGTTATTTCGATAACTGCGGTTCACGCATACTTTGATGATTTGGATTTTGAAAAACATCACAATGATTATATTGTACGTTCAATATGGTTATGACATAATTATGTTAGTGCTATCATTTCTGTGGCATAGTGATGAAATTTATGTAATTCTTATATAAAAATATAATATATCTAAGATCAAAGATAAAAAATATGATTAACATACCAATATTGACATTCTGATGCAATTTAGTCATAGTTTTTGGAAAAAAATTGTAATAGATTTAGTGGCGTTACTAAGAAGTAACGCCACTAAATCTATAACAATTTTCAAGACGACAATAAGAATTGTCGTCTTGACTAGGTATATGAATACTATCCTATATCAAAAACTAAACTAGATGTGACAACTGAAGGAAGAAATCATCTCGAAGAGTATGAGGCAGAATATTCATGATAACCGAAAACTATTTAAATTTGTCAACTTTGTAAATTTCTAATAACTGAATGTTATCTTTAGATCCGATATTCAACTAAGTAAATACTGTCTGCAATTTGTTTATATATTTTATATTATTTATGTACAATCCATAAAACATGATGGTTTCCAATATCATAGGATAATAAAATGGTAGTTTCCCAACCTACCAGGTAATGCGTACATCGTCAGTATGACGTGGCGTTGCGGTGCGTTGCGAAACGCGACCATTGCCCAAGATTCACATAAATATGCCCACATGAACACCAGAATTAGATACAATGAGATATTTTATTCGTTTGTTTTGGTCAATGTACAGAACAACATTCCAATCCGATCTAGTTCGTATGCGTTCGACATTTGCACATTACAATAGTGTGGTCATTTCAATACCACTATGAACATATTTTAATAACGGTCGTAAAAGTAAATTGAAAATTTAATTGCTAGGGACAATTGGATACTTATAATATGAGATTATCTTGGCTTCATCAATACATAGTATAAAACAAAGTCGCTTTCTCTGTCCCTATGTCCCTATGTATGCTTAAATCTTTAAAACTACGCAACGGATTTTGATGCGGTTTTTTTAAATAGATAGAGTGATTCAAGAGGAAGATTTTTATGCCCATGCGACGCTGGGGCTTGTCGCTGGTCATATATAAAATCAAATGTAACATTGTACATGTGTCAGAGGTAATAATAATAATATAAGTATAGGTCATAGGTAGACATTTCCATATAATTTTAAAGTTCATTTATTTTAGTTGTTGATTCATTTTAATAATTCAAGATTTTACGTAGTTTTCTTAAAATGTTGTCACTAAGATTGGTCTAAATATATTTTTTTATTAAAATAATAATATCACATTTATTCATATAAAAAATAAATTCATCTTTGATGAAATAAATTAGTTCTTAAATCAATAATGCTGGTCACGAAATCTATGGACACATGCCAAATTAATGCGTGAGTTGTTAATTACTGTTTGTTGTATAACAGTTATTTTTAGCGGCCATTATCAAGATGAATGTATGAGGGAATTAACTATCTACTGGATTATCAAATACTATTAGATATTTTCCAAAGTTTACTTTCCACATAATTATATAGGATCAAACCATAGCGCAAGAAATTTTCATATCGTTGTCGCGCTACAACGATATGAAAATTCCTTGATACATACCATACTCTTCTTCTTCATCCGAGCGTGTTTCCCGGTTGCATCTTCAGCTTACACTTCAGAGCCCAGGGTACGCTTTTAATCATGATCCTGATTTGGCGGTACTGGTAATTACAATGGAGCGACCGTCTTCTCACCTCCGTAACTCTTTTTAAAGGGAAACCAGACCCACAGGAACAGACCCGGGTGTGTTAGTGGCCAACACTGCCAGATTTTTCAGGCTGCCTAAAAATCTGACATAGCCTAACAACTGCCATCTACCGATAACAGCCGGGACCAACGGCTTAATGTACCTTCCGAAGCACGGAGGAGCTCAAGCCACAATGGCGACCAATCCAAGCATGGCCGCGCAGTCGCCGTCGCCGTCGCTTGACGCGTAGTATCGTTAAAAATACGCGCGCCGCGCTAGGCTATATATCAGACTCTGCGGTTGGTTTAATAACGAATATATTACTCATGTATAACTTGTCGACTGCATCAGGGATGAAAACCAGTATTTTTAAGACACAGTAATAACGGTCTTTATCCTATGGTAAATGATAATCATTTAGTTGAGACCAAAAATTATAATCATAGTTAAAGAGACTGTTATTTTAGAGGAAATAGCGGTTGATCGGAGCCGTAATGATATCGTTTGCTGTAAAAACGTATGGGCTGAAAAACGAGCTGGTGTTATCACTGCAGTTAACTTTTTTTAAATATTTTCATCAAAGAAATTTCGTATTTATTATAATAAAAAAAGAGGGAATCGTATATCAAAACCCTTTTTATATCTTTATATCAAAGTGGCTTTTATATATTGACGATGTTTGCAGTCTAATCTCTGATGGCTCTCACTATTTATATCATTGTCTATATAATAGCTTCCTGATCTTAAGAGAAATAGTCCACTTTTTAGCCCAGCATCGAGAGCACAGGAAGACAAAGACAATCACAGTGAAACAAGTACCAATAGACAATTTAATTGAGCTATTAGTTCTTTTGTTGTGGCTATTAGATGATTGCGGCTAGAAAGCAATAGGCGTTAATTTCGTGCAAAAATGACTGGGTAAGAAAGAATGCCTAAGGCAGTGACGGTTCCGCACATTTCATTTAAGTACAGTTAAAACCTTATTTTAATAAAAAAATAAAATAAGTGTATTTACTAATAAGTAAGTTAGACTTTTTTATTGTTCTATTTAAAACAGAAACTACTGAGTGTAATAAAAATATATCTATTAAACCATTCGCTACGGATCCCAATAGGTTTCTCACAATTGTCGACGACAATCGAAGTGTAAGTTCAAGTACATATTGTTCTCACGACCGAGCACAGATTATGCAAAGAGTAAGCACTGTGGCAAAGTGAATAGACGGTTCTTCTAGAACTTTGGCTTCGGTGCCCAAAGTCCGCTTTTCTGAAACCACTAAAACTCTAAATTAAACAGCCTCACTAATGTCTTCCTCATGGTATCAATTTTTGATACATAGTAATAAATAAGGAAATTCAATTTGAAGATACCACTTTTGGTAACAGTAAAAAATATTTGCATAATTTATTGCATTTCATTGATCACCGACATTCTGCAATGGTTACGTAACAACGCAAATTTATCAACAATTTTATGCGGATTTAGATATGATAATAGTTACGTAATTTGTTTTTTTATAAGCTGAGGGACATGTTATTATTAAAATATGTGAAATATGGTTTTTCATCTTCTTTTCGTATCAATGGCAAACTGCTAAATATGATAAGCCCAGTGCCATTCGATTTACGTCCATCAAGTCGTCCACTAAACATGATGCAGCAAAGGCGGGGCACGACAGCAAGTGCCATGGTTTGGGTGAGTTAGCGTACCACCGGCCAGTTTCCTTGCTAGTCATTTTCACTAATTCACCAGTTTACTTACTAGACACTTTCGGTAGGTTGTCAATTTCGCTAGTTAGTCATTTTCCTGGTTCGTAAGGAATTATTTTAATTTAATTAATTTCGATCATTACTCCCGCAGCGACACCTGTCTTCAACAGAAAATCCCCACTGCTTTCGCAACTCCTGACATCTACCGACCCCTACCCGAAGGTGGTTATAAGTAAAGTACAGTCAACTATTTGCTCTATACAGGTATATTATTGAGATGTTGCCTATGATCAAAGACGGCACGGGCGCCGTGTGTGATCTTTGCCGCCGGATGATTCTTGTGAGAATATAATACTAGGAAGTCCTGATAAAAACAAAGATATACCAATGATTTCTCAGCTTTAGATGTGGTAGCTCAAAGAAACCACGTCAAAGGCCTAGAGGCAGTTTGGAAGAACTCTGACATCAAGGTGTGCATGGTCGATTGACCTTCATAAATTTTGTGGGGAAAAAAAAATAAACCAACCCAAGTAAAGATTGATGTCAATGAATCAGAGATCAATGTTCAGTTTAAAAATAAAATATTCTTCAATGCTTGGATCCATCAAACACAAACATTCATTCTCACATGCATCTATTAATGAGTTTTCCAGTGTACCTATTTTAATTTTTTTTTATCCAATTCCAATGCGCTGTTTAATAGTAAATATCCATGCAGACAAATTTTGTTGACCTCTACTTAATATAGGTACGTATCTATTTGCACTTACGAATATTTACGAAATATCATTATACCTAATCAACAATATCAAATTATCTTTATTATTGAAATAAATCATAGCTATCATGAATAATGATTAACTTTTCCACAGACATGAATACAAAAAAGCTGCACGAGCTTTCCTCTATTATCGTAATAAGCTTCCGCATAAGGTTATGTCGAAGTTGATTCCGCACGAGCGCTCCGGAAGTTTTTACGGTGATGCAATATTTGAGTGGACACCAGTGTACAATAATACAATAACAGGGAACTTATTGTTTCTATATTTTTTTTATTTATTTAATTTATGTACATCCAAATACAAACATTACTATCACTATAGAGTATAAAACAAAGTCGCTATCTCTGTCCCTATGTCCCTTTGTATGCTTAAATCTTGAAAACTACGCAACGGATTATGATTCGGTTTTTTTTAATAGATAGATTCAAGAGGAAGGTTTTTATGCCCATGCGAAGCCGGGGCGGGTCACTAGTATTGTATAAAACTTAAAGTGAGCACACAAGGGTGCTACTTATTAGTAGAAACACGTCAATAAATTTTCTCATTAGAAAATAATCGCAATGTTTCGTCCAAAACTACTCGTAAAGTGGAAAATTATCTCCGAAACATAACAAAAGATATCCTGAACACGCTTGAAAAGCTTAGTTTTTCCAGGATTATATGCCCCTTTCGATCACATATAAAATTTCATCAGAAATTCACCATGTTAGGTGTTCGGGTATGTGTGAAAACCCCCACACAGCTTGCTCAGCTTGCCGGACGTCTTATAAGATCAGCGGTCACATTTCTAATCTGGTATGTAACACTTACACTGAGCTATAACAAATGATGACCG
Organism: Apomyelois bistriatella; assembly: GCA_947044815.1. Taxonomy (NCBI): domain Eukaryota; kingdom Metazoa; phylum Arthropoda; class Insecta; order Lepidoptera; family Pyralidae; genus Apomyelois; species Apomyelois bistriatella. The sequence continues at coordinate 10,381,636 of OX345709.1, read as the reverse complement.
TATGCATAGTTACATAACGAATCAAATGCCAGGGCTCGGTACACGGGACTGAGGTGTACCATAGCATTATAATTAACCTTTAGGTAAGTTAAGTACATTACGTAATGTGTGTGTACGGTATAAAATATATAGATGACTTAACGTCCCAGACTTTTAAGTACTTAAGTCAATCATAAATGACAAAACCTTTATAAACTCTTTTTATCAACGTCTTTCAAGTTAACACGAGAACCCTATGTTCAGCGGACTCTATTCTTTGGAACACTCAGCCGAGGAAGCAAACAAGAAAGCGCTAAGATACTCTCTGTTTGGGATAAATCATCATCTATCTAAACTTTTTTACACATCTTATTTTGATATACCAACAAACAACCTATTTGGCCCTTCTCAATGTGGTGCCATATTACAAGTTGACAGATCAATAGCCGTGTGTTTGTTAGCTCACACCTCCGAAACTAACGGCTTCGGTTTTGAGGTTTACCGACTTCCTAATAATGAGTGTTATAATGATAACTTTTGTGAATACTATGTTTGTGGTGAAAATAAATAAAGGTGGGTGGAGTAAATTATTAATGGGATAAGTCCGCCATTGTACTTTTGTTTTATTTATATGTTATACAAAAGGTATTCACTTTTCTTTTAATAAAATAAAGTTATTACCAACAAACAAACCGTTTCATTTTTACTAGCACTTATGTCTAACTGACTTATTAAGGCCTTTTAGGTTTCATCCAAAGGTGCAGACAGTGCGGAGTGCGGACTTTATCAAAGGTACAGTACTGATAATAGCTGTTACATAACGTAGTTGTCCTAATCATGAATGAAAGAAGGGGTTAAATAAAAGTTTACGGTCTATGTTAATTAAAAACTCACATAGAAAATCCATTTAGCTGAGTGTTTTTATAAAAGGTGAGTTTAAATTAACTGCAAATATTTTAAGGGCAGATTCAGACCACTAAACTGAACAACTTTCCTAAATAAACATGTCGAAATACGAAAAAAATTTTTTGACCTCACATACAAATTGAGAATCAGCTGATCTAGTTTAGTATGAAGAGTGAAAAATAAAATTTCATATTTCGATATAAGTTTATTTGGAAAAATTGTTCAGTATAGTGGTCTGTATCTGCCCTTAAAATATTTGCAGTTGATTTGTGTCCAACTTGTATATTTTTAAAATATATTGTTGTTTAAAATCGTGCACTGTTCTTGGTTTTGCTTTTTTCGCGTCACTATGGAACGCGTGAATGCTGTTCTTGGCAATAGAAACAGTATAAGGGGAGTTAACCTTTGATAAACTATTAACATCTAAAATATAAATTAAAATATTCTTATTTGTTGACTTCCTACATTTATATGACAAACTTTCGTTCGTGCATTTATTCTCAAATGTTGCATGCATTCAGCTGTCTAGACATGTATTTTAGATAATGTCTGATGTAATCTGTCACAGAGATCGCGAGATATTTGAATAAGACAAACACACCACCCGGTTTCGCACGGGCGTAAGTCATAATCAAGTATATAGTTAATAAGTATAGTATGTAAGTTTATTATATTTGTTATTTAAGTAAATATTATTTATACACCCACAAACTATGATCTGCTTGACACAAAGGTTGACTGTCACATAATGCTTTAAGCATTAAGTCCGCCTATTGTATTTAACTAAATTCAGATAGCTTTTTATGACCGTCTTCTCGTCTGACTTCAGTGCCTATTGATGCTTTCGTTGATAAAATCAGTCAGCAGTCAGTAAGAGATACGAGTAAATAAAGACCCTTAACCTTTATTGCCGCTACAGGATGGATAAAATTGATCTAAATAACTGTGTTTCCACCACAATCGTTGCCTGTATTTTGTGAGTATGAGTAATTTTGTAAAAATACTATCAAATCCTCAAATATTTAAGATTATACTACCTTTTGTTTGCCCTTGCCAGTTCTTGAAGATCTGGGTACGGCTGACAAGCCCAGCAGACTCTCTGGAGGCGACAGCCTCTTAGGGATACCACTACGAGCTACGTCAAGTATAAAACCTGTTGTTTCTGATTCGGCTCGAACAAAAGCGATTTGGTGGACGTCTTTATCAGACTGTAAAAAAAAAAATACATAAAGTTGTACTCAACTATATTATTTTGTATCCATAGGATACGATAAGATCTACTCATAGATTAAAAAAAAAATTTGCGTCACCGCGCGCGTTTCGAAATTCTTTGGACCTACTAGAAAAATAAATTAGCTCTTCGCATGGTTCGGTCTATATAACTAACTATTTATAATGTTAATGGTCGTTTCCAAGACAGAAATTATTTGACATCGTTTGCCACAAATTCACAGAGATAATCTTCATAAAGTTCTTCTTTTTCTATAAGTTACAATACTTATATAAACCAGGCATCATGGATACATAAACTAGTTTCTTGTTAACAATCATGTTAGTAAGCAACATGGTACACACCTTGTCATTGTCTACAACAAAGTACTGCACCACATCGGGCTGGTCGGATCTCAGCTTGTAGAGCCGGTACACGTCCACCGCGACAGTGGCCGTGACACAGCTTGCTAGCTCCCACACCAGCTCGTATTCGGACGTGTTATCCCGTAACTTGCCTACTAAATCCTGAAAACAAACAAAGAGGCAATGCAGCTAGTGTGATAGGTAACTTTCGGTGTGGTACAATAAGTGGTATTTTTGATTAATTAAACTTATTAAAACAAATGTTTTAGAGAATAATAAATAAATGTTCTTAGTAAAAAAAAACTCTGAAATTGCAATATGATGTAATCATCAATGTTTTAATTACACTTTAATCTAGATGATAGTGTTGATTTTTTTACGAAGTATCAACGCTCATTATGACACTGCTTTTATCGCTAAGCTGCGTTAAGCATTTTTTTACTACTAAGTAGGCAATCTAGTCTACGGCCCGCCTGATGGAAAGTGTTACCGTAGCCTATGGCCACCTGCAACACCAGAAGTGTCACGAGCGCGTTGCCCTTGACCCAGAAGGAGATTTTTCATCAGGAGTCCGTAAGCCTAATTTTTCTAATACTAACAATAATAAAAAGCCTTGAAATATGAAATTGCAGCCGCTCTTAACCAGGCGTTAGGAGGGTATTTTCTAAATCTGTGAAGACAGGTAATATTTGAAGTTCTGATTAAAAACCGATAAAATATCAAATAAAGCAACAAATTAATTTTACTTACCGCAAAAGTGGTTTTATTTGAAGACTTAACCTTTCGTAGAGCGCCTTGTCCGTTTTCAGGCTGGTTTACCTAGAATCAAACGATTTTTCGTTAATTAAATTATTTATTTCAATCATATAAATCTTACACAAAAGGATAATATTTATTACTGTTAGTTGTGAAGGTGATTTATTCTTAAATTGGTCATAAATATCTAGGAGCTCAAATGCATGACGAGTCATCTGTAATCGAATTGATATCGCACGTCAAACCAGGGTGTGAGCATTCTTTATTAGTTTGGTCGCCATTTATATTTTAATCTTTTCCGTACTTCAGAAGGCATGTTCAGCCGTTGTATCCGGCTGTTATTGCTAGAAATAGCAGTCGTTACACTATTAATCAGTAGCCTTTAGGCAGCCTGGGAAAAGCCTGACAGTTTTGGCCACTTACACATATGGTTCATAATCCTATTGGTCTAGTTTTCCTGTAAAATGGGTAACGAAGGTCTGACAGCAGTGGCTTCATTGTGATAGCTAGTGCCGTCAAATTAAGACCAGGACTTAAAGCGTACCCTGGGCTCTAAAGCGTGAGCTTAAGATATAAGTGGAAAACAAGTTCGGGTGAAGGAGACAGTAAATTTCAAAACCTACCGTCCTTATCTTTAATTTGTGCAGCAGCCACCGCTCCAGCTCCTCAGCAGGGATCCGATCCATCACATACGTCTCTAAGAACCCTCGGTGCCGGTCCAAATAACTGGATAATTCTTCCTCATCTGCAAACCAATTAATTTACCACTTTAGAGCTGATATCTTTTAGACCTAGAAATACCTGGTAAGTAACTTGGTTTTATAATTTAAAATATGAATAAGAATTATTGGAAAAAACATTTGAAATTATGCTTTAAACAAAAACAGAGAACTGCAGGACATTGGGGTCTCTTTGTGGAACACCAGATGGCAGCCTCGGCTATACCGCGCAAAAACTAGCCCACCTTGACCCCAAAATTTTATCAAAATCGGTCCAGCAGAGGTTTAAGTGAAAGTGTAATAAACAGGAGCGACATTTAGGAATCCTCATACTTAGTCTTGCTAACGCGTGACTACAAAAATACCTAAATCAATGTTATGCGTGTTTGTAACGACTTGTATTGGTCGATTACATAGTCGTATTCTTTTACTTGTGAAGTAAAAAAAAAAAACATTTTTATTTGTATTTTTATACTATCTTTAGCTAAATGTTAAGTAAAGCACGTTAATCTCAGCTGTTATAGCTAAATGACAGTTGTAGTCTGTAAATTTGGATACTTGTGTCTGAAGACTCCTTAAGGCAGCTTTAAAAAACTGACAATGTTGGCCAAATAGCCAAACCATGATCTAAATTTTCCTTGATTTCAATCTTACCTTTTAACGGATCGCTCAGTCCCCTGCCTCGCCCCTTGCCTGTAAGAAAATTGTGATTTTCTAATATCAAAAATGGATTACACTTTTTATAATTTATAGGCAAACCTAAAACTTGATATCGCAGAAGAACAAATAATAACTGTGTAAAACAGAATGGATAATAGTACCAAGGCAGAAGACATTCGTTCAAATGGATTCCGAAGACTGTGCACGGTAAAGATGAAAATGTAGTATTTGATAACGCACCATGGGAATGTATATTTAAAAAAAAATAGAATATTAATTAGTAAACTAACTTACGCCATGTCCTTTGCCTTTTCACATATTAGAGAGACTTTAGTAGGTAATAAATGGCTCTTTTTTGCGCTACAAAGGCTTTATTTATATTGTAATCATTGCTGTTACCACAATACTTAATACTATATCGCAATCTGGATTCGACTAAGGCATAGTATACGGATCTCAGTTGGTCTACTGTTAGTTCGTCTCGTAGAGTTCTTAGAGCGCAACAAGCACTGCTAATACTGTTTTCCACGGCAAGTAACTGAGGTTTCCAGTTTAACATTTCGTCAATTTTAATATCGAGGAACTTTACCAGTGCCAGTAGTGACTGGCACTGGTAAAATACTCTCATTATCTAACATAACCGTAATTGTATCTCTATTGTGAGCTGTTGTTTTAAACAACATTACGTTGGTTTGAGTTGTGTTAAGCTTTAAGTTATTAGCTGTAAACCAATTTTCAAATAATGCCAGAGTAATATGTAGCTTTCTATTTAGAGCGTCAATATCACGATCCCAAACTATTGCATTCGTGTCGTCAGCAAAGATTACAAAATTAATGTCAGGTTATAAAATTGACATATAATTAATTAAATCATTGATAAAAATTATAAAGAATATCGGCCCCAAGATAGAGCCCTGTGGCACACCTCTAGTTACTTCAGTAATTTTTGAGATTTTAGTAGAATTTACAAATTTTCCTTTAGTGTCTCTTACTTCAACGAATTGTTGCCTATTAGTGAGGTAGAGACTTAAGTAAATTCAAGGTCTTACCTTGAATACCACAAAAAAAATAACTTTTCCATGAGGATATCTGGGTCAACAGAGTCAAAAGCACAGGTAAGATCTAAAAAGACGCCAGCAACCTTCAGTTTCTCATTTAACTTACAGGTAACGTCGTCTATAATAGTGTCCACAGCATTAGATGTACCAACACCTTCCTGATATCCGTATTGCCTTTCATTCAGAATCTTGTTAGCCTTTAGGTGTTTGAGTAATCTCGATTTAATGGTTTTTTCAAAAAATTTTGAGAGTATGGTCAGTAAAGCAATTGCTCTATAATTTAAAGGTTCCATTTTGGAGCCTTTTTTATGTATAGGTATTATTTTTGCCATTTTCAATTGCTCGGTAAATATTTCCTGATCATAACATTTATTTAAAAAAGTAGCTATCGCACATAAGGCGGACTTAAGGCTAGGACCATTTGTCATAGTCAACCTATAGGCTAAGCAGCGAACGGTTTGTAGTGGGACAACAGTGGGACGTTCACTACTTACCACTGGCAGACTTCTTCGTCCCCTTCCTGGCTGTCCAGTCCAGGTAAGGTGAGCTCTTGGCCACGCAGCCGTGGTGGTAGCGTGACTACCGACGGTCTGAAGGGAAATCACCTGAAAAATTACACGATACCTATAAAGCTTTGGGTCTTGTACGAAAGTGTAATGATTCAATTTAATTTGTGCCAGTATGCATGTCTGCTAGAGCCTTTATCTCATAAACCATAATAGATACCTACAAGTTCGACAAAGTAGTAAGTACATATTTACTGCTGCAGCGCGGCCAAGATGTGTTGATTTTAAAAGTATTTGATTTATTTAATATTTTACGTTTAAATTTTCAAATTCAAAATACTGTGAAGCAATTACATGTAAATAAAAAAACAATACAAATCATATGTCCTTCAATACCAAAAACTTCTTACGAAAACAACGAAATCATCAATTGTAGGTACTATCCAATATAATTATAAGCTCTTCCCCGGTTATGGCCCATGAAGTACCTTCAGGATATAATATGTAGAAACACGATAATTTTACAAATCCAATCTTCTAATAAAAAATCATAGTTAAATACATTGTCTGTTTGTTTGACTGCTTAAAATAAACGAATAATTACCAGTAGGTGTAGAAACATGAAGGATTGGAGGAAGATGGGTGTGCGTCTCCGGAGGCCTCGTCTGCGCGATGCTCGGTCGGGAGCAGCGCACCACGGGCTGAAAATCATACATTGACATTTTTACCTCTCGCCCTTGAGATGGCAGAATAACGGCCAAGCCAAATATTTTGTCGACGTAGAGTTTGTGAATTTATGAAGTGTAGAGTTAAAACTCAGGTCAACTTGGCTCTACTTTAACATTTTGAAGTGCGAGTCATATATCCCGTCTTGGCAACATTTATATGAAAATGTTTTGGTTGGATTCTATTTTTGTCGGTTTCGTTTACATACTTGGCGATGGGTAAAAATTTTCCTTATAACTCCGACTTAATTTAATAATGATGATATAAATTACTTTTAAGTAAGGGAATTACTTTATTATCAATACTCTTAAAATTCGCAAGTAGCTTTTACCTCTGACTTTACGCGATCAATAAAAACATACAATTCAATCCTGCTTTTATTTTATTCCTAATCAGAAGTTTGAAGTATACGATATAATATAGATAATTGTATCGTACCTCATATAATGTATATCTATTGATAACTATTATTTATTGAAATTCCAGTCAATGTTTACGCACTATCGCCCTTATCAGAATAGGGTTCACAGAGTCTACTAATATATCAACAATTATCTTCCAGACTGAGCTTTACGGGTTATATAACAAATTATTAATTGCATCTAGGTAAACAGAATATCACGTTACACTTGAATATACTCTTTTATAGTAGGTTCCTAGGGGATACAAGTATTAAAAAATAAAAACCGAATAAGCCAATAGATTTTTGAGAAGCATGAACAAGTTAGTGTGTAAGTGAACTATATCGCCAAGTTTTAAAAACAATAAGCAATATCAGTCCGGTCAAATTAGACCAAAAAATTAGTAAACCTACGACAAATTCAGGGGAAGCTGAAAATTCTTACAATTGTTTAAATCATAATTATAAACATTGTCTTAAAAGTCCCAATCGATCCCATGTAAGGAAAAAATTTTAGCGAGGTAAAAAGGTCCAAAAAATGGGTTTTTCGCGATTTTCTTGAAAACGGTGAGTTTTATCACAAAATTACCTCAGACATAATTTGTAGATCAGGAAATTTCCTATAAAAAAGGTATTAATAATTTTTTTCTTAAAAGCCACCGCTTCTGAGATATAACGATGCAAAAAATTGCAAGCGTCATAAACGCACACGTTTCCACGCCACCTCTGAGGTAGTGTACTTAGCGCAAGTATATGGGCGCGCGCTAACAAGTTGCAATTTTTAGGAGGCTGAGACCGTGTCGTCATACCCACGCAAGGTCTGCCCATTCGCGGCAGACGACCGTGACTCGCATGACTGCCTTCCGTTGCGCACACTGACTAAGAAATAAAGATTCCTATGAAAATCTTCGGCTTCTGACTTATATTATCCAATATTGTTTTCAATCTTTTTAGATAACCCAAATACTATAATCTTTCTATAAAAGATTTATAATTACACAAAAATGCAAACATAGATTACAATTTGAAATACAATAAGGTACCTACTTACTACATACTTATTTCAATAGAAATTTCTTCCAGTAGATCTGTTAGGCTTGATCATATTTTATCACAGTGAACTGTAACTATTGAATGGAAATATTTTTTAAAATCTCTTGAGTTAATCAAGGTACCTATGGTTAGCAAATATCTGGATGTAATAAAAATTGAAATACGTAGGTGTTTATGTCAAATAATGGTGAAAGTAGGTGTTTGATAATGTTCAAAGAGCTGGCAGTTTTTTACCCAGCGTATAAGTCTCGCAATACAGCGGGGAATTTTTGTAATTTTTTTGGCAACAAATTTATTTATAAACTTTATTATTTTGAAAGAATTAAGTAGAAATGTGAATGTCTATTGTTTCACTTTACATAACCAAGGTGATTTGGGAGAGATTTAGTTCTCAATAAGCAATATGTTTTACTAGTTTGTTTATAAAAAACACATTTTAAATACCTTTGGTCACTGTTAAGACCTGTAGTTAGGAGACAAAAATTTGATACAAGTTCATCAATTATAGGGTCAAAAGTAATTTGACAAAACTGTCCGGATGGATTCATTCTTAACTGTCTCAAATTATATCCAGGGCATAGTTTATTATCATCATCGAAGCACTTTATGGTTGCATGTCTTTTATCCTCTTCGTGAGTAACAAAAGATAATTTTGCATATTAGGACTAGCCACTGTTTGGAAAGAGGAACAAATATATTGAGACGTCGTTATTCCAGTAATCGTCTTTTACGAGACTCAGAAGAAGAGACCTATTTCTACTTTATGTTGTGAAAAATAAAGTTCTTTTTTCTCATCTGAGAACTTTTTCTTGTAGCAACCTGAGCTGATTGTTTCGAAGTCTAGGTGTTCTGAAATTATTAGTTAAAAAGCAAATTGGGTTTTTATATAATCCAGTGATTAGGCCTTCGAATACTGGCAAACAGATACTGAAAAAATTAGAAGAGTAGAAGCATTAGGATATGAAGTGTTTCTTTAAGTATAAAAGTTTAATAATAAATTAAAAATGTTTAATGTGTATTTATATCTGAATAAAAGGCTATTTTATATATTTTAGGGTAATGCAAGAGAGCCTGTCTAAGCTAATCAACCAGCTGGGCGAGCAGTCAGCAGCCGCGCAGGGCCTCAACAAGGTCATCACAACTGCGGAGAAGCTGAGGAACTCGCCCACACACCCTCTACCTGCTTAAAGATGCTCAGGCTAATGGGTCAGTACACTATCTATGAAAAATATTTACTATCTTATTATATTTTAAATGCAAATGCGAGTTTTTTTTAATGTTTTCATGCTTAACCGTTAAGTGATTTAGTTGTAAATTGGTATGGAGATAGTTTAAATCCCGAGGAACGACATGATCTGATTTTTGAATTATTATTGTTGGTTAAAGCCTTCTGGCATAAACTAATTTCTAAACAAAAATCTTTTTTTATTGTGTTCTTTGTGTAAATATTTTTCCAGATGATATTTTTACGACTGGTCTTGCAAGAATTTTATATTTGTATTTAAATATGTGTAGTTTAATAGGTAACAGACTGAGTATTTGTTTGTTTTCCTGTGAATTTTCCAGACGAATCCAAGTTGGTCACGCTTAAAGCTGTTTATTTCGATATCATACATGTTGTTTACAGCCCCACATTTACTAAGATGACGCGCGCCGTCGCTCACTGCCATCATTTTCTATGCCACTAAGCAGACAAAAGGCTTTTTCTTAATTAATGGGACGCCGGTTACCTTCAGACTGTTGTTGATTTACACATAGGACGAGAAAGTTCGAGAATTCTATATCACGCACGCGTTATGCAAATTTTCGCCAGTATTATCAACATGAATAGGAAAGGTTAGAGTATATGTATTTAGAATTAGTTATGCACAGCGAATGCTAACATCAAATAAATTGAAAATCTACAAAAAGCCGAAACTGTATCCTACAAACAAAAAAATCTTTGTCGAAATCGAACTGAGAATTAAGGAGCTTTGTTGTAAGATGTTTGATACATAAAACTCAGTACACCCCTTTTTGTGTCGGGGATTAAATATTTACAATCAATATGTTTGTGGGCTACACCTGAGGATTTACACACGGCCGCCATACCGCGCTGCACCTACATCGTCTGACACTCTATCCATAATTGATGTGTCTAGCTGCATGTATACAAATAATTATTTAAGAAAGCAAAAAATCAATATGTGTAAATGCTGTTAAAGAAAATGTAGTAAAATATGCAGATCTACTAGGTCTGACAACTATTGTGACATATTATAAGAGCTGTCTCGTACTATATGAACTATACTGCATCCTACTAATATTATAAACGCAAAGTTTTGTATGGATGTTTTCTTTTTCACTGAAACAGCTGAACCGATTTGTAAAGTGGAGATTACTTAGACCCTGGAATAACACAGGCTATATTTTGTCCCGGAAAACCCACGGGAGCGGAGCCCCGGGCAACAACTAGTACTGCATATTGGCATGCACGGTAACTTTGCAATTGATGGCGAATATATACGAGTATTAACACTTTCTTTTTCATGTTATGGATTGGTTTACCTAGACTGTATATTGACTGTATAAATTATGATAGACAATAAATGAACACCAGCATTCCCAAGAAAGTTGAATTAAGGCAGGTCACTGGTCAGGTCATAAAAATAATGCCGTCTTATTACATTCTTTTATTTCGCTCCCGGTCCGATCGCACAGACCACGTCACAACACCTCATGAAGGCGAAATAATACATTTTTTGGCAAATGAACAAACAAGCTCTTCATCTTTATGATAATACTGTAGATTACATTGGTAAGCAAGCGAATTGCGAATTTAACTTCATTACATGATTGCATAACGTCGTGTATGACGATGTGATGATCGCAGTGTCCGCGATCCGCGTCCACGGCGCGTCTCACCGCGGCGTCACTTTCTCCCATCCCATTGTCATATTAATAATTTAGCCTCATCATTTCAATTCGTATAATATTATTATAATTTAATGCCGCAAATTATAAAAAAAAAGAAATATCAATTTCTTATAAATAATAACTGGGATTATAGAGGTACTTACATCGTTAGACAACCCAATTATGTAAAAGTCGAGAATAAATAACAACGTGACTTAAAAGCTTCCCTGGGGCTGGGTTGGAACACCTACTTCATTTTTGTTTGAATAAACAAGAAAATGCTAGCTAATTAGCTTCAATGTTTTTCTTTGTATTTTGATTCAAATTCAAATCGTTTATTTTCAATATAGGATATTTTATCAGCGTCATTCTTATTATCATTTATATTATTGACGTGAATTGTTACTTATTTTAAGTTAACCACCACTTCCAAAGCGCAAGTGGAGAAGAAGCAGCGCCACAAACTCCACAGCAGCATTTTCTTCAAAAACGTCAATTCACTAAATTCGAGTTAAAACAGACGAGTTTACATTTGAATATTTATATAATTACAATAAGTTTAATATTAAATATTAAAAACTATTGAAATAGTTTAATAAAAATGTCAAGTAATAATAGATCTGTTTATGGAGATCGTTCTGTAGAAATATACTTACCTAATGAGATATTTTGTCGCATTTTTCCAATAATTTGTCGCAGAAAGCAAACTTAAATGACTCACTCATTTTGCTACTCCCAAAATGCTTAATTTATTTATTTAATTCTCTCCGGAATCCGGATTTATCGCACTAGTACCAGGACAAAAATACAAGGAGTAGGTACCTCTTCTTCGTGTCGATGAGCTAATTAAGTTTTGGTAGCCCAGTAAGATGCGATTTGGATCGCACCTGTTGTGGCTCCCATAAAGCCATCTATGCTACAGGTAGCAAGACTTAAATAGGCACTCCAACAAGTGAGGCATCATTTGTGCTGACTTTCCGCATTGACAATGGCTGACGTCTGTTAACCCCCATCTCTGCATGTTATTGCAGCGGCCAACCTGGTTGTGCAGACCAGTTCTGAGATCTCCAGTTGGTCGGCCAGGTTAGCGTATGTCCCGGGGAAGACAGGGACAATTCTTTGGGAGGAGGGAGCCACTTGCACAACATTTTATTGTGAAAAATATAACAAAACCTTAACCGCCTACATATTTGTTGTAAGTACATATTTAAGGCCTTGTTAATATTGAACGCGCCACTGCTGATTGACATATTATTCCCTTCATTTGCCCGTAAACAACACCTGCGCAGGGAAAATCTCCAGAGATGGGCATTAGTGGCGCGACGACGACCGACCCCATCCGAACTATACCTATTTAATTTGGGACAAACATTATTTATCGTTCATTTGAAAGTTTGCTCCCGTTCGGAAAGTGTCGCTCCACTATTTCATCATATTTTACCTTTATTATCAAATTAAGTAATAATATAAAGATTTAATCAATTTTAAAACATGGCCGATCCAACCCAAGCTCCAAGATCCATCGCGAGTCCAGATGAGGCAGATAGGTAGGTGCACTAATACTCAAACTACTCCGGCTATCATTAAATTTTCCTAATTTAAACCTACCTATTGCTTATAATGTTTTAACTACCAAATAACTATATTTCTGACACAATGCAAAACACAGCAAACTTGTATTTATTTTATAATAATTTACGATTTATGTACTTGATTATTATTTTTCATGTTTTATTCTATTCCCATACCAATCTAATTGCATCTTTATAATAAAAAAATCCTCTAAACTAAAAAAAATATATGTACCTACTCTTACAATCTGGAACTTTTATTTTTTAGTGCAATACAAATCGAAGTGTATCTAACAGTATTGCAAAATATATAATAGACAGTAAACAAACGAGTTTTTACGAGTTTTGCTTTTGTACTCTCGGTATTTTGTAGTCTGACAGAAGCTACGCAGATAGTGCACGCGTGCGATGCACCGACTCATGGCGCTTGCATATGTGCTAGTTTTTAGCACTAATGTCAGATTTTACAACACCGTGATATAGCGATGGAAGCACAGACCAAAGGCTTTTTAGTAAATAGTACATATGGCAATTACCGCTACAAACCTGCACATATTGGTACGCAAATAAAATTGTATTTGATGGCCTATGGCGGGTGAAACAGCGGGGCACACTATAAAGAAATATTTGCCAGATCCAAAACTAAGACGTTTCGCTAGCGATCGCTCGCTCGTTCACATTATTTAGGATGATATGTAAGTGAAGGTCCGTTATATCTACGAGTATGTTTTCTAGACTTCAAATTACCGTATACTTTCGTTGTGTAACCTAAAAGACGTTTTCTATCAATTATATCGCAAATAACTTTATTCAGCGAATTTTATTGCAAAATGGTTGTTTGTTTCAATATACCGCCTGAGCTATACTTCAATTAATAATATAATCTGAAAATCAATAACTACGTTTTTTTTTGTTTTGTTTGGCCAGGGGTGCGGGCGAAGTGATAGGTCTGCTTAAAATGGGTCGCAAACACCTGTTCCTATTCGACGAGCGCGACAAGGTGTGCGAAGTGGAGCCGCTGTGCGTGCTGGACTTCTTCGTGGTGCACGACCGGCAGCGGCACGGGCACGGCCGCGTGCTGTTCGACCACATGCTGCGGGACGAGGGCGTGGAGCCGCGCCAGCTGGCCGTCGACGGGCCCTCGCCCAAGATGGAGCAGTTCCTGGCCAAGAACTACGGCCTCGAACGACTGCTGCGACAGAATAACAACTTCGCAGTGGCTCCTACATTCTTTGATAGCCTCCGGGATGTCAGGTGGGTCGTTCGTAAACATTTCAATTTCAGGGTAAAAAGTTGTGATTAAGGCGATAGATACACATATCATTGATATCAGTGTTATAAGGGTCCGAAGTTAATATTCACATTTTCAGAAGCCTTTTATTTATTTGGAAACCCTAACTAGCCTGTGATTGAACATCCAGAACTTCGATACTGACGATATCTTTTCAATGATTAAATCTTCAACACTTTAAAGCCACATACAGAAGGCGAAGGCGTGCATTTTGTATCGTTTTTATGCTACTACAAATGCCATCCGGTAGGTCGCTCCATATTTTTTAAAGCGTTTTGTGTGTGGCGGATCGAAATGTGGCGGTAGCGATACAAGTAGCCATTACGAGAGGAGAGAATCGAGATAGGCGGTCGATCTACGGAGCCGTGGCGTACGTGTAGTCCTCCATACGAGTATAAACTTAAACGATACAAAATGCACATCTTTGCCTTCGGCTATTGTGCGTAGCGGCTTTTAATAGAAGTGATGCCTATTTAAATCTTGGTAACGTGAGCTGTACTGTACATCAGTATGTCGGCGACATGTATGTGTATAGTTTGTTCCTGAATTTTGAACATTGACCGCAGGCTTTCTCTGCGACAGATATTGGATATTAAGAAGAAGCGTTCTGAGCTAGTGTCGCCGGGGCTCTGGTTATTGCACGATCTTACATACAACATATAAGTATTGGATTCCATTTAATTAAGTATTCTTGTGCTACGTAGCTAGGATCACAGTAGTAAAACAAAACGAAAATGAAGCAATCGTGGCGTACGATTTAGTAAATGTTGCTCTGTATTAATGTATTTATTTACTATATTACACAGTAAATTATACACCGGGTAATAAATAATAATTTACTAATTAGTGTTATTAGAGCATAAATGTATGCCTAAAATTCATAATTCTTGCCCTACTCCGAAGTTATGTTTAGGATTAGACGTTTGTTTAGTTTTGAGGAAGCAATATCAATACATATAATAAGACACTAAAATGCGAGTGTCTGTACATTTAATATTTTTCAAAAAAACTGATAAAGTGCGATTAAAAAAGAGTAACAGAAACCAAAAAGACAGTTTTTGGAATTTTTGTCTGTCTGTATGTGTGTATGTCTGTCTGGTACGTTATAACTTCGAAAATACTCAACTCAAAATAAAGACGAAAACACGCACTACACCTATTAATTTTAATAAAATAAATTACACATTGAATTTGATCGTAAATTTAGTAACATAAAATCTCAATAGATGGCGCTGACTTATTTTACAACTCGCTTTGGTTACGTTTTCGCATTATGGTATAGCAGATTGAAATTAACCCTAGCAAATTAAAAAATTTGATGGTCTTTGTCTTTGTGGTTTGTGGTTTGTGGTTTGTGGTTTGTGGTTTGTGGTTTGTGGTTTGTTGTTTGTGGTTTGTGGATTGGGGTTTGTGGTTTGTGGTTCTTTTGGTTTGGTAAATGGACGTGGACGGTTCGGTTCGCTATTGTTAGTTGTCTTGCTTGAATTGAAAATTGAATTTGTTGTTTGACGGAACATACGACCGTGTCGTATAAAAGGTGGACACAAATCAACTGCAAATATTTAAAGGGCAGAGACAGACCACTATACTGAACAACTTTTCCAATTAAACTTATATCGAAATACGAAATTTTATTTTTCACTCTCCATACTAAACTAGATCAGCTGATTCTCAATTTGTATGGGAGGTCAAAAAATTTTTTTCGTATTTCGACATAAGTTTATTTAGGAAAGTTGTTCAGTTGAGTGGTCTGAATCTGCCCTTAAAATATTTGCAGTTGATTTAAATTCACCTTATATAAAGAATTTTAATTATTTTAAACTAGCTGTTCCCCGCGGCTTCGCCCCGCGTGGGACTCGGTTATATCGCGCCCAAAAGTAGCCTATGTTTGACCTCAGGTCTTTAACTACATCCCTACCAAATTTCATCACAATCGGTCCAGCAGTTTAGCCGTGAAGAGGTGACAGACAGACAGACTTTCGCATTTATAATATTAGTATGGATAATGCCTAGGAGGAAACGATCTAATCTGTCGCATCATCCCAGAATAGCTAAAAGCAGAAGGTTAGCTAGATCTCAAGAATCTAATGCGGATAGACAGATGATGATAGGCAACGCCATGCATTGTCTCGATCTTTAGAAACTTCTGACAGAGAGTCTCGGTTGTCCGCTGACCGCGAGCGTCATGCGTCAAGTTTACCGAAGCTCAAGGTTTTGGCGGAAATTGTCGGGGATGAAGTGATTTACACGTCATATAGGTACCTAACAGTGTTGTGCATCAGGATGATGCTACCACCTACCCTATCGAGTTTTTGAGTTCATTGGCTGCAAGTGGTCTTTCTGCTCATAACATTACCCTTAAAGTCGGCGTTCCCATTATGCTCCTAAGAAATCTTTCTCCGTCTAAACTATGCAACGGGACCCGACTCAAAGTAACGGTTTTGCAGCGCAACTTAATACAGGCCGAAATTCTCACAGGGTGTGGTTCAGGCGAAACGGTGTACATACCTCGAATACCACTCATCCCCAACAATTACCCCTTTCAATTTAAACGCACCCAGTTTCCAGTTGCTGTATGCTTTGCCATGACGATAAATAAGTCGCAAGGACAAACCCTAAAAGCAGCTGGCATCGACCTAAGAACAAGATGTTTCTCGCATGGACAACTGTATGTGGCCTGCTCGCGGGTCAGTAGCGCCGAAAATCTATTTTTATTAGCCTCTGAGGGAAGAACTGCTAATATTGTCTACAAAGAGATTCTTTGAACTTAACTCTGAAACATGATATTTGTTTATATTTGAATAATGTCCTGGCTACTTCCATTGCGTCATTACATTTCAATGAAACACAGGTTACACGAAAAGCGACCTACACGCGGGCGGAGCCGCGGGTAACAGCTAGTAAACATATATTACATTTTAATTCAAGTTCAACTCAATTCTTTATTTAGTAAATTGTAACAAACAATATAGTTAAACTTTATAGACCAAGGTCAATTTGAAAAACACCATTTTCAAACTTGCCATAGCTGAAGGTCGATCACAAAGGCCCGAAGCATATATACCGATACCTGTAGCATAGATATTCTCGGAGGTCTTTAAAGTTAAAATGTACGTATCTTATTATTATACTAATACGTTGGACACCATTTTGAACTGTCCGTCCGTGTGTGTTGCAGCAAGTCGGAGAGCCCCGCGGCCGCGCCCAAGCCGCACTCCGCCATTGCCAATGTGAGCACTTACATACTACGTCTATATAGGCTTTTATTAACTTTGCTACCCTTCGTACGAGTTTACACTTTTTGACGACAGGGCATTGTATTGGAATTTGGAATTAACCATGAAAAAATAGATTATCCCTATATTTTTTTAAGACTATAAGTACAACCAAAATAAGAAATAACCCAATGTGACAATAGGTAATTATCAAGTAAATAGGCGTTATGACATCGTACGACATTTGTTTACAATCATTTCAATCTAAAATGTGTATCTCCTCGGCAGGTGATCCACGGTGGCGGCGGCGGCGGCTTCTACCACGAGACCAGCAATGGGTACGTATATTAACAACATGACTTGCCTTCGTTAGCGCCATTCCTGGGTAATCTATTGCTCAAATAAATTTCAATGTTAATTGTCCTATTATTTAAGATTTCGAAGAAAGAGACAAAATGTCGCCCTGATCAACGTGTTTGCTTGCAGTTTGATAATACTTTTGGAGCATGGACGATTCAGTGAGTTTATCCGCTGACTAGGGCAGACACGATGATCTTGAACACTTAAAGCACGGATCAGACCCAAATAAATATTAAAATAAGTGCTTCTTGCATCACATCTCGAAGAAAGAAGCATGTTTAAGATAATCTAAATATAGAAATCCTTCGCGAGGTCATACCCTAGCTGTGTATCAAGTAGATACCGTTCAGCCATCCATCGTCACAATAAGCGTTTATAGTCATTACCAGTTTGAGTCTGGCACGTGCTGCTGGTCACATTCCGTTATATTATGATTTGCATTTATTTTACGTTCAATTTGGTTGCTTGCAGCTACTCGCCGCAGCGCGTCCACTGGCACTGACCGCCGCAACGCTTGTTTAATTTAATTATGTTTTGTTTACACGGCGGCTAGAGCCTCTCCTATTCTTGTACTTTCTCGACCCACGCCATCTAATCGATGGTTTGGTAATTTTTCATAATGTTATGCTAACATAGTCTATGTTCTGTTTAAAACTTGAACGCAAAACTTAAAGATGTAGAGTCGAATAAATGTTAGTTGTAAAATAACATTCCGACGAATTGAGAACCACCTCCTTTTTTTAAGTCGGTTAAAAACACTTCTAATTCAACTAATATTTACTTCTTTTGCTAGTTTTACCATGTTCTTGGTACTAGCCAGTTTCGATTGATTTTGACACCATCTTTCTTCAAAGTTCTGGTCACAACTCGCGCAATGAATATCACAAGTCGATATAGAGTTCACATCGGGTATCCATACAAAGTAACTAAACAAGTGAAGGCTACTAATTATAAATGAAACTATAAAACCATACCTTTATACATCACTTTTTCAAAAGTGTCTTTATTTGGCGTGGGGCGAGAACATTATGTAGTCGAGACACATGATCTAGCAACTGTACCTATTTTCCCTGCAAGTGTCAACAGGACAGAAATATGACCTCAGTGTATGTCTTCCGCCACTTATAATTATTATAAAAAGATGGGGTTATATTTCAAATCAAAGTTGCTTTATTTTATAAATGTGTCTGTTCGTCTGTAAACGGGAAAAAGGCTTTCTTGCACACTTTGAAATTTGACGAAATGAATTTCATGAAATTGGCATTTACGATCAAATTATTAAATGTTAATCTGTTTTATTAAAATTTATTATAATTTTGCAATTCTATTCAGACTAATTCCAAGTGTGAATCAAACCTAATTATAGTGAATGTTTAGTTACAGCTTTTATAGATAGAGATACATTATGTATTATTTGGTTTTTGTTTCCGTGTGTGGTCACATTCGCACGATGGTGGCGACTTCCATTAGGATGGAGGGACGCCACTCTTGTGTGTTGCGTTTCGACACCAATAATGACATTTATTATTTAATATAAAATATTTTATTATTTTGCAAAATTTTTATCGACAACGATGTTGATCGGCAACAATCGATAATTTATAGCTTTACCGCCTTTAATCATAGAAATTGACAAAAGTTTCTTGAGCCCATTAAAACAAATATGTTTTGCCCCTTTCTCTCTTATCTTCACCTTTTTTTATTAAAACATCGTGAAAAATCGAGTCGAACACATTTTAATCAAAACGGGCTTAACAAACTTATGTTAACCTATATGTTAAAGTTTAATTTTATTGTTTGACATGTTCGCGCGCAATTCTTTTGCCTCACTGAATGTGCACCAACATGACCGATTGATGTGAATTGCGTGTTTTAAAGCCTGGCTAGATCTCGGATCACCTGCCCAAGGCCAGCAGTGGCCAGCAACTTGAATTATGCGCTAAATTTTACGTCACTCTCTTTTGTACTTTTTCTATGACACACCTTACACATATCATTCCAATTTTGACGAGATTATTTTGAATGAATGGTTGACTTTTAAAAATATTTGATTTATATTAACTACGAATGTCTGTAAAAAGCGATGTGTCCTAATATTTATTATTGTCAAGTGGGCCAAAAGGCGGACGTTTTTCATGAGATTAAAACTACGACCAACATTTTTTTCTTCATTTGTAGAATAATCGTTCCTTTATGAAAAGGATTAATTAATTTAGTTTAGGACAACTTTTCTTTCTTTAAAATGCGCAAATTGTAGTAAAATCAGACCATGTAACATTAACTTTATTTTTATTTTTAAGTTGCATGGTTAAATAGATTTTTTTATTGAATTAATGATTCTAAATTTTCAATTTTAAGCTTTTCGCTTTTTAAGTCATATTCTTCAATATAACCTATATAAACGTTTAGCTGAAATGCTCAATGCAGTAGCTTTTGTAGTAATTATTCATATTTGAGAATTGCATTTTGTGTGATTATTGTCGCATACCAGTGAAGTCTCTGCAGCGATGCCTAGTTATATAATAATTATTAGTTGTATGTTGACACGAACTTTAGTAAAGATGCACTGTGATAATATTAATATATGTATGTTTAGAGTTTTGTAAATTATTTTATTGATGAGAATCTATATATCTAAGCACTTAGTTTTTTTTATTATTAATTCGGCATGCACGAAACGAAAATCGGCTTTGGGTTTTAGAGAAAAAAAATCGAAACGTTCAAGAATCACATTAAGTAGAATTAATCACTTGTTCCCATTCCATGGTTAATCCGTGTTACAATTTAGTTTGATGTAATTACGATAGGCACAAGAGTTCTATTTGTATAGAATAGAATTTATCAAATTTTTTTACCTTCATCACGAAGCTCGGTCAGGTGGTCGGTTTATTTGTATACAAATATTATATTTGTGTCATGTGACTTGCATAACTATTTCTGAATATCACCATAAATGTATGAGTATTATTGCAAGCGGGTCACGTGCGAGCAGAGGGTCTCCGACATCCCCGGCTGCACAGTCGGCCGCAGCCGCGCCGACGCCGGAACCGGAGCCCGAGCCGTACGTGAGCCCGTCGCGGCCGTCGTCACTGCGCGTGGAGCCGGTGTCGGTGCCCGCTCCGGCGGCCGGCCTGGCATCCGGCGCGGCGTCCGGTCTGGCGGCCGGCTTGGCATCCGGCGCGGCGTCCGGTCTGGCCGCCGGGCTGGCATCGGTGGGTCGACCGCCTATCTCGATTTTGTACTCTCGTAATGGCTACTTGTATCGCTGAGCTACATTTCGTACCGCCTAACACACAAAAAGCTTTCAAAATTTTTTTTTTTTTGTTTACGATGTTGATTACGATGTCACGAAAAATCAAATGAAAATCATATGAAAGTGACAGTTAATTCACTCCGCCTAAGTGATCTAGCTTTTAAAAAACTGGCGCCGATCTCTATACTCTAGCAAGACATACTTCATTGCATTGAAAACATGGGCAGCGAGCTCACTGTTTTTATAACTTTTTGTCTCTCAAATGGCTAATTATCGTCTTTTTATATAATAAAGTACCTCGATTTTACGCATCTATTACATTTTATAAGTTTTACAATCACTAGAATAGTGAAAACTGCGTATAATCGTGTTAAAATCCAAAACATTTTGCAATGTGGAATCACATGAGATACTAAAACATTTTCACAGCTGTAAGATAATAAATAATATTAAATGAAGTGGCGAAGGAGGAAACACCAAGGAGACAACAAGCCAATGCTATTACGAAGCGGATTTTTACCGATATTTATCTTCGCGTCAGTGTTATACTAGATATTGCATCCCTCAAAGTATAGCTATTATTGAACCGAAACCAAGGTATTTATTACACTGTAGGTACAGCTGCATTGTTTGTTTATCAACCCCCTTAGTTCTACAATATATATATATATATATATATGCTACTTGTCATATATCTAACATCTTATCTACAAAATGTACACAAACATTTCGAATGAACTATGTTTTGGCAATATTTTTTTGCTATGCATCGCGCAGATGCCTAGGTTTCTTTTATTAAGTTTGATTCGTTGAGGTAAAGATGCACTCAATCAACTACAAATCTTGAGGAAGTAAGAATATCACCTTCCAAAAATCTAGGTTCCAATGGCTGCAAGCCGTAATGTAGTTTATAAGTATGTTTCACGTGCTATGCACCTATTTACTTGCTTGCTTATGTAAATACTAGGAGCCAGAGATATTAATGATAGTTATAAGAGGTACTTACTTAAAATCTATGGTCAAATAACCATGTGTTATGTGTGTGTGAAAATCAATTCCATATAAACTGACATATTATGATTAAATATGAAATTTTGTTCTAGATTATATGATATATTTGGATTTCCTTGAGTTCCAGTATTAACAAACACCTATACTAGTATTTTTCATCCAATGATTCTTAAGGACGCATGTTACAATGGGAGGTCATATCACTCGCTAACTTAATCTTTACAAATTCGGAAAACAAAATAAGCTCTATGAGCTGGGAGAAGGTAAGTGGTTGTACTTGTATATCTATGTTTTATTAAATAAATAATGTATAATGAACATTAACTCACACAGCATTTTTCATAATGCTTTGGAACAAAATGCTATGGCTTAAAAATGGGGAATCTATTACTTGTCGACAAAGGTACAAAACCCAGTCAAGCGAGAGTTAAATTACTACACCAAGAGTTCTGTACCAGCTAACTTCATTGACTAATTGAAATATCTAGATAAAAGAACAGACAACAGAGGCTTTGTATTGTATGAAACCCTAAAAAAGTAGTGTCAATTTTTTTTTACATCCAGAGAAAAAGGTAGTGGTATTATTTATTCTTTTTAGTAATCCAACAAGCATAAGGCCCACCTAATGAAAAGCTGTACCACAGTTTATAGACATGTGTCTGATGATAACAACATGATTGTTTACGATGACATACTTACTTTTTATTGCACCAAGAAATAATATATACAGATATTATGTCTTTCTTGAAGATGTGTGTTCTATTAACTAGGAACCATGCCATAGTATAGTCCATTATCCTGTGGTGTCTTTTGAAGATGAGAATGCTAATTGAATATAATGAATATTTATATTACAGAAGCTTCTAGTTCTGCACCAAGATCATTGATGATGATGTTCATTATTAATACATATTCAGGCAGTCAGGAAGAGCATTTTACAAATGATGAATAAGAAAAAAGAATGTGATGGAGAAACCTGAGACGACTGGGAAAGGTGTAAATATATGTGGTGTTAATGTTTATAATTTAAAAAGAAAACATTTTCTAATTTGTAAATTGTATATAATTTACTACTACAATATTGTTAATATTAACATGTAGTTAATAATAAACCACTTTAAATGTATATGAAGTAAACATCTACACACATATCTAAGTAATAACAATCAGTTAAAGTCCCATTTGTATTTTATTTAAACCGAATACTCCCTCTATTATAAATCTGTATTTATAAAGTACATGTTGCTATAAATATACTGTAGGAAGTGAAATACAGGCTTCATTTTTTTTAATTATTATTTTTATGAGTATCAGAGAAATAAGTACATACATTGTACTTATTTTATTGGAACTTTGAGTATGTTTTCACTTGCAGTTTCCAATATGCTGCCTGCAGATTTAAGAACAGACTTTCTTAAGTCATTGACACATTTTTATTTAATATCTCAAAAACTACCAAATCGATTTAGATGAAACTTGGAACAGACCCTCTATACACATACAATCATGTACAAAAACTGTGCAATTCTGACTATACCTAAGGATAATAAAAACTTGGAACTAATTTCATTTAAAATCTTTTATTGACAAACACTACATTCATGTCATTGTTACTCCATATACTTGTATGTTTCATAGGTACAGAATATACATATGGTGATTCTGGCATGTAAATATTATTTTCATTTATACATTTTTCTCTCTCTACGAGGAAAACAAGATGATGGATAAGGGTGCTTGCTTAATCCTCTTCCAGTAGTACATTTGGGTCCCTCACGCTGCTGTTCTGTGAAGGCTTATAGCAGGTGCCTCCTTCTCTCCTAAGCTTAAAAAAAATAAGTATGACATTATCAATAATAATATGTATAATGAATATGAAGCTGTGTTTGTTAGTAACATAATTAAAATAATTATAAATGCAAATGACTATGTACTACTTTTTCTTTGTTTATTTTTTCTGTCTAAATATATAATAAGAGAAAGTATATCTTGGATAGATTGGGACTTTGAAAATTACTGTGCATTAAACATTGAACCACAGCCACAGGCAGGACATAGTATGTATCTCTCATTAGTCACTACATATATTTACTTTATCACTAATGAAATATATTTTAGGAATAAGTATGTAGCAAAATTGTTAAATAATATTTATAAGTAAAATGGCAAATAAATGAGCTTAAAAAAACTCATCTGCTTTAAATTTATAAACTATGAAATAGCCCACTCTTTCTCTTCCTTCTTTTATTCATGATGAGCTTTTAGCATTTCCCACTATTACATACAATATGTATAGTATCTGTACATATGGTATATTTACAGATATAATTATCTGAATACATAAGGTTTCACCTTATGTGCAATCAACATGGACAGTAAGGATTTTAGTTTGGATATCAGCGTAGACAACTGATATAATGGTATACTCCTACATAATGGTTTAAACTGCAAAACAGGAATATAACTTACTATATTGTCATGATTTTTATGGTTATGCTTATTTATATTATATATTTTATGATTTACTACGCAATGATGGTGATAATAGGCTTAAATAATAACAACCGTGGCGCCATCTTACGAGAGTCTGTCATTGGTTGATCAACTCCCCGCTTTGACACCACAAGCATAGCGGTGGGGAGGCAGTGGAGATGGTACTAACAAGAAGGGATCGAGGGACATTCTTGGTTAGAGTCTCAGACTGAGCGGACGGTTACTTGACTACCGACAGCACCAGTACAGAATTCATCACATTTCAGAAGTGCTCTTATCTCGCCCGCAGAAGTGGAAAAAAGATAGAAATTGTAAGTACTTTAATGTTTTAAATAAATATAATGAGTTTTTGCTTACAAGCTTTACAGATAGAAGTTAAAATTCAGACTTTTTTTATTTTTACTAAGTTATAATAATATGTGTGTCGCGTTAATGTTTTTATTTCAAGCCATCAGTACAGGCTGACAAGTTATATTTTTGCTTTGCTTCATGATTATATTTGTTGTTAATGATTGCTACCCTCAGTTTTGTTAGTACGTCCTACCTACATTTACTTGTTTTGAAGCCTTAATGGTGGAACCTTGTTTCTATTCTTCTGGACTGATAATAGTGAGATTGGTTAGCTTAAAGATTAGTAAAGTGCAAATTTATTGATGATAGTGTTTTAATCATGTGTTAGTTAACGTATGTTTATCACAAGAAAAAAAAAAAATCTTGTTCGAATTGCCCAGTCGTGTGGTTGCGGTAAGCCCTTTTTATTAAAGAGTGGTTTCGTTATTTTGATGGAATAATTATTCTAATTTTACATTTATGTAGTGTAAAGTTTAATTTAATAAATTTAATTTAATTATTAATACAGTAAAAATAATTTAAAAAAAAGTAAAGGTTTTTATAATTGTCGAATTTAAACTTATCGTACTTTTTAAGTAGACATTGTTAAAGTGTCGCTTTTGTGTGAAATAATGAAATACTTACATCATACATACATCACATGAATTGTGACTAAGGTTGCGTGGCCAGCCAGCCAGCCAGGCCTGCTTCTGGCCGGGCCCACAGAACACACACTCATTTTATTATGCTTGTTTTTCTGCTTTCATTTCATTCTTGCTAATACATTGTGGTTAAAATATTAATTTGCTTAGCCTTTATTTTTTTATTGTTTTTATTATTTGTTGTACAAGGGGCGTTACTTTTATGAAAATTTAAAGTTTTGTAAGGCCAGATATGATGCTTATAGATCGTATCGATGATAATGATGACGATGGCTTTCCCCAGTAATCATGCTATCATGAACAAAAGGATTTTTCATGTCCGACCGAATAAAGTAGTGAGCGGTTAATATGGTTGATTTAAGATTGTTAGTGGTTTATAATATTATTGGTAAAATTGATAACTAGCTGTAGCCCATGACTTCGTGCGTTTGATTATGTTAGATGTGAGAGTGCATCTTTTTGAGTTCTGTAATAACGTGAGCGTGCGTTTGATTATGTTAGATGTGAGAGTGCATCTTTTGAGTTCTGTAATAACGTGAGCGTGCGTTTGATTATGTTAGATGTGAGAGTGCATCTTTTTGAGTTCTGTAATAACGTGAGCGTGCGTTTGATTATGTTAGATGTGAGAGTGCATCTTTTTGAGTTCTGTAATAACGTGAGCGTGCGTTTGATTATGTTGGATGTGAGAGTACATCTTTTGAGTTCTGTAATAACGTGAGCAAGCGTTTGATTATGTTGGATGTGAGAGTACATCTTTTGAGTTCTGTAATAACGTGAGCAAGCGTTTGATTATGTTGGATGTGAGAGTACATCTTTTGAGTTCTGTAATAACGTGAGCGTGCGTTTGATTATGTTGGATGTGAGAGTACATCTTTTGAGTTCTGTAATAACGTGAGCAAGCGTTTGATTATGTTGGATGTGAGAGTACATCTTTTGAGTCATGTACCAACGTGAGCGTGCGTTAGATTATATTAGATGAAAGTTAGCATCCTTTAAGTTCGTTATTAGCGCGAGCGTGCGCTAGATCATGTTAGATGTTAATGTGCATCTTTTGAGTTTGCTATTAGCAAGAGCGTGCTTTATTTTATATATAGATGGAATCGTACATCCTTAAAGTTCTGACGAGCTGCATGTTAAAAGTTATGGGTAAAAATGTCTTGTTATGTACAGATGAAGTCCATCTAATTAATTATATTTATGAAATTAGTGAAAAGAGCTAATGTATTTTCTTATGCATACATTTTTTTTCTGGTTTTATCTACAATCAGTTCTCTGGACTATGAGCCTTGACGATGAGCAATAAGATAAAAATATGTGTCCCTTGTAAAGGCTCAGTAGAAGTAGCCTTCTCTTAGAATCTTGAAGCGAGTCCTTGAATATCATATCATAATTTATAAGATTAAGTGCCAGCTCATTTGGGTGGTTCAAGAATCGATTTCTGTAGTTTCCTAAGTGTTGATCTGCAGTGTGTCGTGAATTTTAGCATTGGTGAGGAACCATGATGGTTATGTTTGTATTACAAGCACTGCCCTACAATTGGAGGCAGTATGTTCAAATGAGTTTCAAGATTGTTTTGTATATGAGGAGTTTGTTATCTATAAATAGAACAGAGTTGCGTGCCATCAGCCAGTCCTCGATACTGGAGATAGATGTCATCTTTTTTTGTTTTGATGTGCTTCTTCCATGTTAGTTTGCGATCCAAATGCATTCCGAGATACTTGACGGAGTCATTCTGTGGTAAGCTCATGTCCCTTAGTTTGATGGTGGGCAGTTTCTCTTTTTTAAGCAAAGATAATATGGGTACAATTTTGAGTCACTTGCTATGATCGCCATTTGTGGAGCTTTTCATCAATCTTATCAAGGCAATCTTGTGATGCCAATAGTTGACGCCAAACCTGGATTTTTGTTACCTGCTAATATAGCCGTAACATCGGCAAATTTAGTAACGGTGGTTGGTGATATTATCGGCTTCAGGGAGATCAGATATATAGATCGTGAACAATTTGGGATCTAAGGCTAATCCCTTAGAAACATCGCTTTAATTTCATAGAAGTCTGATGTCTCTTCATCTATTTGAACCTGGAATAATGTATTTCGGCTATGCATCCACTAGCAAAAAGTTACTGTGAGGATACACTTTCCTGATTTTGTAAAGTAGTTCTTGTACCACACTTTGTAAAATGCCCGCTAATTGTCCAAGAAAGCTGCTTAGTAGATTTTCTAATAGTATCGCATACTCTGTGAACCTGTTATATTGTAGAGTGATATTTACTAAAGCCCAATTGGTGTTTTGGTATTGCATCAGGTTCCGAGAGGATACGCAAAATTCTAATTAGAAATCTTTCGGAAGATTTTAGACAAGATTGGTAAGAAACGAATTAACTGTAAGAGCTTGCAGAATGAGGTGGTTTGCCTGCCTCGTAGAGCATTGTTATAACTGATACTTTTCACAGGCATAGAATGAATTGGACTCTCAATATTCTGTTGAATAGAGTAGTGAGATAGACTATGGCCTTTCTTGCTGACTATTATTGTGTTGCCTCTAAATTGAGATATGGTATACTTTTTTGGGGAAATGCTGCAACGATACACATTCTGTATCCGAGCCATGTTTAGAGACAACAAAGAGATTTGTGTATCAGATTTTAGAAAATTGAACTTAGACTTTACCCTCACTGTTCATTTTTGAGGCATGATTGTATGTGAGGCAAAATATAAATAGTTTTAAGCAAATTGTTAATAGACGACCAAAACCAACAAGAATTATGGTACAAATACTTCCTCAACATGAATGAATGAATGAATAAACACTTTGTTGCATCAATTAATGAATACATCATTGGATTGTATATGAATCTAATCTTGCGTCGTAAAGTAGGACAATATATGTTTTGGAACCGAAATTATTTAACAAATTACCTGACAGTATGTAAGAGTTAAGATATAGAGCATTTAAAGAAAAGTTACGAACACTGCTAATAGATAAACATTTATTTTACTAACACATTATGACTACTCAGATTATTATACTTTTATTGGAATCATTGCAAGTTGGAAATTATGATAAAATACCATGTTGACTATATCTTTTTAAATTTGACATTGTTTTAAATGGTGTATCTTTATAATTGAGTATTTTTAGACATGATATATTTGCACGCCTTACTAAGGTAAAATGTATTCGCACATTCATATTTTTACACCATCATTTTGTACATACATTCATGCAAATAAAGAGATTTGATTTGATTAACTCTTCTAGAACTTCTTTGATGATCAAGTCAAAACCAAGTGACTTATGTCTTTGGAAATTAGAGATGACCTGTTTAACTTTTTGTACTATCACTGGGTTAAGTGGAACAGATAGTTGGAAGACTTGGTTCAGCTCTTCTATCTATTTCAGTTTCCACGTCTTCATAGCCTTCATTTGGTGCAAACACGTCAGCTAAATGTCTTGCAAATATATCAGCTTTCTCTTTTCCAGTATGTGTCCACCCAGTATTAGTTTTAAATGGAAACTTCATGCCTGTGGTTTAAATGGACCTTTGGTAGTTTTCCACAGTGAATAGTTGGTGGATGGTATCGCAGTAAGGTATTCTAGCTGGTGTCCAATTGTTTTGTTCTGGACGTCTTTCACAGCAATCAATCAAATTTTGATCATTTAAACAATCACCGTCTCTGTACTATATTTCATTATAGCAGATAATAATGGAACTAATTGTCAACAGTATAGGGCTATGATCAGAGCCGCTATCATAGCAAGTTTCTGCTTTCAGATAGTGTACTTCTGGCCCTTTTGCAAAAAAAAAAATATTCAGAGAATTTCAACATATCGCCAGTATGTTGGTTCACAAGTCGTGATTACATTAAGATTGTTATTGCCAAGACACAGTTTGAGCAGTGTACCTTTGGTTGAGGTCAACCTTAATCCCCAGAATGTTTGGCACCCCAATCTCCACTTGAAATAAGTCTGCCTCCTAGTGTCAAAACGTACTTACTGTAAGTAGAACAGTTACTCTTGTGCCTTGGATGGCATTAAACTGCAGACAGATTAAGACTTCCAAGCTTACCTTTAATAGCTATGGTGGTTGCTAGGATTCGGAGTGTT
Source organism: Apomyelois bistriatella (assembly GCA_947044815.1). Lineage (NCBI taxonomy): Eukaryota > Metazoa > Arthropoda > Insecta > Lepidoptera > Pyralidae > Apomyelois > Apomyelois bistriatella. The sequence goes on along the minus strand of OX345709.1, from coordinate 10,352,109 downwards.
TATACTCTGGCAGCAGGTAATGCTTATGGACTTACATGACTCATTCCATCAGGGTGGTGTGTGATATAAGTGTTGTAGTCCTTGATGGAACGTTACTTTGCTTGATGCAGTGTGCTTTTGAGATTAAGGTCACATCTAGTTTGTGAGTTGCAATAAGTACTTCAAGTTCAGATTTATTTGGAGCTAGCCATTTATGTTCCAGGTAGTAATTCTTAATGTCTTCTAATTCTTAATCAGTAGTCATTTTATTCTTCTGACAATTAAGTAGAGCGAAGAGGCTTATAAAGTGCACTCATATGTTGTAGGAGCATGTCTAATTATTGAGGTTGATGCTTTAAGCAGTTTTTTTTTTATTTATTCTTCAATTTTATTGGTTAACTTAGATGACACTTCAGTATTGCCTTTTAGGATTTTGGCATAGAAAGTTCTTTTTTTTTAATATCATGTGTAAAAAGTTTAGTTTCATTTGAGTAGCATCTGATGAAATCAGTGTTAGATTTTTGTATAATATATGCATTTGAAGTTTTCGTTGGGCATTCAAGCCTTATTGGTTTGGCTTTCGACTTGCTAGAATCTCCTTGTAAACACTACATTCCTAGTAGTTGCAGGATGCTCACCTTGGAAAAGGGCGCATAGTGCTGGTGTACTACTGTCTTTTTTTTTGCATTCTGAAGCTTGATGACCTTGAGCACATTTCACACACTGATATAGTAAAATTAAAACTTATTACTAATTAATTGACAATGACAAAGTTTACTATAGTAACGAGGAATTAATGGACTGATATTAGTTTTATTGTACAAAAGGTACGATGTACATTAATGTAGTAATATTTCAGTATTAATGATGTCAGTGTATCAATTTTTGATTTATTTCTCATTTTTAATTTTTATTTTGAATTTGACTGCTGCTATTTGACTTGATGTTAATTATTATCATTATTTTTATTAATCTATTGTATTGACGGGTAAAAATAAATGAGTATTATGAGTATTTTTTTTGAATGACAAAGTTGTTGGCATCTTTGACACTAAGGAATTGTATGCCTCGTTTGAGGACCTTTTATTTTTACTGCTTGGTGGTGAATTTTCGTTATTTTTAACTGCACTATTGCTAGGACCTGGAGCAATATTTACAAAAAAAAAGTTGACGTTGGTTTTCTTTCTAGTCCAAATTTCACATTGATAATTTATCCTTGAATGATGTTTCCGGTTTTTTCTATCTCTGCTTCAATTGCTTTGGAAGGTGCTGTGTAGATTTTTTTTAAATAACGATTCTGTAGCATCGTTGATCTTCTTGGATGAATTTATACCCAATCCAACCATGTCGAGTAGATATTTTTTTTATAGTTTCTATACCGGCACTGATTACTTGAAGTTGATTTTTATTTATTATCCTCAGGGTGAAACTATCCGCACTGCCAGATGAACGAAGTAGTTCTGCCAGCTTATTGACTTCCTGTACACCTTATAAGAGTAATGGTGGTTTACTTGGTCATTTTACTATTGGCTGATCTTCAGATTCTTCATCTGTAGGGTGTATGGGTAATCCACTAAAGCTGTTCTGCGTGTTGATTGAATCTGGACATGGTGATTCAGATAGAATATACATTTAAATAATAACAAACAAAAAACAACCGAATGTCATGATATGATTTTATTGTGTTTGATTTAGTTTATACTTGAAAAAAGATTTGTTCATTTGATTTGGCTTATTATTTAAAATGTTTAGAGGAAATAATTGTAAATATTTAAATTTTGATATTATTGTGTTCTATGTTAATAATACTTATATATCTTTGTCACACTATGTAAATAGACTCAGATATGTTTTAAAAGGTGAATAAGGTATATTTTGTATTGATCATCCAATTGTACAATTTTTGTAACGTGCGCCGGAGTCTGCACGTTGTCCGATGGCCGAATGTCATGATTTTTATGGTTATGCTTATTTATATTATATATTTTATGATTTACTACGCAATGATGGTGATAATAGGCTTAAATAATAACAACCGTGGCGCCATCTTACGAGAGTCTGTCATTGGTTGATCAACTCCCCGCTTTGACACCACAAGCATAGCGGTGGGGAGGCAGTGGAGATGGTACTAACAAGAAGGGATCGAGGGACATTCTTGGTTAGAGTCTCAGACTGAGCGGACGGTTACTTGACTACCGACAGCACCAGTACAGAATTCATCACAATATTTACTTACTTATATCTATAACACAAAGTAAAAAACATTCACTTTAGAACTACTTAGCGGTATTTGCTACAATCATCCACTGCATCTGTGAGGCAAGGCAATTCAACCCACACAGTTTGGTTCATTATGATCCAATAATTTTTTTCTGTGTTCAGCAATAGATAGGACTCCATCAACTCTTTATCTGCCTTTATGATAAAACTGCATGGAGCGGGAATCCTGAGTCCTGACACATATTAAGAAAATCTTGAAAAAGACAAAGTGGTGAAATGTTTATGATCTTTCATTTACAATCGACAAATTTTTGTTATAAGTGTTTAACCAAAAACAACTTAGCGGTGCTTTAAAGACACACAATCACAGTTATTCAAGATAATTCTTTTATAAACGCACAAATACTCAATTCTAAAAACGATCAATTTGTTTACAACAAAACAATTGGTGTGGGTTTTTAGACCAATTTCTGAATTTCCCAAAAAGTAGTGAATAAAAAAAAAATTCGCTATTTAATTTTAATTAAATTAATAATTGCTAATTACTTTACGTAAAAAGACATTACGTACAAATAGAGCTTAATTGTTTGATTAAGCTACTTGATTATTTAATGAGATTTGTTTTAAAATATGCATCAATTTTCTTAATCTAAATAAAAATATACTATAACTGAGATTTAATTGTTAGATTGTTACCCTAAAATTACGAAATGTAATATATAATGGCAATCCTTCCATAAACAAAAAAAAAAACAGAAAACAAACGTCCATCGTTGACGTTGACATTTACTAATGTCAATGTCTTTTTTTCATTTTCAGATCATTTAGTTCACTTGTTGTTCACTTACCAAAGTGAAGCACGAGATGCGATAGCGTATACAATTTCCAGATGTCAAATTAGTTAGGCGGTTGCTTTTTTTGACAACAGAAACTAGAGCATCGCCTGGAGATTGGATACGCTTACGGCAAAGTATTGAAGTTAGGCGGTCGACCCACCGGTCCGGCGCGCACGCCGGCCGCGCCCTCGCCTGCCGGCTCGGCCACCGCTCGCCGACCACGGCTACTTCGACGTCAAGTTCTACCACAACAAACTCTGGTAGACGCCACCAGCGACGACGACGGCCCCACTCCTCTCACTCTAATCAAAATAGACTTTAAAATCTGTTAAGTTAATATTCATTCATTAGTATTAGTTCCAAATCAATTACTTGGAACTACCTAATAAAATTAGTAAAAGAATACAACTTTTTATTAAATTTCTGTTGTTCACTTTTAATTAAGCCTCCTTGCTATTTGGCACACTTTCTACGTCTAGTTTGCTAAGAGTAGTTCAGCCTCGTGGCGAGGAGAGCAGTGCCGGAGCCGCCGCCGGTTTGTGCTATGTGTATCGGAGGCCCGAGCTTTGCTAGTATATAAAGGCAGCTTGGCGGCCACAAGTATAATTGATAGGTGTATCTTACGGGAATTTGATTCTAACTAATATGATCAAATCAATAGTCTTATAGGCAGGTATACTCAATTGTTGTTAATTTAAAGCAAAAATAGACGCGATCAAAACATTGACACATTCCTCGACAGCCTCTGTCAGCCCATTGTGGACCAATCATTTATCTTGCACTCATATTCATGTATAGGTTCGTATTTAGATTAGTGTTTAAATAACAGAAACAGATGGTGATTCTGCGTTATAGTTAATTGCTGAATTTGATCACCATGTCCCTGGTCTTAAAAAAATAAAATTATTTACTCAAAACTGCGATTAATATTAATACTAACTGAGCAACTATGCAAACACGGGGTTTTTTTGCTCGAGCCGCAGTTCAGCTTTACAAACTCAGTCTTGTTGAACCCCGTGCTAGTTCGACATCAACGGCGCTAGTAACACTAACGCAACTCACGCCGCTACCAAATATATGCTAATTTTATTTTATGTTTTTATTAAAAATAGATGTGTCATGTAAGTTTGCCGGGCGGGGGTGTGTATCAGTGTGTACGCACATGACAGTCGACTGTCACGGCGTGCACTCCTCAACGCACAATGTTTCTAAACAAGGATGCGAATTTGTTTATTGTTTGGGATAACTGTGAAATGAAAATATATTTGTTTCCAGTTTTTCAATATTTATTTGTCTTATTAGAGCAACATATTTCATTTGCTTTTGGTAGATGTTATTTATTTATTTAGATTTTTTTTTATTTAATTTGTTTATATAAATGCGAAGAACTGGTTAGCTAGATTGACGCGATCGGTGCTGTACTTGAAACTTATTGTCTATGCCCGCGACTGGGGTGTTCGTGTTTGTATGGAACTTGGGAATAGTCGGTAACAAAATTATTATGTAATGTCGTTTATTCCCAGTTTTACCTTGTATCTACTTTTAGGATTAATTGTTAAATGTTTTTTGTTTTTACATTTAATAATAATTACTTAAAAACCATTGCATATTTGTATATTCGTATGTTCTCATTAGTTCAACAAATTAGTTCAATATTTTTTATCGCCTCTAATTAAATCTCAATCTGTGCAGTTAATTATATTCTACTGTAGATGTGTAATAAATGCGCCCCGCTCGAAATTACAAATGATTGTGTGAATGTATTTTGTTTGTATTGTTTCAATAAACTAATTTATTAATATTGTAGTTTTAATTATATTTGTAAATGCAGAATTGTGTCCTAATATAAATAGCAAGATAATTAATATGGTTGAGTGTATAGTCCCCCTACTCTCTTGGCTTCTTTCAGCATTTAGACATTGAGTCCATTGTTATCGATTTGGTTTGGACAGCAGCCACCATACTGGTGAAGAAGTAATACCCGTCTACCACACTTTTTAAGCAGAAAGGAAGCGGGTTATAAATTATTCTCAGACACCAGACGCCAGAGCCGCGGATATGGAAACCCTTAGGGCTTCGGTACTAGCATTAATTTCACAGAAAGTTGGCTTGAACCAATCCGCAATGCAGAGCTGAAGGGATTCCATATTCGCGCAGCGCAGGATACCACCTGAGTTTGGTCTGATACACAAACTTGACCCATGCAACTTAATTGTGAAGTCTTGAGATTTGAACACCCTATAAATTACTATTTAACAAGCTTCTATTTATAGTTTCATTTAAAATATTCAGTAATCATTTTCCATACGGAGGTAGCACCAATTAATAAGTGGCCAAGAAATTAACATAGGCGTGCACATTCAGCAACAAAGCCCAAACTATAGCAAAGTTTGCAATAAAAAAGAATGAAGAAGATAAAAAAGAATGTGTTAACAGACATAAGTGATTAGGTACTTAAATGATTGTAACCAGTCACAACAAATTTGATTTACATTTTTCAAAGCACTGCTGATAAGAAGAGCAATTTTGACCATTTAAGCTTTTTTTATGAGCAATTGAGAAGTCTGGGGACACCACAAGTCTCTTACACACTGTCCTCGCAATAGTAATGATGGTACCAAATGTTTGTTGTTATCTCATGTACAACACTCGTGTTTTGTCAAAGAACTTTTATAGCTACAAGTTAGGGAGGAGAAATAATAATATCCTATAAAATTTGGGTAATTAGATCCAACATCTGCTCTAATTAGAGGAGTACATTCAGAAGGTGAAGCTTTATAAGATGCGCAAGCGCGGATATGATATAGGTTCATAAATAGAACACTTCAATACACTGTCGGTATGGAAAACTGTGTTTTGGACTTGATATTTCGTATTGAAAAGTTTGATAATTTTGAAATATATGACAATCTTCCAACTCGATGGTGTATACGAAGTGACTAGAGTATCATACAGAGTTCGTGCCTGGGACGTCGCGCACACAGCTGGACTGCGACCACAAACATGCCACGCATGCATGTGTTCGTGATCCCTTTGAACCATTCCGTAACTAAATTTCGTAGTTGAAAAATAAAAATCACATTTATAAACTGACATTGGTACGATAATAAAACAGTTCCATTACGAAGGTTCACTTAGAGTACAATCCCATTTCGTGGCCTCTCTTTCGAATTCTCGTCCTTTGCATTAGTGAAAGACCATTCAATCGCATCATATTATGTGCAAACCACTTAATTCAAATATTAGTCAGTATTTATCACAACTATGATCATTAATTTTGAAGTCAGGAAATTACGACAACTAAGAAATCTGGCTAAGGAATGGTTGGAGGTGTTCGTGATCATTCAAGACAAGTACTTCATATTGTGGAATGCTTTGGGTTCGCGAATGTCAAACTTCCATATGGATGCAAGCGGTCACAAGCGTTCAACATACATACACTCACGGTTCGTAAGACCCATATTATACATTATATACTTTACTTACAATATAAAAAATACCATACAACTGGTGTCACTAATTAGTAGTGGATACAACAATATGTACATAGAATAATATAGGTAGTATAGGTAGAGGGTACGAGCCTAGCCGATGTTCCGTATACTTACAAAGTCGAACCTATTGCTATACACCTGAGCGAGCGGACAACAGACAAAAAACGCTAGTTTAAAGGATGCATAGAGTATAAAATAACGTATATGTATTATGTAGTGTCGCTGTCGCAGTATGATAGATAAAGCCGTAATATAGTTATAACCCTAGTTATATGATTATATGCCGTAACATAGTTATACGAAGCAATTCATTACTATCTTACTAGGAACATAATTATAATACGGTTCTAGTTTAGTGATATGCTTATATTACTGGATTTAGTTTAGTAAAATTGTAACTTCAGTTGGTATTCTGAAAGATTAATTACAATGCAGCTTAATGCAATACAATTTATTTATTTATTAATACAGCTAACAAACATTACTTTGAATGATCCTATACCAAATGAAGAGGTGTCGCTTAGAGAAATATGCAGCTAGTCCATTACTATAGGCCTCATAAGAAAGCTCAAGGTCGCCCAAAGAGCCATGGAGAGAGCTATGCTCGGTGTTTCCCTACGAGACCGAATCAGAAATGAGATCCGTAAGAGAACAAAGTTGCTGACATAGCCCAGCGGATTAGCTCTTTGAAGTGGCAGTGGGCGGGGCACATAGCGCGACGAACTGATGGCCGATGGGGCAGAAAAGTTCTCGTATGGCGACCACGCACCGGCAAGCGTAGTATCGGAAAAAGTATTGTACCTTAATTTTGTAATAAAAATAAAAACCAATATAATAGTATTGTTTTCTTTGGCTCTCTGGCAGATTTATAACCATCTGACTAGATTAGTTTAGTCAGATAAACATATTACTAGATTGCAACCGTATTTTAATTATATTCCTAGTAAGATAGTAATTCATCTCTTTCGTATATCTATGTTACGGTATATAATTATATCCCTAGGGATATGACTATATCACGGCTTTATCTATCGTACTGCGACATCGCCACATCAATCCAAATGTAATCCGGACGTAGGCTGATGTAGCGACACGCAGTGACGTGATACGGCGAGACACACGTGACTAGAGATGGGCAAATGCCCGGGCATTTAAGGCAAATTGGGAAAATTCCCAATAGATGCCCATATATTTCTTCCCTTGGGCATTTATGTGAACATTTATTTTTTTATAGTGTAATTTATTTTATACTATATTTTGAGGATGAAAATAACATTTCCAACAATAGAAATAATAGGTAGTCATCAATATGTAATTCTCACGAGCATTAGTCCCCAAATTAGGAATTAAAAACAGTTTTAACTGATATATATTACTCCTCAATATGGCAACATGCCTGCTGCTACCTAACGAACAAAGTAATGGCAAAAGGTGGGGGAGGGGGTGAAGGGTGGAAATGTGCTTGTGCGCATACGACACCACACGGTGACATTTTGTTTTCTGCTGCTCAGTATCCTGTGTCGGTTGCCGATATCACACGCATTTTAAAAAGGATTTCGTTTTGTGCAGTTTATTTTATTGTGACTACCAAGGTAAGTTTCTTTTCTTATATTTTATTCCTTCATTTGTCAATATTAAATCAATTACATGCAGTATTCTGAATGATAATAGTGGTTTACTTTAAAATACCTGACATAAATGTTAACCCAAAATGGCGGTTGTCAGCGCCGTAATAATTAGATTTATGAATGTTTAACTTTTTACATGCCTGGCCAAAAAAAGAATACTACTTTGTGTGTTTAAACCAGTATTTATTATGTGGGTTTCTTAATTCACCATAACTCTGCATCTATATACAAGAGTTCCCTAGTTATGTTCGAAACTCTTTTTGATTAGTTTTCGTGAAATTACTTGTTACATTAAAAGTAACTCATTAGGTACCAAGTTATTACTTTTTTACTAAAGCCTTAAATAGCTAGATAGATGAACTTTTTATTGCAACAAATAAATATATACATAATATTTTTTAAACTAGGTAAGATACAAAGGCGGGTTTATCGCTAAATATTACTCAAATTAAGGATATATTCGACAGTCATTCCTTAAGATTATTTTTTAACGATTAATCGTTCTGTCTCATTTTGGCCTTAACGTTTGGACGTGAGACCGGAATTTTGAATTAATGCATGAAAACAGGTAATGTACCTAACGTAAATGAATGAGAAAACACTAACTACACTATTGTCTAGTGTTATCTATCGTTTTTGGATAAAGAGAAACGTGTACCGGAAGAAGTTTTTTCTGCAGTGGTAAAAACTGTGTTATTTTTTGTTTTAGCGCCACAATGGGAAGACAAAAGAATAAAAAAATATGGAGACATTATCGTGAATTAGAAGACAAATCCGTGCAGTGCTCTTTTTGTGAAAAGCATTACAAAAAAGGGCATGTGAATAAAATGGCTCAACACCTTCTTACGTGTTTCAAATGTCCACAAACTATTAAGGACGAAATTAAAGATATCAATCTGATCGCTCAATTACACTCGAGCATTACCTCGGAATCTACACATCAAAGCACCAGTGATTTGAAAACCTTGGAGATTGCATCAAAGGAAAATATGCAGAATTTGAATGAAGAGTTTTCAAAAGCCTTGCTGATAACGGGAACGCCTTTATCAATGGTAGAACATCCATTGTGGATTCGATTTTTTGAAAAATTAAATTTTAAATTCCCTCACCGGAAAGCAATTTCAACAACATATTTAAATAAATTGTACAAAGAAATGTACACAGAAATCAGCGATGATTTAAGAAAGTCGAGTTTTTTACACTTACAATGCGATGGTTGGACTGACATCTGCAATGAAGGCATTATACATTTTTTGATCTCTAAACCGGAGCCAGTCTTTATTAAAAGTTTGAATACACAGGACAATCGACATACCAGCGACTATTTAAGTTCAGAAATTGAAGAAGTCATGAAATCTTATGGTGTGAATAAATTTGTGGTTCTTATTGGAGACAACGCGAGAAACCTTCAGAAATCATTCGAAATAATAAAAGACAAATACCCAAATATAGTGCCACTAAATTGTGCTGCTCACACTTTAAATTTATTATGTGTTGATTTATTGAAGCCACAAGAAGTAAAAGCATTTATAGATCTTGCAACAGATATCATCAAAGGTATTAAAAAAAGTCAAATATTGAGTTCATTATTTTGTAAAATCAGAAAAGAAAAAAGCTCAAGTCAGAGTTTAAGGTTACCTTCTAAGACAAGATGGGGAAGCCACGTTAACGCACTAAAAAGCCTTAAAATTAATAAAGCTTCTCTACAAACTTTAGCTGTAAATGAAACTATCCAACTATCATTCGAAATGAAATCCACACTTTTAGACGAAGATTTTTGGTCCATGACTGAGCAGTGCATTAGTTTGTTAGAGCCTGCTACAGACAGCATATTTAAATTGGAAGGAAACAAATTTAACATCCATGAAGTGTTTATGGTACTTAAAAATTTAAAGTCAAAATTAGAATTTATTTTACCAACAATTACAATGCTAGATGATGATAATAAGGAAAACATAAAAGCTTGTATCGAAAAACGGGTAAAACAATGTCTAAAACCTATTCATTATGCCGCATATATGCTTGATCCTAAATCAATAGGTATTGAGCTTGATCAGACAGAAGAAGTCGCCGCAATGGAATTTATTAGTGGCCTCGCTGAATACTGCAACATTGACTGTATCGCTGAACTAGCCCAGTACAGAGGCAAAGAAGGTCTTTGGAGTAAGAGTTTTACTTGGAAGTGCATAGATAAAGTAACCCCTGTTCTGTGGTGGAAAGGAATATGTAGTTCCAGTAAATTAAGTAGCATTGCACTGAGAATATTAACTGCACCCTGTACATCTGCAGCGACGGAAAGGTCGTTTAGTACACAGGGGTTTATTCACAGTACTAAAAGAAATCGTTTGACATCAGAGAGAGCAGCAAAGATAACATTTCTATCATATAATTGGAACATGTTGCACAAAAATGAAGATCAGCTGTCCGATGAGGATAAAACAGATACAGAAAGTCTTATCATGCAAATTTCGGATGATGAATTTTCTTACCACGATTCTACAATGCAAGCCAGTACCATCGGCAAGGAACCAGTAGCATCGACTTCTCGTCAAGAAAATGTAGAATTTGTTAATGTAGCTAACGTTATGTACGACACAGACAGTGATTGATAGATTTTAGTTAAAATAAAAACGACGAATTGAGATTATTATATACTAGCTGTTGCCCGCGGCTCCGCCCGCGTGGGACTCGGTTATATCGCGCCCAAAAGTAGCCTATGTTTGACCTCAGGTCGTTAACTACATCCCTACCAAATTTCATCACAATCGGTCTAGCAGTTTAGCCGTGAAGAGGTGACAGACAGACAGACAGACAGACAGAAAGACAGACAGACAGACAGACTTTCGCATTTATAATATTAGTATGGATTATTGCAACTTTATGTGTTTATTTATGACTGTGATTTACATTATGATATTGTTCTGTTGATTTTAAAATAGTTTATGTTGTATTCTGATATTTATTTTTAAATGATTTTAATACGTCTAAAAGCTCGTACACAAAACTGCGGCATATGACGATTCAGATATTGTTTGAAGTTTTTGTAAGGCGTCGTTTGATCTCGCAGCAGCAGTTTTGTGACAACACTAGCCCTAATTCAAATACTATGTATATTGTGTTATTACTCAAGTTTACGCTGTTTCTTTTAATTTTTTTTATGAAAGTTACTGCTATGTTTTAATATCAAGAATTTGATCAGTGTTGGTAAAGTAAATTAAAAAAATATATATATTCAATTGTTTATACATAATACGGCTTTTGTTTAATTTATCCATTTCTAGTTAATTTTAAAGAACAAAACAAAGTTTATTTATATAAACAACATCCATTTACGCATGGTACGGCACAAGCACAACACAGACTTCACTATTAATTTAGTAATATGCTACAATTTAATATATTTTCAAACATAAATACCCATTAGAGTACTAAAAACGCTGTCAAGATTTATGTTTTTTTCTGCCCGGTGATTGGGCATTTATTTGGACAAATAAGGAATTTTCCTAAAATGCCGGGATTCTTTCCAATTTTCCTGTCTGGGCAGAAACACTTTGCCCATCTCTACACGTGACCCGTGCAGCGCAAGCGAGGCACACACACACAGACACACGCCTGCACTCCTACACCGACATGTCGGCACGCAACGCAACACAAACTTGACCACATGCACACAGCGTTTATAATATTCAATAACGCTTGTTAACTTTTCTTCAATTTATATTTAGGTCAAAGGCGCTGTCTCATCAATTGTAGACACGATTTTCTCATTTAGAATAACAGCTACAACGCGTACTTACGAAAAACGCTGTATGAAATGACTTCAAGTTCGGCAAATACTTGCATACAAATGGGCGTGCAAAGTGAACTAAATTGTTTTGTGATATTTGGTATATTAGAACTGGCTAACAATGAGCCACTCTGATTGGCTCTACCGCCGACAAGCTGCAACTAAAGTGGCGGTCGCACGAGCAGCCGATCGTGAAAGTGCGGCGGAGACGGGGCGTGCTCAATTCGTTACTATAGTGACCGCTGCCAGTGCGACCCATCACGTGGCTATTTCTTAGGTCTAACAATTTTAAGGCAGCTGAATATGAGATGAGTTCTCAAATGTATATTTATTTATTATAAAGCAATAATGAGAAGTGTATCTGTGTATTATGTTACGTGGCGTGATCCAAGAATCTGCAAGTGCCTGGTCATATATCATTTGGTATAGTTTGGTGCATGCTCAAAACGTGTTCTGTCGATCACATTGTGTGACGTGTGCATCAAGATTTTTTGTACTATTAACCGAACCACACATAGAAGCCATAGGAGGCGTGGCGGAGGCGTGGCTGAGGCGTGACGGGGGCGTTTATTTTGTATCGTCTGAATTTCTATGAAGGACTACACACGCGATTCGTGGCCGTGGCGTCCCTCCGCCATGCCTCGGGCGTCTGTGTGTGGCGGCTTTTAAATAGCTATGAGACTTGGACAAAAGGCAGTACCTTGATATGTGTTGGTTTTGAGGTGGTTGTAAGACACAATTTTCACTATTGAAGCATAGAGGTATTCACTTTATTATAATTTTAATATCTATTTTTTAATATAATACAAGCTGCCAAATGCGAGTTGGAGTAGGGTAAAATTGGGGATCCTGGATCAACATACGGGCCTCGCTCCGCTCGGCCCGCATGTTGACCCCAGGATCCCCAATTTTATTTGTTTAACCCCACTACTTATAAACTATTTTTATGATGAATTTGACTTTCATCTTATATCTAATTTTAGGAAATGTCTGTATTAAATTCTGCGTAGAATGTAAGATTGTTTTCGTACTACATCTATTTATTGGGTTAAAAATGGGTGAAACAAAATAAAATGCGAAATACATACTAATCAGTTTTTTATTATCAATACACCAATTTCTTAAACATAATACATTTTTTAAAGCACATATTGATGGATGATTTGAACAACTAAATACATTGTTATTTGTTGAATATGCTTTATATAAATTATTAAAATTGGGGCAACCCTTATCTTCTAAATTATAAATATTATTTGCACCTGTTATGTCTTTTATCCAAGTCATTTTTTCAATACCTTTACAATAAACGATTTTATCTTTAAGATAATTTTGAACAATACTTTTGTGCTTCGTATATGGTATAAATCCTTCATCCCACCGTACTTTTCGATTTTGCTCTAACCAACACACGTTTCGCTTTTCAGCGCTAGTAAGATTGCGAAATGGGAACGGCGGTGATATTAAAAAAAAATTTAACTTATTGGCATATATGACAGCTACTTCTTTTACAATAAATACGTTGTTATCGATTTTAAAACCTTGAACATCCACGATAGCAAACATGTTTTAATAGTAAATATTTTTCGATTTAATAAAACAATAACTTAAGATAGTTTTCGGACAATATTACTTAAAGGCTTATATTCAATAAGTCTGTCATTAATTATTAAACAATACGCACAGGTGTTATTCGGTATATCTTGAGAGGTTTCAATTTCCAATCGGACATCAACTGGACCTGTTTTTAAATTCTCGTTCTGTCTAGAACAATCGATTACAAATAACGGCGCCTTTTCTTTAAATTTGTATAGATCAAGCAAGGGGTCTGTAGGACGGTTATTAAACAACTGACGGAATTGAACATACATCTCATATAATATACTGTACTTCTCCTCATCAAACTTAACGTTGAGAGAATCATATGGATAATATTGAGAATTTAGGAATAATGTGACGTTAGTCAACGTGCAATGATCAAATATAGAACTGTCTGTCGTTTTACAATTTTTTCTATTTGTTTGCAAGCCAAAAATTACGTATCGCGGTTTTTCCAATTGAGATGTAGTCTTTACGGCCCACGAATGCTTTTTTGTTGTTGGTAGTAATGGATATTCATATAAATCCCAGTTTCTGAATGCTATTTGAATGGGATTATCTTTTTCTAATTGCTTCAATAGTATTAGTCTCTGCTTATCAGAAACTTTGATATGAGGTACGCGCCATTGAATCCTGTGTATATTAATGTCTACAGTATCATTAGCATCCATAACAATACTGTTTAGATTTGAACTAGTTCTATTAAATATAAGTTCATGCTTACAATTCATTACAATTTTGTTATAATCTTCTGCAAAGCCTAATATTTTATTTAATGGTATAAGAATGCTAAAATTGCCATTATTATTACTTTTATTCAAGTCCTCGTCAGTTTTCCATCCCCACGCAGCTGCTGCCTTACTCTCACAGCTACTCATTGATATATATGATTTTAATGATGTAGTTATTCCAGCGTTTCTTATACGATCAATTTCTACACCATTTATTTCATATCTTATATCTTGGAAGAGAAATAATATAGCATTATTAGTAAACTTGACATTCTTTTTCTGAATTTTACCGCTGGCGTCCGCATGACTCACTATAGCACTTCCTTCGATGTAAATAGAGCTGGCTGACGGTAATACATATATATCTTGATGATGGATCGGTATTCGTATTTCATCATTCGTATTGAAACTGTTATTATATGGATTGTAAGTATGTATTTCATAACTCTCAATTGAATTATCAAATTGAGTTGAATCATTTATGTTCAGGATAGTCATGTTGTAAAACCGAGTTTACCAACCGAGTTTCTGTAAACCAGAGAGAGTGCCTTTAGAAATTCTTTATTATTTTTATTAATTTTTTTACGAGTCACAGCACGTCTAACTTGTTTCACTGCAGTCTTCGAAATAGATTTCTTAACTTTCTTTACTTGAAATTAATAAACGTTATTACAATTATTTTTATGAAAAACAATCATTTTATTTTTCTTAAATGAAGACACAATTGAATGTTTTCTCCGCGGAAATTAATACGTTTCCCATCTAAGTCCACCACTTTTACAGTTACAGATGAAATAATATTTTGAGTAATTGGAAAGTATATAACGTTATTTGGTATTTCGACAAATCTATGACTGGGTGGGATGTTTGGCACGAATTCGTAAATGATATGCGATGGAATACCATTAGTGTAAGACCCTTGTATAAGATCACATTCGATCCTTATAACAGACACTGGTAGAATGGTGATTGGAGTCGTTGACTCATGCCATTTATTTGCTTCCAATTTCACTTTTGGAAAACCAAGTAAAGATCCTATACTATTTTCTACACCAAAATCTACAACTTCACTACAGAATAAGAAACATGACATAGTATTATTATTCGGTTTTATTATTAGCTCACATTTATTTTTAATTCTGTCATTTAGATATTCATATAAATCTTGCAAATCATAAATTCCAGTTGGCACCTTAATTTTTTGTTTATGTTCTCCGTACACGAATAAATTATTGCGATCACTTATATTAGGTATAGAATTGAAAGAAGAAAAATATAATAAACCGCACTCGTATGCACCATCTAAAATAAGTGGAGAAATAAAATTCGTTTCCAAAACAGAGTATTTTCCAGTAATAGTGAGCGTAACAGACATTGTGATGAACTGACCTTTATTCTGGATGCATCAATATTTATTTGTCGTAATGGTTGTGATGGTGCCAAAAATTATTCAGAAATCTTATACAAAGATGTCCACAATTAAATGGGTTATTACCTTGGAAATTTGTATAGTTATAATTAAATTTAGATCCCATGTATTTCACAAATTCTCGAGGTGGTTTTAAGTCACCATAACTATCAAAATATTCTATATAATCATTAAATTTAATTAATGATTATATAGAATTTAAACTTTTTATATTTAAATTAAAGTTACTGCTATGTTTTAATATCAAGAATTTGATCAGTGTTGGTAAAGTAAATTAAAAAAATATATATATTCAATTGTTTATACATAATACGGCTTTTGTTTAATTTATCCATTTCTAGTTAATTTTAAAGAACAAAACAAAGTTTATTTATATAAACAACATCCATTTACGCATGGTACGGCACAAGCACAACACAGACTTCACTATTAATTTAGTAATATGCTACAATTTAATATATTTTCAAACATAAATACCCATTAGAGTACTAAAAACGCTGTCAAGATTTATGTTTTTTTCTGCCCGGTGATTGGGCATTTATTTGGACAAATAAGGAATTTTCCTAAAATGCCGGGATTCTTTCCAATTTTCCTGTCTGGGCAGAAACACTTTGCCCATCTCTACACGTGACCCGTGCAGCGCAAGCGAGGCACACACACACAGACACACGCCTGCACTCCTACACCGACATGTCGGCACGCAACGCAACACAAACTTGACCACATGCACACAGCGTTTATAATATTCAATAACGCTTGTTAACTTTTCTTCAATTTATATTTAGGTCAAAGGCGCTGTCTCATCAATTGTAGACACGATTTTCTCATTTAGAATAACAGCTACAACGCGTACTTACGAAAAACGCTGTATGAAATGACTTCAAGTTCGGCAAATACTTGCATACAAATGGGCGTGCAAAGTGAACTAAATTGTTTTGTGATATTTGGTATATTAGAACTGGCTAACAATGAGCCACTCTGATTGGCTCTACCGCCGACAAGCTGCAACTAAAGTGGCGGTCGCACGAGCAGCCGATCGTGAAAGTGCGGCGGAGACGGGGCGTGCTCAATTCGTTACTATAGTGACCGCTGCCAGTGCGACCCATCACGTGGCTATTTCTTAGGTCTAACAATTTTAAGGCAGCTGAATATGAGATGAGTTCTCAAATGTATATTTATTTATTATAAAGCAATAATGAGAAGTGTATCTGTGTATTATGTTACGTGGCGTGATCCAAGAATCTGCAAGTGCCTGGTCATATATCATTTGGTATAGTTTGGTGCATGCTCAAAACGTGTTCTGTCGATCACATTGTGTGACGTGTGCATCAAGATTTTTTGTACTATTAACCGAACCACACATAGAAGCCATAGGAGGCGTGGCGGAGGCGTGGCTGAGGCGTGACGGGGGCGTTTATTTTGTATCGTCTGAATTTCTATGAAGGACTACACACGCGATTCGTGGCCGTGGCGTCCCTCCGCCATGCCTCGGGCGTCTGTGTGTGGCGGCTTTTAAATAGCTATGAGACTTGGACAAAAGGCAGTACCTTGATATGTGTTGGTTTTGAGGTGGTTGTAAGACACAATTTTCACTATTGAAGCATAGAGGTATTCACTTTATTATAATTTTAATATCTATTTTTTAATATAATACAAGCTGCCAAATGCGAGTTGGAGTAGGGTAAAATTGGGGATCCTGGATCAACATACGGGCCTCGCTCCGCTCGGCCCGCATGTTGACCCCAGGATCCCCAATTTTATTTGTTTAACCCCACTACTTATAAACTATTTTTATGATGAATTTGACTTTCATCTTATATCTAATTTTAGGAAATGTCTGTATTAAATTCTGCGTAGAATGTAAGATTGTTTTCGTACTACATCTATTTATTGGGTTAAAAATGGGTGAAACAAAATAAAATGCGAAATACATACTAATCAGTTTTTTATTATCAATACACCAATTTCTTAAACATAATACATTTTTTAAAGCACATATTGATGGATGATTTGAACAACTAAATACATTGTTATTTGTTGAATATGCTTTATATAAATTATTAAAATTGGGGCAACCCTTATCTTCTAAATTATAAATATTATTTGCACCTGTTATGTCTTTTATCCAAGTCATTTTTTCAATACCTTTACAATAAACGATTTTATCTTTAAGATAATTTTGAACAATACTTTTGTGCTTCGTATATGGTATAAATCCTTCATCCCACCGTACTTTTCGATTTTGCTCTAACCAACACACGTTTCGCTTTTCAGCGCTAGTAAGATTGCGAAATGGGAACGGCGGTGATATTAAAAAAAAATTTAACTTATTGGCATATATGACAGCTACTTCTTTTACAATAAATACGTTGTTATCGATTTTAAAACCTTGAACATCCACGATAGCAAACATGTTTTAATAGTAAATATTTTTCGATTTAATAAAACAATAACTTAAGATAGTTTTCGGACAATATTACTTAAAGGCTTATATTCAATAAGTCTGTCATTAATTATTAAACAATACGCACAGGTGTTATTCGGTATATCTTGAGAGGTTTCAATTTCCAATCGGACATCAACTGGACCTGTTTTTAAATTCTCGTTCTGTCTAGAACAATCGATTACAAATAACGGCGCCTTTTCTTTAAATTTGTATAGATCAAGCAAGGGGTCTGTAGGACGGTTATTAAACAACTGACGGAATTGAACATACATCTCATATAATATACTGTACTTCTCCTCATCAAACTTAACGTTGAGAGAATCATATGGATAATATTGAGAATTTAGGAATAATGTGACGTTAGTCAACGTGCAATGATCAAATATAGAACTGTCTGTCGTTTTACAATTTTTTCTATTTGTTTGCAAGCCAAAAATTACGTATCGCGGTTTTTCCAATTGAGATGTAGTCTTTACGGCCCACGAATGCTTTTTTGTTGTTGGTAGTAATGGATATTCATATAAATCCCAGTTTCTGAATGCTATTTGAATGGGATTATCTTTTTCTAATTGCTTCAATAGTATTAGTCTCTGCTTATCAGAAACTTTGATATGAGGTACGCGCCATTGAATCCTGTGTATATTAATGTCTACAGTATCATTAGCATCCATAACAATACTGTTTAGATTTGAACTAGTTCTATTAAATATAAGTTCATGCTTACAATTCATTACAATTTTGTTATAATCTTCTGCAAAGCCTAATATTTTATTTAATGGTATAAGAATGCTAAAATTGCCATTATTATTACTTTTATTCAAGTCCTCGTCAGTTTTCCATCCCCACGCAGCTGCTGCCTTACTCTCACAGCTACTCATTGATATATATGATTTTAATGATGTAGTTATTCCAGCGTTTCTTATACGATCAATTTCTACACCATTTATTTCATATCTTATATCTTGGAAGAGAAATAATATAGCATTATTAGTAAACTTGACATTCTTTTTCTGAATTTTACCGCTGGCGTCCGCATGACTCACTATAGCACTTCCTTCGATGTAAATAGAGCTGGCTGACGGTAATACATATATATCTTGATGATGGATCGGTATTCGTATTTCATCATTCGTATTGAAACTGTTATTATATGGATTGTAAGTATGTATTTCATAACTCTCAATTGAATTATCAAATTGAGTTGAATCATTTATGTTCAGGATAGTCATGTTGTAAAACCGAGTTTACCAACCGAGTTTCTGTAAACCAGAGAGAGTGCCTTTAGAAATTCTTTATTATTTTTATTAATTTTTTTACGAGTCACAGCACGTCTAACTTGTTTCACTGCAGTCTTCGAAATAGATTTCTTAACTTTCTTTACTTGAAATTAATAAACGTTATTACAATTATTTTTATGAAAAACAATCATTTTATTTTTCTTAAATGAAGACACAATTGAATGTTTTCTCCGCGGAAATTAATACGTTTCCCATCTAAGTCCACCACTTTTACAGTTACAGATGAAATAATATTTTGAGTAATTGGAAAGTATATAACGTTATTTGGTATTTCGACAAATCTATGACTGGGTGGGATGTTTGGCACGAATTCGTAAATGATATGCGATGGAATACCATTAGTGTAAGACCCTTGTATAAGATCACATTCGATCCTTATAACAGACACTGGTAGAATGGTGATTGGAGTCGTTGACTCATGCCATTTATTTGCTTCCAATTTCACTTTTGGAAAACCAAGTAAAGATCCTATACTATTTTCTACACCAAAATCTACAACTTCACTACAGAATAAGAAACATGACATAGTATTATTATTCGGTTTTATTATTAGCTCACATTTATTTTTAATTCTGTCATTTAGATATTCATATAAATCTTGCAAATCATAAATTCCAGTTGGCACCTTAATTTTTTGTTTATGTTCTCCGTACACGAATAAATTATTGCGATCACTTATATTAGGTATAGAATTGAAAGAAGAAAAATATAATAAACCGCACTCGTATGCACCATCTAAAATAAGTGGAGAAATAAAATTCGTTTCCAAAACAGAGTATTTTCCAGTAATAGTGAGCGTAACAGACATTGTGATGAACTGACCTTTATTCTGGATGCATCAATATTTATTTGTCGTAATGGTTGTGATGGTGCCAAAAATTATTCAGAAATCTTATACAAAGATGTCCACAATTAAATGGGTTATTACCTTGGAAATTTGTATAGTTATAATTAAATTTAGATCCCATGTATTTCACAAATTCTCGAGGTGGTTTTAAGTCACCATAACTATCAAAATATTCTATATAATCATTAAATTTTGCATAGGCTACCCAATGAGTACCAGGATTTTCAGATTTATCTAAATTGATAATACCACATTCTTTCTTAAATGGATGAATTGGTAATTCATTTCTCATATACACCCCTCTGAAATAAGGTATATTTTTTGAATGTTTTAAAATATCAAAGTTAGATAGTGCTCGATTCGGTAGCCTAATATTTAGTTTTTTTCTATCCTCGAATATATTCCTAAACCTTGTCCATAAGGTTTAATGTGTAATCCGCTTCCAATACATAAAGATTTCAATTTTTCGTGAGACTCTTTTTAAAATAATTTCTTAGCAGATTTAATAGCATTGATAGCTTTTAATACACCTACTGGACCACCTGCTAAGCTTCCAGCAGCAGCAAGGCCTGCGAAAATTGGAATCAATGGTAATACCCCACCAGTCTTTGGTACTGGAATAACACGAGGTACTTCAACAGGTAACTCCGATGCTAATTCTTTCGCAGCCGCAATAGCTAACTCAATTGCAGCTTTTTTACATTTTGGTTTTATATTACGTAGGTGCTTTTTTGTTTTAGAAATCATATTTTTAAAAACTTTGCTGAAACCAGCCCCAGAGGTTTTCGTTCTTGTCTTTACTGTCTTTGGAGATGCAGATTTAGTTTTAAGAGACTTTTTCTTTGTTTTTACTTTCGGCTCCATTGTGATTGTTAGGATATTAATTTTACTCAACAATTTATTGGATGTAACCTCTACCTTCTCTCACACCTAAATGCAGAATGAAGATTATTTTTCTTTGAATTAATATATATGCTTAAACGATGCTTGATTTCTTTATCCAGCTATTTTCAGCTACAGGCAGACCTAACCATTTAACAAATAACAGATCCCTTTTCTTTTTCAAAACTTTTTCTACCAAATAAATATCAGGATGTTTAGTTTTTTGTAGTTCTTGCGTATAAAATGCGCCTAAAATCGGTCTCTGTCTAATATCTTTTAAAAGATATGTAATAGGACTTGTGTTCTGCACCATAAATATTTTAAATATTTCTGTTGACCAATTTGGAGTATATCCTTTCTCAAATGTCCCTTTATATTTACTTATACGAACGCAATCGCCAACTTTAAATCTTTGACGTTCTTTTTTTAATGAAGATAGTTGCAAGGTTTTATATCTTTTTATTAATACATCTTTGTTCTTTTTATTAACTTTATTTGGCGGCTGTTGAATTGTTCTGTGAAAAGTTGAGTTATATTCTTTAACAAGATTTTCTAGAATATGACCACTCCATTTATAATTGCCTTGTAAACTAAAATATTTGTAAATTTTATTTTTTATGGTTCTGATAAATCTTTCAACTATTGATGCTTTCTTCACGGAAAAAGTAGAATAATGATTTATATTATATTTTTCTACCAACTTTTTGAAATCCGAATTATAAAACTCCTTTCCTAAATCTGTTTGAAGATTTTTTGGAACGCGACCTTTTTCTAGTAATGTTCTAAACGCTCTAGTTACACTTATTTTGTCTTTATTTTTGAGGGGATATGCCCAGGCATACTTTGAAAATGCATCGATTATTGTTAAAATGTATTTATAGTTTGAATTTTCGTTAGAATAAGATTGCATATCAATTAAATCGGCTTGCCACAAATCATCTATATCTTTGAGTATAACATGTCTTCGGGGAAAATTGTATCTTACTGGTTTATGTATTTCATTGACTACATCTGATTTACTCATTTTTTATTTATTTTTTGTTTTGCAACATCTAGATTCTTTTTTAAACTATTTATTTCAATATTTAACAATGCTGTTAAATCATCGAGAGTTTTGAATTTCTTTAAGAACCCGTTAGTTATGTTATCCACATACTCTTTAGTAGCACAATCATTTGGATCTACGGGCGCTCTAATATGTTTTATGATTTTATACTCCGCATCAAATATATTATTCAGTGAAGAACTGCGCATTTTTTGCCTTTTGTGAATATGATGACCGAATTTGTTGACATTCATGTTCAACGTCTATACTACAACTGATCTTAATTTAGACAAATCACTTTTTTATAATGCCAGCTTCTTTAAGTTCTTCAATTATTGAAATGATTTCATTGTCATGACTCGTGTTACCAGCATCTTTAGAAGCAATCAAAATTTTCAATCTTTCAACTAATTCATTAGGATCATCCCAATAAATAAAATCGGTATTCTTTTTATACGATTTTAAAGTTAATAGATTACCACCTGTTTTATTTTCCTTGCAATTATTTTCAAAGATTAGCGGTTTAATAACGTGACAATATTTCATTCCTTTATCACCTTTGATCTGACCTGATGAATGATAATCTCTTTTGTGAACATTTGTAAAAGATAAGATTGTCTTTATCAGAAATAATTTTCAAATTGGGTTTACTTTGAAAAAGTAATTCCCTTAATCCTGGAGTTACTTCATAACTATTTTCTCCTATTTTAACCATCTCTATTTTATTGGAAGAATCATTAACAGCGTCTGTAAATGTAACCAACGTATTGCCTATCATCAATTTGCCATTATCGTTGCGTACACCAAAAGGCACACATAATTCATTATTTTTAAGATCTAACGGAGTTTTAATATTCTCTGAAGTGATCGGTATCTTATTAGGGGATTTTATTTCCAATGGTTCATCCATTTCCTTTTGCTGTTTTATATTAAAATCTTCATTACCATAGTTTTCATTAGTATTTTCATATTTAACAGTTTGAGGTTGTACCAATGATTGTATGGAATTTGTTACAGGTTTAAATAACTTGCAGCGTTGTAGTTCTAAGTCATCTTCTCTTTCTCACAACCATTTTACTTTTTGTTTAATGGCTTTTGTACGAGCAATCGTACACTATAATCTTATGTAGGTCAGGCAAATGCCCACTCAGCGTTTATGTTACACATGCCGCGATCATTTAGTCGATAAGTATCAGTCAATAAATTCAGTTCATTTTAATACTCTAATTCATACGGTTTTATTTACAATCAGTGATAAACCTTCGACTCCCATCATCACCATATCACCAGTGTAGGATACTATTCAAACCCCCTACATTTGTTTTGGTCCTTCGAGTTACCGGGAAAAGCGGGACCCGTCGCGAGTGAACCTTTGTGATCAACAAACTGTAATTCGTGACTCTGAGGTATCGCCGGACCCTGGACTATCAGCTCCTATCATCATCATCAAACCCTCCTACATTTGTTTACATCAAATCAGTAAGACGGAGCATTCATTCAACGGTGGCTTGATAAATCAGTCAAGTCACACTCATCAGTTATCAAGTAAGAATATTCCAATAATTACTTATACCTACTTATTATCATCATGGAAACATCAACCTCATCTGACGTCATTGTCCGTCAAGCGGAAATTATCGCTAAAATCAAAAAACTCCAAATCAATTTCGGCAAGGATTCTACGTCTAGGAAGACGGCAGAATACATAGCCAACAAAATAGAACTTTTAGATAGTTATTGGGACGAGTTTGATATGAACCATGAACTTATTATGAGAAACCCTTCAAAAGCTGAGCAGTACATCGCGGATGGTTCCTATCAGGCTTGTAAAGACACTTATCAGGCACTTCGTAGTCATGTTTTGGCATTTAGTAAGGAGGAAAAGGCAGTTCAGCCTAGTGGGGAAATTGACGAGCTCCTCACATTACAACGTACTCATTTCCGAGCATTTGATAGGTTAGTTAAGAGCATAGACGTGAACAGCATTTCAGAAAAATGGGAAATAGAGGACGAATTGCGTAATATTCAAGCTAGGTGGACAACTATAGACAATACGCACTTAAAAATCGATAATATTTTGGCTGGTGGTGATATAAGTTATGAGAGTGAGTTTAGTAAGTTCGAATTACTCTATAAAAATATCAAACGGCAATTAAATAGTAAGTTGTCATCAAGCACCCACACCCAACAATCACTCCCTAAATTAGAAATTCCTATTTTCACCGGAAAATATACTCATTGGCCGACCTTTTTTGACTTGTTTTCTGAAACGATCCATAATAATAATTCCATCAACAAAGCCCAAAAAATGCAGCACTTAAAAGGCAAGGTCCGAGGCGAAGCTGAACGTCTTATTCAGCATTTACATATCTCCGCTGAAAACTACGACACGGCGTGGGATATATTATTACACAGGTACAATAACCCCCAACTTCTCTTTACGCAACAAATTGAATTATTTTTAAATCAACATAATGTCACTAAACAATCATCGTTCGAGTTGAAAAGACTTTATGACACTACTACAGAGTGCATTCATGCCATCCACAACCTTGGTGTGGACACCAACACTTGGGACCCCCTCTTAGTTCACTTATTGTGCAAAAAATTAGATCAAGAAACCTATTGTGATTATAAGGAATCCCGAAAATCACCGCGAGATCTAGCATCGTTAGACGAGTTCATGACGTTCCTGGAAAGCAAATTTACGGCTCTGGAACCTATTACTAGAAAAGATAGGGAAATCTCATCATTCAACTCAAATAAACCAAACCTCAAACGTGTCGCCAATAATTCGAAATCATCAAATTTTCAACCTTATTATCAAACTAATAAAAATTATCAGCCAGTCGTCAATCATACTAATGGTAATAAATGCGCAATCTGCAATTTTAGCCACAATAACAATTTATTTAATTGTAAGAAATTTACGAACATGCCACCGGATATGCAATTAAAGACAATTGCAAAATTTCGTATTTGTCAGAATTGCTTATTTAATCATAATGAAAAGGAATGTATGTCAAATAAACGCTGTAGGGAATGTAACGGAAAACATAACACCCTACTTCATGAAGCATATGTACGATCTGGATCACATTTAGTGACGACAAATTCTTCTCAACCATCAACATCATCTAGTTTCCCGAAACAAATGAATGTTAATAGTGTGACTGCCGCAGACGAGGAAATCTTACTCACTACGGTACTGTTAGACGTAAGAGCAGCTGACGGCACCTATGTGACCTTGAGGGGTCTTTTAGACCAGGGCAGCCAAATTTCTCTTTTGACACATCATTCATGTCAATTACTAGGATTGCCTCGTCGGCACTGCGAAGCCACAATCACAGGTGTCGGTCCTAAAACCGAAACTTCAAAGGGAGCTGTACTTCTACAATGTCGATCAATATATGGAGATTACAAAATTCAAACCGAAGCCTTAGTTATGCGCAAGGTCGTAAACAATTTGCCATCAACATCATTCGCAAAAAAATCCTGGCCTCACCTTCAACATATAAATTTAGCCGACCCACATTACAACGTTTCAAGACCTATCGACATCCTCTTAGACGCAAGTTTCTACTCTGAGATCATTATGAGTGGATTGATCAAAGGCCCCGCTCAGGCGCCCATAGCTCAGCAGACTAAGCTAGGATGGATATTATCAGGCAATGTCAAAACATTTCAATGTAACGTCATTTTAAACGATTTATCAGATGTCTCAAAGTACTGGGAGATGGAGGACATTTCTACCGCATCGTCATCTACAACACTGACAGAGGAAGAACAGTACTGTGAAGATTATTATCAACAAACTTCGAAGCGTTTAGATTGTGGAAGATATGAAGTTGGCATCCCCATGAAGCCTGGATATCAAAATAAATTAGGTTTTTCTAGACAAAAGGCAATAGCTCAATTTAAACAGCAAGAAATCAAAATGCAAAATAATTCAGATTTTTCAGAAGGCTATAAAAAATTTATGAAAGAATATTTAGAACTCAATCATATGAAGTTAGCTAACGACAATAAAAATCAACTAAATTACCTCCCCCATCACGGTGTTTTAAAATTAGATTCAAACTCCCTGCCATCATTGAGAGTTGTCTTCAATGCGTCCTCAAAGTCTACGACTGGACATAGCCTTAATGACCTCATGTTCAGTGGTCCTAATATTCAAGTAGATCTCTTAGGCCTTATATTATCGTGGAGATCACATAAGTATGTCATCACTTCAGATATAGAAAAATTCTTTCGTCAGATTTTAATCAGAGAATGCGATCAGCATCTGCAAACTATTGTGTGGAGAGACTCACCAGACTTATTACTTCAAGAATATTTCTTATCAACTGTCACTTATGGTCTCAAAGCTTCACCCTTCTTGGCCATGCGTACCCTAAAACAACTTGCAGAAGATGAAGCAAAGAGGTATCCATTAGCTGCGTCAGCACTAAAATCGTCATTTTATATGGATGACTTGCTCACCGGTGCGGATTCACTCGAATTTTGTAAGCAGCTACAAATGGAACTTATATCAATTTTTGAATCAGCAGGCATGAATCTAAGAAAATGGTCCAGCAACGAACCTTCGCTCTTAGAAGAATTATCACCCAACTTGTTAAATAAACCTGTTGAATTCAAATGTCTGGAAACCCGAAAAACACTTGGTTTAAAATGGTTACCAGCATCAGATAGTTTTATATTTTCTAATCAATCAATTCATCATGATACCAAGGGGCCTATCACTAAACGGCAATTACTATCAAATATTTCAAAAACGTTTGACCCTTGCGGCCTAATTTCACCAATTTCCGTTAGGGCGAAACTACTCTTTCAAAAAACATGGACATCTAGTACAACTTGGGATGAAGAATTATCATCTGAATTTCAGCAAGAATGGCTTCAGCTAGTCCAAGAATTTAAATCATTAAATAACATCAAAATCCCTCGTTATTTAGGAAATAAAAAATTATCACCTCAATTACATGCATTTTGCGTTGCTTCGGAAAAAGCATACGCCTGTGCAATATACCTTGTAACGCGCAACGATAAGGGCGAACGCACATCGACGTTAATAGCAGGAAAAACCAAGTTAGCGCCATTAGCAAATAAACAATCATTGCCACGCTTAGAACTTTGCGGTGCAGTCTTACTTTCTCAGCTTCTCGAAAAGGTTCTTCATTCGATACCTAACCTTGATACTAAATTATATGCTTGGACAGATTCAATGATTGTTTTAGGATGGTTACATGGCGATATATCAAGATGGAAGCAGTTTGTTTCAAATCGTGTACAAAAAATTATGAAGGTTGTACCAGCTTCATGTTGGCAATACGTAAAATCGACTGCGCTACTAGAGGTAGTCATAAACAGACGCTATCAGAAAATAAATTATGGTTTGAAGGTCCATCGTGGCTATTAAAATTTGAACCTAATAATCAAAATCAAATATCATATCAGTCTCCAAATATAGAAACTAAAAAACTCCATGTAAATGCAACCTTACAACTTGAACATTCACTTGTCAGCGATTTGCTTCAACAACATAGTTCATTAACTCGTGTCGTCAGAGTCATTGCATGGGTATTACGTTTCATCATATGTTTTCGCGATAAGCAAAGGTCGTCGTTTGCTAAATTACTCTCATCAGCAGAATTAAATAGAGCACTCCATTTAATCGTAAAAGACGAACAAGCAAGGGAATTTGGAGAAGACATCATTTATCTACAAAAACATGGTCACGTTCGCAAAAATAGTAAACTTTTATGTCTAAACCCCTTTCTCGATAAGGATAATATTGTAAGAGTAGGCGGGCGTTTACAACACTCCAACATCAGCTATGATGCCAAGCATCCTATAATTTTACCCACTCATGGACGCCTTACGGAACTAGTCATAAACCAAGCGCATATCACAACATTACACGGCGGTCCCCGTTTAACCTTGTTCTATATCCGGGATAGATTTTGGATAATAAGTGGTGTACGCACCGTCAAACGTCAGCTAAGAAAGTGTGTAAAATGTCGTCGATTTTCTCAGGAGAGTCATCAGCAAATCATGGGTGATTTACCATCTCCTCGGGTAACACCTTCGCGTCCTTTTACACATAGCGGAGTAGATTTTACTGGGTTTGTGGAACTGAAGGCAAATAAGGGACGTGGTATTAGAACAACTAAAGGATATGTGGCAGTCTTCGTGTGTCTCTCTACGAAGGCTGTTCACTTAGAGATAGTATCAGATTTGAGCACACCTACATTCTTAGCCGCCTTTCGTCGATTTTGTGATCGCCGAGGTACTCCTGCCCACATGTACAGTGACAATGGCACAAATTTCGTAGGTGCCAACAGACTACTAAAAAAGGAATATCAAGAAATCATCAAAAACATCAATCAAGATTTTTTAAATGACATTTATGACCTTCAAATAGTGTGGCATTTCAATGCTGCCGGCAACCCGAGTGCTGGGGGCTTGTGGGAGGCCTCTGTCAAAAGCTTAAAATACCATCTCAAGCGTGTTTTAGGTGAACAAAGGCTAACGTATGAAGAATTCGCTACGTTACTCCATCAGATCGAAGCCTGTCTCAATTCACGTCCATTGTGTCAACTTACGGAAGGTTTAGACGACGAGTGCCTTACACCTGGTCATTTTCTAATAGGTGGCCCGATTTTATCAAGACCTCAGACTGACCCCCAATCAGTGACCTTGTCTAAACGCTGGAAGATGGTTCAAATCATGAACAAACATTTTTGGCAGCGATGGTCGTCGGAATACTTGCAACAACTTCAGAGTAGATCAAAATGGAAATCACCAAGTTATAATTTTAAGTCAGGCGATGTTGTTATAATCAAAGAGGATAACCTTCCACCGGGAAAGTGGGCTCTCGGTAGAATTCAAGAAGTTTTTCCGGGAAAGGACGGATATGTACGTGTCGTTTCACTAAAGAGCAAAAACAAAATCGTTAAACGGCCTACAAGCAAACTTATCTTATTACCCGTACAAGAATCCACATCAGAAAAGGTAGAAGAAAAGACAGAGTCGTCTGCTACCCCATCAAACCATTTGGACCGTAATTTTAATGATTCCAATCAGAACGTCGTCCCGCGCCCTAGACGTCGTCGTGGAGGCCTCAATTTCAAACATTTCTTTATCAATTTGTTGTTAATATTCACACTTTTCATTTCTCGTACCATCCCTCAATCAACAAATCATTTGCCCCTTTTCAATGTCACTTCCCTAAATGATAATCAAGGACTATTTTTTGATAAGATAGCAGACTTGCAGTATGTTAAGGACGACTGGAAATTAATTGTCTATTATAACATGACTACTTACTGGGATAGTATATTAAACACGAAGAAATATATCAAAGGAATCAAGGAATTATGTAAACACTTTACGGAACAATACTCGGATATCATATTGCAATTACAAAATGAAATTAATGAAGTTGAACATTATAACTTGTTACTTAAGACTCACGGTTCATTGCGACAAAAAAGAGGATTGATCAATGGAGTTGGTTATCTCGCTAATACACTGTTTGGTGTGTTGGATGAAAGGTTTGCAGATCAGTACAAGGAGAATATCGAGAAGATTGTTGCTGACGAAAATCATCTTAAGTTATTGCTAAAAAATCAGACATCAGTTTTGGAATCCGAATACAACATCCTACGAAGAAATGAAAATACTATGAAAAATCAATTCGATATAGTTAATGAACGTATCAGAAGCCTTTCAGATGGTATTAACAATGTCAATGGGAAATTGCATCTCGAGTCATCAATTATAGAAGCCACCATTCTCCTATCACAAATCAAAGGGATTCAGGAGACACTCTTGAATACTGTCACAGATATTACTCACGGTCACATTGAGACCAGACTACTATCACCTGAACAATTACAACATCAACTCAATATCATCTCGGGACAACTTCATGGAGATTCAACCCTACCCGTCAGTAATGACAACATCCGAGATATATATAAGCTTCTCAAAGTTGCCGTAAGAGTGATGTTAAACTACCTCATTATTGAAATAAAGATACCTCTCATTAGTAACGATGTCTTCGAGTTGAACAGAGTAATTCCAGTACCTCAACTTCAAAATAATTCTTCTATTCGTATTACGCCACTTCAGCCTTATATAGCGTACAATTTAGAAAAGGATAACGCCTTCCTTTTATCAGAATCTGATATTCAGTCATGCGTTCACGTCTCTGAATTCAAAATCTTATGCTCTCTAGATACACCTATTTTCGATCTTAAAATAAAACATTCATTTTGCGGTATACATTCGCTCGGTTCTCACTCTTCTTACCCTATAGCGAACACCTGCGAGACAAAAATATCTCCCTGTAATAACAACTGGAATAAGTTGCATCATGTCAACGATTGGTTATTTTCATGCTGTTCTGCGTGTTCTGTACGCATCTACTGTGCTTCTCAAATGTCCCTTCATCAATTAACAGGCAACGGAATCATCACCATCAGTAAAGGTTGTACGTTGAAGGGAGACTCCTTTAGTTTATATGCTCACAATAATTTTTACCGAAATATAAATGTTCAGCCAAATATTGCTATGCCAAAATTGTCTATTTTGAATTCAATCTTAAATACTACAGTGCCTTATAATAGCCTGGGAACATATGAGAATGAGCATGCCTACGTACAATTGAAAAGCCAGCTTGATAACTTGAAAGCGCAAGAAATAGCGCCTCTTATTGTTCACAATGTCCATCATTATGCAGCTATTTATTCTATCATTGGATTAGTACTATTTATTGTCATCATCATTACTTCCTGGAAGATACGACAGCGATGCTATAATCACCGCGGCAGCTCCGGCCCCCTGTCTGGGCCCACTCCGGCGGCGGCGGAAGGTGCAGTGAGTGTTAGTGATAGTGCAATTGAAATGATCCAATTAAATAAAGTGAAAAGCAAATCAGTTCATTCAGTGCAAAGTGTGTGTAGTGTAGATGTGAGCACATCGCCTACTTTTCCGCGTACGATCAATGTGAACTCTTAATAATTTTGTAAAAATCATTCTACTAACAAATATATTGTTACTCACCTTGTATCACCTAACAAATGGTTATATCATTTAAACTTAATAATTCATATTATAAATTGTTTATTTAGTTTTATCTCTTTTGGGCATCTTCCTGTCTGAGATGGCAAGATGTACGAGCAATCGTACACTATAATCTTATGTAGGTCAGGCAAATGCCCACTCAGCGTTTACGTTACACATGCCGCGATCATTTAGTCGATAAGTATCAGTCAATAAATTCAGTTCATTTTAATACTCTAATTCATACGGTTTTATTTACAATCAGTGATAAACCTTCGACTCCCATCATCACCATATCACCAGTGTAGGATACTATTCAAACCCCCTACAGCTTTAACTGATTTAATTAAGTCATTTTTAATATTTCCATTCATTTTTGACATTCGCTTTATCAACGTGAAAGTCAAAATTAAAGTAACCCGTGAAGCATTGTATTAGACATTATATAGGCGCCTAATAATTAGTCAAAATTTACAAATATGTCAAAAGTTTTGCGATATCTGCCTTTGTTTAATTCACAATCTTTATTGATCAGCAAAAACATATACGGATCTTTCCATATATTAAAGCACAATTTTTTGAATTCATGCCAGCTCATATCAGAATTAACATGCTCTTGGTAAATATGTTTCAAGTTTATTTCATCTTTGACATTAACATTGTCTCTAATTAATTGTTTTGGTATTTTTGAATATGTTTGAGACAAATAAAAGCAATCAATGCCCTTATGCCGCCCCATTGAAAAATAATTCCGAATATTTACTTGATTTTCACATATTACATCGTCAAATATAAAGACAGAATTTTTATGAACTTCATTTGGAGAAATAAGATCTTCATCATTTTTTAAAATAAATATTTTAACATCTGGAACAGATTGTAAAATATGATCTAAAAGTAAATACTTTGGTTGAAAAGTAGTTTTAGAATATAAATAAACATTTTGAAACTTAAGCCCATTTTCATGCAATAATAAGGAAATCATCACGTTCGTCTTGCCGCAGTTGGAGGGTCCGCAAATAATACAGCGAATTGTATTCAGCAATAATTCTCCATGTCGTTTATAAGGTAATGTCTGTAGTTCAGAATCTATATGCGTTATCTCTAGAGACACGACCTGTTTGACCAACTTCATTATTGTCAATGTATACAAATATATATGTAATAGTTATATAATACATATAGATATATATGTTAATTAATACAAAATGTAAATAAATATAAAAGTTATGATGAATCATTTAGGTATGATATCGATTTCTGTTGCATCGTCGTCGTGACATGTCGAGATTCTGCGCCCATAAAAGGAATTACATTCCAACGACGCTGCAGAGATCGAAATCAATCTTAAGTAAATTCATTATAGCTTTATCTTTGCGCCTGTTACGACACGTCGATTCTTCTGAAATAATTGGTGAGTTAATTTTATATTTCAATATTTATTAGAACATTTTAAAAACTTTGCGACTATCTTTGACAATCTACGCTGTGTATTTATAAAATATTTTTCTTAATTGTTTCAGATAATGTCCAACGCTGAGGAAACGTGAGGAACCTTCCAGCTCGCACTATCAGCAATGAATATTATTATGCACAAGATCTTTTACAAGATTTTGAAGACGATCGCCTAAAAGATCTGCCTCCAAATAAACTATTGAATGCTGATGAACAGCAACTGAAGACAAAGAAACCTCAGAAAAAAAGGAAATTTCAGGATCTACAAGGCCCATCTTCATCTTCATCATATATAATTCGCCAAGGAAGTGCTGTGAAGCGAGGACGTCATCTTATCAAAATTTACATATGTGAACTGAACGAGCAGGAAGAAAGTGAAAAATGTGAAAAAAGTGAAAATAATGACATTAGCATAAATGTAAGTGCGCAATATGTGGTCGACGACATTTATGATGATGTGATGGAGGCTGCAAATAAAGTTATTAAAAGAATAGGAGAAAGGCTGTACGAAGTGTATATATAATAATACGTATACGTGTAATATGCATAATATAGTGTGTACCAAAATAACAGTAAGTAATATTATTGATTTAAGTATTTTTTATTTTAGATTAACTTTGTAACAGATATAGATGACATCATAATATTTCATGTTTTAATTAATTGTTATAAAACTGAATTTAAATATATATAATAAAATCAATGTAATAAATAACAGATAAAACAAATATATAGTCAATCAAGTAAAGAGCTATATAAAATTTTGTGTAACAAAAATATATAGGATTCTTAATTTGTAATATAGGATTAAGTATTATCCACATAAATATAAAACAGCGCAAAGATAAAGCTATAATCATTGTAAACTAGCCACTACACATTATCACAAACTTTGTATCATTGTAAACTATGTAATATGTACAGTCAAGCGTCATAAGTGCAGTCATACCTCGAAGACCTTATGCCTATTCTTAATGATCATAATGCCTTGTAGATTCTGACTGCATTTTTGACTCTTGACTGTACCTAAGTAGATAGATAAGATATATCTGAATAAAAGCAATTTTATATTTATAAATAAATGCATTTAAACTTTTGTCAGTCTTATTACGACTCCAGCATCCTGCATATGCCTATGCTTGATCTGAAAACATTCAAAGATAAAGTAATTTTTGTAATAAATTGATCAAGATAAAAAAAATTGCAGCAAGATATTAATTAAGCATAAACGATCACCTTTTCAAGTACAAGCTTCAAAGTAACATTGTTCGAAATAAAACATGAATTCAGCCATGAATGTAATTGTTGATGTTGAAGGCTTTATGAATGAGAAAAATCAGTTCATACCTAAAGAAATAGCAATTTTGTCGAAGGAGCATGTTATGATATTACTATTGATGCCGCCATATCCCTATTATAAGTTGACGAAAAAGGAACGCTCAACTGTTACATGGATTGAAAGATTTAGAGAATTTTATTGGAATGAAGGTTTTATTCCATACAATCAATACAAGTATATTTTAAAAGAAAAAGATTTTTTTAAAAACAAAAATATATTAACTAAAGGCACTGAAAAAGTTATTTGGTTAAAAAATATGTTAGACACTGCTAATGTATATAATTTAGAAGACTTTGGCTGTCCTCATTTAGAAATATTGTATGATCGCTATTGTTCAAGCATTCAACGTTGTATCTATCATAAAGATATGTGTGCTTATAAAAATGTCCATTGTTTGTACTCATGGTATAAAGATAATTATGATAAAATCAAAATAAATGTTTAATAAACTATAATGATGGTGTTTTATTTTCGATCGTGAAGAAATGAATTCAAATCAAATTACGTCAATAAGCATACTGTAACAGCACATCAGATGGTACTAACACAGTATTAAGAGTAAAGTATTAGCTCTTATTTATTGCAATAGCAGAATTACAGGTGGCGCCTTTGCGAAAAAATAAGACTAATCAACTTACGTCACTAAGCATGCTGTAACAGCACGTCACATTGTACTAGCAGCGTATTACTTTTGATTAATGCAATGGTACCTGTGATAACAGGTGGCGCTTTGCAAAGAAATAAATTCGTACTAGCTTTTAATTAATGCAATGGTACCTGTGATAACAGATGGCGCTTTGCAAAGAAATAAATTCCAAAATGCAAAATTATATTATTATTGTTATGTTCCAATTTAAAGTATGACCTAATGATGTTGTTTTGCCTAGAAGCGGTCTGTATTTTGATTTTGGAATATAGAAATGAAATAAAATTATAAATTTGTAAATATCTTTATTTTATTAGAGTACAAAAGCTGATAAGGATGTACATATAAATAGAACAAAGTTACAATTTAAAAAGTATACATATTGTTATATCAATACCATGGGAATTAGCAAAGAAAGGGTTTTTAAAATATGGTTTTATAATGTCCCCAAGGTAAAGTGTTACAACCATCATCCATAATTTGCCTTTTATCATCATCTCTATTAAGCACAAGTTTGTTAATCTTTTGAGTAAAAATAATATGATTTTTAGATTTAATAATAAACATGTTTTCTCTAAGAGTCTTATTATCCATCAATGCTTTTTTATATTTATTTATGTCAAGTTTATTTGTAACAGATTTTTTAATTCCCTTTGCTTTTCTTATTAAATTACTCCTAGATTCTATACAGTACAATTTTGCTCTTAATCCAACGAATTCGGAAATAACATCACCACCCATTTCATCTTTAAAAAATCCAGGTATTTTGCAATTTAATTTAGGCATATCAAAAAGCTCGTTATCAAAGTTTCTCGTATCAAAGTACTTATTGTTATTTTTCATATCTTCATAAAAGTCTGCTGTATTGACCAGACACAAGAGACTATCTGTATCAGTATAACAAAGTTTAATAGAATCTTTGTATAGACGTTTCATTACAGAATAATGAAAATGATATAAATGTCCTTTAGCTAATTCTAAAATTGAAAATCCTATGTAAATTGGTCGATCCAGCAAAATTTTTGTTAGTTCTAACTGAATAGCTATTAACGACTCAGAAATAATGGAAAAAATTTTAAAGTTAGGAGCACTTGTATATTTTTCTGCACCACAAACTTTATTTGTCTTATTTGATCTATCATTCCATGTGTTAACTAATTTTACGTCGACTTGTTTTCTTTTATTTTCTATAGTCTTTCCGAAAATTGAATTGTTCTGTTTTTTAAAAAAGTCTTTCTCAAAATCTGACCCAGCTTTTTGTCTAAGTGTAGTATTTAATAATATATATGGTGCTAAAAATGCATATTGATCAAATGACAAAATCCTGTGAATGTTTAATAAAATGAGTCCATTTTTTAAACATTGCTTTAAATGCATAAAATGAATGACATACTTTCGTTTATCATACAAATTGGCTATTAATTTTAGATTTTTACTACCTGGTGGCGCAAACTTCTCAGCTGCAAATGGTAAATCAGAATGATCGTCATGTAATTTGGCAGGATAGTGTAAGTCTACTTCCAAGATATATCCCGTATTACTATCATTTGAAATATTCATTACATTGAACTCATCTATCTCTCTTTTGGTAAGAAATTTAAAGTTTCCAGTAGGTAATTTTTGCATCATAGCATAACCATATAAATTTACGCAATCAAGATAAACTAAGAAACTGTTAGGTTTATTGGTATCATAGTTTGATAGATATTTATTGTTTGCGTCTTTAAAAGTCTCAATTGGAAACCACACACGGAAGAATTATTTAAAAGACTAAACAAATCTTCGTTTGCTCTTTATAGAATCTCCTCAGTACTTAATGAGACAGCAATTCTGACAGCGTACCATGGGCTAGTATCTTCAGTACTGAGATATGGGATTATATTTTGGGGCAACTCAACTAATAAAATCCAAATATTTAAAGCCCAGAAGCGTTGCATAAGAGCAATGTTTGGACTAAAACCGACAGATAGCTGCCAATCATATTTCCGTAAATTTAATTTATTGACTGCACCTTCGCTTTATATCTTTGAGGTTAGTGTATTTGTAAAATCTACTCCTCGTCTCTTGACAAGACTAGCTGATGCCAATAATAGAATTAGAAGAGATCCTACTACATTGCTGATGCCAAAGTACAAAACGAAGCTTATGAGTAACAGTATCTATAGCATGGCACCAAAAGTGTTTAATAAACTGCCTCGGAATTTGAAAGAATTACCCCTAAATAAATTTAAAGCTCATCTGAAAGAGTTGTTGGTATCTAAATGTTATTATGACTTGCATGAATTCTTTTCTGACAAAATGTTGTTTGTGACTTTGAAGGACAGCTGATCTAAATTCTGTAAGATTAACTAGTAACTCAACCTTACAAAGAATTTATACAAAATACACCACAATTCATTAATTTTTGGAGTGATTTAGATCTTTAGTTGCAGGATTTCTATTGTTTATTTAGCATTATACATAAATATACTAAATCGTAATTGTACAACTTTTGTTTTGGTTTTGAATGAATAATGGTTCTGTATCTGATGATCAATAAGATGACGTGGCCATTGTGCCTACTAATTCTTGTATGCCATAGAGGTTAAGCATGTTTGTTTCCTACTTAATTATGTTTATAAGACCTTACTGTACAACATGTTTACAAGAAATAAATGATTATGATTATGATTATGATTATGATTGCTCTAGCATATCTTAACGAACATTGAGCCAAACCTCCTCGGATTCCTTTTTCTAACATCTGATACATTTCGATATTTGAAATTAAATCTAATTCAATATTAGTGTACAGTAACATCGCATCCCAACTCAAAGAAGGTGATGACACATAATAACATGGGTCAAGGTTGTAATACTTCAAACTCATATCGCGAAATTTTTCAAAAACGTCACACAATAGTAGAACATCACATTTGAGATATAAGTCTGTATATTCTCCCAAGTTGGATATATTAAAATCTTTCCAAACTTGTAAAGCATGCTTGTAATCTTCATCAGAAACTGTTTGGGATGTAAGATTACTGTAAAAATTTTGATTGGTCTGGTAACTTGTTTTCTTTATAACGATCCTCCGAGTCAATATAATCATAACAGTAGATACCTTTCTTTTTTACTAAATTAAATAAATGATCATCGAAAAAATGCTGTCGCAAATTTTTAAAATCATCTGATTGCATTGATTTAACCAAATTATCTAAACTTGAACTCAAAAAATTAAAAGAATCAATAAATTTTAATTGAGCCGAAGTATTTTGATCGATCGGAATAAATTTAGTAAATGAAATATATTTTTCCTTATTTTTAGGTATTAGATTTATTCGCCCGCAAGAAGTAGAAAGTTCTTTTATGAATAAATGACAGTCATAGCCTGAAAGGTTATGAAATATGATCGGTATATACGGACATTTTCTTGCATTTAAATTACACTGATTATGCGCAGGACCAGTTTCCAGTAAAGTGATCATGATCTACCACTACAACATCAGTTTCATTAAACTCTTTCTTGCATAAATGACATTTTTTTTCATTTTCAAAAGATTCACGTTCTCTTTTAGTAATTATCAAAGGCTTTGATTCTAAAAGTAATCCGTAGAGCGTTTTGACATCTTTGCTAATTGATTTAATAAATTTTTTTGAACATTCTCGTCCTCTGTATGAAACGAATTTGTTTAGCTCAGGTCTAGAATGACTAAAAATATAGTATGCAAAAGAACTAGCCTCATGAATTTGAACATTTTCAACACATGAAGTCTTATCATTATCTGAATATTCTCGTAATAAACTCTCAAAATCACCGTATATTACAATTGGAATTTTTTGAGAATTACGATAATTAGAAAAACTTATTTGAATATTTTCTTCAGGTAGTACAGTTTGTACTCTTGCACAATCATGATTAGCTAGTTTTTCAGGTGAATCATAGTATATGAAACATTCTTCACATAAGTATATGCGTGACTTATGTTTGGTCAATTGTTTGCGCACAAGTTTGTCAAATTTTTTTATTAAACAATAATGATATTTATTATTTTTTTCGACACACAATAAGTTAGCATGCATTATTTTTCTTTTTATAGTTTTATACAATGGTCCAGTTACTTGATTTTTTTTATCTAAACCGTAAATATTCACGCTCACATGTGTATTTATTTTTTCAAATAATTGAATATCCTCTAAAGTTGGAGGAAACGACATATTAGTTGTATTTAATACTTTTGAATAATGAGGATATGACGCTATTCTAGTAGGGTTATTTTTAGTTGGGTATAAATGTGCAACAATGCTCCATACGAAACAATGTTCATCAGTATTTTTTATATTCAGGCAAGATTTTGTTCTTTGAATTGTTTGCGGCAATGGTATGTACGTCCCGGCTTTCAAAGGATTATATTTTAAAATGTTTAACTCTATATGACTTATTGACTCAATAGTCCAGCCTGATTCACAGAGCTCGAACTCGGAACATTTATTTATTATTTTCTCAGAAAACATGTTATAAAAATTTACTAAATCTGTATTTTGATGAATAACTTCATATTTAGTGTTAAATGATTTAAGAGACGATTCATTATTTTTCGGTAAAGTATATAAAACATATAGCTCGAAATTGACTTTAACAGATGTATGTTGTGTTAACATTTTTTTTATCAGATGCTGAGATGTGTGTGAAATATCATCTAAAAATATTTCAGGGGATATAGTAAAACTATGTGGACTGATTTGGTAAGTAACAATTTTGTTTTTAAAAGCGCAAGCTATTACGCGAACATTGTCGAATTCAGTTTGGAGTAAACAATTAGACTTGTGAATATTAGATCTCTTATGCGTGGAATGTTGTTTCACATTCATGTTACAGGGTTTGCAGAAGTACATTTTGCACGATTAAAATTTTAACTTTACAGGTAATTAAGTATATTCTGTTTTAAATTAGATTAATTAGATTAAATGGTTAAGTTTTATTTACGTTTTCTTATTATTTAATAATTTTAGCAAATATAAAATGTTATTTATACCTACAATATTCTATTCCGAGAAAACAATTTATTATTAATTATTGTATTTACAAAAATTATATGAGTACCTATACGGTTAAATAAGCACATTAATATTTATATTTAGCTCGAAGTTTATGACGAATAGGTACGCAAAAACGGTCAGATGCACGTCCTCATTTGGCGGGATACAAAATTGGTCGCGTATTACGGAAATCTTCTTTCACCATTGCCACCAACTGGGTAGCCGCCTTCCAAGTTGCTGAATTGTCAGGCACCGCCGTTTTGAAGCTTATTAGTGAATGCTTCCAACGGCTTTCAGCGGCGACGGACTCCAGCTCGTGGCAGTTTGAGATGCGGACTTCTAAGTAATATCCGCCGCGCTTGGTGGGGTCGCTTTCGACTTGTTAGTCCTCTTCTTTGGCGCGGTAGATTGCCCTTCACCGTCCGAGTCAAAAGGATTGGAATACCTGAAATCATAATTTATGCATAAATTTACAGCGTAATCAGCGGGCTGGAGATATGACTTGTAATCCGCAGCCTGTATCTATTATTTATTCATTGTTCACGATTTCTAGTTACAAATTAAAAAATAAATAAATTAAATCTAATAGATACATACATACTTACTAGCTTCTTTGCTTGCTGGTATTACGGACACAGAACTGAACAGAGATGCAGCCGCACGATGCACCCACCAAAAAAGAGTATGGCGAAAATATTCTTTGTCGACAAATATTTATAAAACTAAATTATAAGACCTTGTCCACAAGCAAGTCTCTTTCCTAGTTTAATATTTTACAATAATAAATAATACAATGAACTTTTACAAAAATGAATCTTATTTTTATTACACATATGATATACTATCGTTTAAACTGTGTGAACTTTAGAGACTCATAGATGAACGATACCTAATTTAACTATCCCGGCGCCGCATTGTCGCTGCAATTCGAGATTCAATTTTAATATGGTCAACGTATGTACTTATGAGTAAATCTAATTGATGGAAAACGATTCAACTAAGAGAGGTCTTAAAATACTTATTTTAACATTGGTTTCTGCCAGTATGACGATTCGATCAAGTTATTTAATTTGGGCTAACTACAAATCATAAAATTTCGTAAAACTAAAGTTAAAAACTTTTGTTGTGTACATAGCATATTGATGCGCGCATTTATTTTTACCCGACTCTGAGAAAAGGGTTATGTTTTTCGCTCGTATCTTGTGTTTATGTTTGTATGATGCGCGCATTTATTTTTACCCGACTGTGAGAAAAGGGTTATGTTTTTCGCTCGTATCTTGTGTTTATGTTTGTAATATTCTTTATTATTTAATATCTTTTAACGTTAACTTTCTTTTTATACAGGACGGATTTTTAAAGAAGAGTTTTTAAAGAATTAGATAGGTACTAATACAGAGTTTAATTGAGTAGCATACAGCTCCTTATTTGTCGCTAGATGACGGGCGATCGTGACGTGCTATGACGTGAACTCTGAGCGACGTCGCGTCACAGTCACGTCACATGTGCAATTTTATCTCATGCATTTAGTGCAAGGGAATACATGACTTATGTTTATAATATTTCATACCATCTATCAAGATTGTAATTGTGCTCATAAAGTAGCTTTTCTGCATCGCGATGTTAAAGTTTTTTGCTTGAGACGATATATATATAAAATTTTAGGCGATAATGTTGGGACTCCTAGTAGCGATGCTTTGTTATCTGTGGTGTTACGGCACAATTGGGGCACAGTTACATTGCAAAGCGAACAGAGCGAGGGAATGTTGCTAACGGTCGGAACTGCCCCCAATCAGATCCTGCCTGTGTGACTTCTTCCCTCTTCCCGAATAGAAATGAAATAACACAAACAACGGGAAGCGCGCTTGAGAGCCTCTCCTTCGAAACCGAAAACCAAAATCGACCTCAAGGAAGGCTCGAAAAGCGCGCACCCGTTTTGCTCTTGAATATTTTTTTGTTTAATCATCTTTTTTTTTTTTTAATTCTCGATAACTGATTACAGTTATCGAGTTAATATGTTATGTTACACAAGACTTGATAGAATTTAATACAGACATCTTTTATACAGACATTTCCTTAAATTAGATATAAGATGAAAGTCAAATTCATCATAAAAATAATTTATAATTAGTGGGGTTAAACAAATATAATTGGGGATTCTGGTGCATGATGATCCAGAATCCCCAATTATACCCTACTAGTTGGACTTACGTTAAAAGTGTTTAATACATACTGTGACCAACAGAATTTGTCTTACAGAAACCTATATAAATTGTCAATTTTCATGGGTGTTAAAATAAATACTGATGTTTTATTACACGATAGCAGGTGAGCCATACTTGTAGTTGTAATGCGCTTTAGTGTGCGTGACTACAGTTAGTACGCTCTAGACCTTGTCGTATCGTGCGTGTAGTAGTAGCACATACTGACCGTTGAGCGATGCGAGCGTGTCGTCGATGGCGGCGTGGTCGTCGGCCGCGTACTGCGACTCGCGGAACGAGCTGCACGACGACAGCAGGCTGCGGGCGGAACGGCACCGGCTTGTTATGCTGCCACTTGGCTATTTGTATTCGCCTATTTCACCATGTGTGGACGGTATATTTGCCAAAACTTTTGCGTTATGTTTAATGATTATTTGCCTATTCGGCAAATAGGGCAAATACCAAATGTGTATGAATATTTGGTAGCGGTAGTTGAGCTATTTGCCTATTCGACGAAAATTTTGGGAAATACGCGAATAGCCAAGTGTTGTGCTAGCATTTCACTTTCATACATCATATCATCGTACTCTCATGTAACTGCCTCCGTGGTCCAGTTGTTAAGGCATTTGCCTGTAGACCCGGGGTCGTGGGTTCTAGTTTTAGTTGTTTCCAGTTTGATCAGGACATTGCAGGCTTGAATCATCTGATTGTCTGATAATAAAAATGATTCCGTGCTTCGGAAAGCACGTTAGGCCGTTGGTCCCCGCTGATCTGATGGTCGTTAAAGAAAGAACCAATTCAGAGGCGATTCCGAAGAACTCT
This sequence comes from Apomyelois bistriatella, assembly GCA_947044815.1. Lineage (NCBI taxonomy): Eukaryota > Metazoa > Arthropoda > Insecta > Lepidoptera > Pyralidae > Apomyelois > Apomyelois bistriatella. Next base: position 10,309,340 of record OX345709.1, on the reverse strand, counting down.
GACACCAGAGTGTACATGGTCAATTGATTGTGTATCCTACACGAAATGGATAAATGTATGAATAATTTAATTAATGTTGCTCCATGCCCGCCCGGTACTGAAATTAAGTACCGGTACTCTGTACTTAACAGGTACCGCCGCCGCCAGGTACCAAAATGAAAAAAACCTCTAAATACCGGTACAATGCCACGACTACGGTAACCACTCTCTATCAGGTGGGTTATAGGCCTGTTTGCCTTCTTAATAGTATCAAAAAAACTAGGATTATTTATTAGCCCTTATTAATGAAAGATAATATAGATTTTTAATTTGATTGTATTTTCTCAGATACCTGGTCCTCTTAGGCGGCGTGGGAGCCTGTTTGCCGCGGCGGTTCGTGGGACGCCGCATCTGCACGGCGCGCTCGCCGCCGCCCGCCCCGCTCGCCGCTCCGCTCGTCGCCCCGCTCTTCTTCAAAGACATCTGCGGCGTGCCCCCGCTGCCGCCGCTCCCCGCCCCGCCACCCGTCTCAAGCAACTGCTTCTCCACTTCTGTTTGACAAATAAACAAAATTTATCAAATAGAATCAAATGTTTTTAACAAAAAAAAATTACCTAAAAGATCTCAAAAGTGCATAATATTAAATCGAATAAAGAAAAAATAATACAAACAACTGTCAAAAATGGCGTATTGAATCCGACCAAGCTATTTTAAAATATTATTTAAAATTGATTGCGGGATCAAGCGACTATATCAATCGTAGTAATCGATAAAGGATTGTAAATTAGGGATATATATTTTTATAAATGAGCTTGCAATCATGTTATTTTCAAATTGACAATTCGTTTAAAGAAGAGCTCCATTTTGCGAATATATGTCATGTTGTACTATGGCTTTTTACTACTGACATGTCTTCCCAGCTCTATTCAATATAATATGAACCTGCCATGGAACCTACGTTAAAATGAAATATTTCCAAAGAGAAAAAGACGCCTCCGCTCTTCCTCGACGGGTCATTTTGTCGCCAAACGTCAAATATTGGAACTTTGTTTTTATCATAGTGTAGTAGTGATTTTTGTTGATTTATTTGTTGTGTATGTGTATATATTAAGTGTTTTAATTGGTAAGGGCAAATTTTTTTATGTCCCAGCCGGAGTTCTTGTACTGCCAGCAATGTAACGATGGTAAGGTCTTCAGAGGGCGAAGAGGACTCAATATTCATATTTCTAAATGTCACAATAATCATTCCCAAATATCTCAACGTATTCAGATTACTTATTTGCATAGAGCCAAACCTCTAGTGAAAAGAATCCCAAGGGGAGCAAGAGTATCGTTGGCCAAGTCTTTATCAGAGACCTTGCAAAAATGCTTATCCAACTCATTAACCGATTGGCACAATTTTTTCACATTTCCATACCGCCTCCTTCATGTCGAAAAATCATCAGATTCCTTAACAAAATCTTTAAAATCGAATTCCGTAAAGCCTTCCACATTAATAATACCACCTCATCATTCATTCTCAAATCATCATGCTTTCGACATAAAAAAAACCGTAGAAGACAAGGTCATGAATGGGGACTTGAGAAATGCAGCGCGTATTCTGTTTTCAGACGATACTCTTGCTCCTCCTACACAAGAAACACTGGATTGCCTTCGAGAGAAGCATCCTTCGCTCAACTCTACCACCCCTTTACCAACTCAACCCCTGACACAAAATTTTATCAATATTAAAGATGAGGACACACTTTCGGCCATTTTATCGTTCCCTAATGGTTCCTCTGGCGGCATTGACGGACTTACTCCGCAACATCTTAAAGATTTGGTGAGTGTTTCCGCCGGTGACGCCGGAAGGCAACTTCTAAGGGAGTTAACAAAATTTTGCAGCTTTTTACTTTCAGGAAAAGTAAATAATACTTTTACAGAATTTTTATATGGAGCTAGGCTATGTGCTTTCAAGAAGAAAGACGGCAGCGTAAGGCCTATAGCCATTGGCTGTACCTTACGTCGCCTGACATCCAAACTTGTGCTTGCAAGCAAGTTTGGATAGCTTACTCCTTAAAAAATAAATTTGAGCCAATACAATTGGGTTTTGGTAGCAGGGGTGGATGTGAAGCAGCAGTTCACTCAGTTCGTACTTTCCTCAACAACAATCGTGCCGAGGTACTGCTGAAAGTTGATGTGAAGAATGCCTTCAACTCAACTGATAGGAACGCCTTGTTGCAAGAAGTTTCAAATCATCTGCCTGACCTTTTTCCATATATTTCCCAGTGTTATTCTTCTCCCTCAAAATGATATACCGATTTTGATATACCGTGACCAAATTATCTTTTCATCTAATGGTGTGCAACAAGGCGATCCTTTAGGGCCAGCGCTTTTTAGTTTAGGTATTCATCCAATTATCTCCTCTCTAAATTCAAAATTAAACGTTTGGTACTTAGATGATGGGACCATTGGAGGCAGCAAAGATTCTGTTTTCACCGACTTTCAGACTCTCATAGATAAATTTAATAAAATCGGTTTAGAACTAAATTTTAAAAAATGCGAATTGTATATACCTGATCATATATCCGACTCATCTAGGAACATCATTATAGACAAATTTCATAAAATCTCTCCGGACATTAAGTTGATATATAATGAATCTTTGCACCTCCTTGGTGCCCCTCTACTTATCGAAAGTATACCGCCCCTTTTGAATAAAGTTATGGAAAATTTTGTTTTTGCTAGTTCCAGATTGGAAATTTTAAATTCTCACATAGCATATACCATTTTAAAATATTGTCTATATGTCCCAAAATTTACTTACCTCCTTCGTGCAAGTCCAATCTGGAAATTTTCGGATTATCTAAATGATATTGATACACGCCTACATACCGTCTTAGAAAAAAATCTAAATTTACGCTCCAACGATAATTCGTGGACCCAACTTACACTACCTATAAAAGACGGTGGCTTAGGCGTACGGAAAATTCTTTGTGTTGCCCTACCTGCTTTCCTTCCCTCTGCTAATAGCGTATCAAAACTGCAATAAAATTCTCAATGACGAAGACCTTAATATTGATCAATTAGCAGAGGCAAGGGAAGTTTGGTTATCCCTCTGTCCCGGAGAGAGTATCCCAGTGAACAAATCAACAAAAACTCTGGAATGCTCCTTTGGTGCAGAGGACAATCCGTTTTTTGACTCAAAATTCTGATAATGAAATTGACCGTGCTAGGCTCTTAGCAGTTGCCTCGAAGGAATCCAGCCATTGGCTTTACGCCATCCCCTCGTATAACATCGGGACATTGCTGGATAACAATTCCTTCCGTATAGCGGTAGGTCTCCGCCTTGGGACTCCCGTATGCTCGCCTCATCCTTGCCCGTGTGACAACGACGTCGATCAGTTTGGGCATCATGGTCTACATTGTCACTTTAGTGCTGGTAGGCTACCTCGACACGGCTCTCTGAATGATATTATCAAAAGGGCTCTGGCCACCATTGACGTACCATGCACTTTGGAACCCCGAGGTGTAGTTTGTGATGATGGCAGGAGGCCCGATGTCATTGATCCCTTGGGATCGCGGGAAGGCTCTAGTCTGGGATGCTACATGCGTCGATACACTGGCGCCTTCCCATCTCAAGGGATCTTCCGTGAGAGCTGGGTCAGCAGCTGAAAGCGCTGAAGTCGCTAAGCGGCGCAAATATGCTTCTCTTAACCAAGATTACATATTTGTGCCGTTTGGTGTTGAGACGTTTGGACCTTGGGGCCCTAGCGCAAGAGATCTTTTCAAAAAGATCTCTCCGCGACTGATCGCCGCCGCTGGTGACAAGAGGGCTGGCTGCTTCTTCGCCCAAAGGATTAGCATAGCTATCCAGAGGGGGAACGCAGCCAGTGTTCTTGCTACCATGCTTCACGGGCAAGAGGACGAAGCATTAGAATTTTAAAATATTATATTTTTATTTTATTTTTTCGTTTATTCTTTTGTACATAAAATTTGTAAATAGTACATAATATATCACACACACATCTATTTTACTCATTTACGATGCTCGAATCATATTCAGTTTGGTCACACTCTATATATATATATATGGATATATTGTCTGTAAATTTGTATGAATAAATAAATAACTTTAATATATCTAATTTCAGCGATACACTGATATCGTTCATTATAAAATCGAACTTACAAAAAGAGAACGACAGATTCACCAAAAAAACTGAACCAACCCTTTGATAATCCACAACAAATACAGCATAAATGGTACTAAACTCAGTCACATTTGATACACTGCACTAAGTAATGGTATGAGTGCCGGCGCCCGGCAGATCAAACAGCAACGCCCGACCCGTTGTTTGGTAAATGTTGCGTATTTTCTAAATACGGCCACACGGCAACTTATGCACAGACGGCCTACACATCGCCTCTGGGCATCGCTAGATGAATGCTCAAATACTTGCTTAATTAAACAATTATTTGTTTATAAACCATTATTTTTAAGGCACATCGTGGTGAGAACACAATATAAACACCCATTGAATTGAACGATACGTCTAGATGTATCGTATGTATGTTATGAGAATAATTAGTGGGAAGTAGAAGGAATTGCAGGAGTTGACGGGATCAGGCCGAACGAGACACGGTGGCTCAAAATAAAAAGGCGCTAGCCACCCGCCGACTTTCTTTGCATTGTTGATATATTCTTACTTATAACATTTATTAAAACCGTGGGAAGCTAATCAGAGCAAGGGCGCTAATGTTTTGATATTATCTTGGTAAACCCATAGATATTTAAAATAATAGATATAATTCTAACAATGAATGATCGAGCTAGAATATATTGGAGGTTGTATTATTATATGCTGGCCATATAATCTATTACTTTACTGTCATATTTAAATGTACCTAGTTACGGTTGTTTATATTCTTGTAACTGATATTGTCACCTGAAGCTTGTGAAATAAATAATATTCACCACGATAAAGTCTAGCGTTTATCTATCATAATAAGCTGTAAGCACACTGCTGTCTCCGTTATTGTATATATTTCATCAGGTTATGAGCACCACGCACTGATAGTGCTAGAAAAATAAAATTGAGTGGTTGAATAATACGTGAGTAGTCTTTTGCTGTAACTATGTCGGAAGATAGCGTACATGGAATTAAAAAGCTGAAGGGATCTGTTGATTACCCAACATTGAAATTTATGGTGAGAAATTACTTGGAAAATAAAAATTGGTGGAAAGTAATATCTGAAAATAAATCTGATTATGTAGATTATGCTGATTTAGATAGAAAGGCACGTACTACGATTTGCTTGTTGTTAGAGCCTGAGTGCTTTATGCACGTTTATAAAGCAAAAACAGCAAAGGAGGCTTGGTACAGTTTGCAAAAAGCATATGAAGATAAGGGTTGGGGTAGACGAATCCAAATACAGCGAGAGCTTTTTAATAGTAAGCTGGATAATTTTAGTTCTATGGAGAGTTATATTTCAAAAGTAACATTTCTTGCACAACAATTGGATGATATTGATGCTAAAATTCCTGATGATTGGATCATATCTATATTGCTGGGTGGTTTGAATCCTGAGTACAGTCCCCTTATTATGGCTGTTGATAATAGTGGACAAGAGATCACGTTGGAGCAAATTAAAATGAAATTGTTGCAAGAAGGTAGTAGACAGAGCAAAATGAGTACAGACTACGAGCAAGCTTTGGTTACACGTAAAGGACCGAATGATGCCAGATCTAATAACAAAACAAATGATCGTAAGCAGAAATTTGTGTTCAAGTGTTTTAGATGTCATAAACAAGGGCATAAGGCGTCGGAATGCAAAGAGCATGAGAAGACAGCGAACGTATGCCTGAATACGAAAGAAACTATTAACAAAGATAAATGGTATATTGATAGTGGATGCTCCAATCACATGACACATGATAAAAACAATTTGGTGTCATATAAACCTGAAAAGAGCAACATGAAAATCTCTGTAGCTAATGGAGAAAAATTGTTAGTCAAAGGACGAGGGAATGCTGAACCACAAGTCAGCGGAAACGAAAAATTGATTTTAGAAAATGTTTTACTTGTTCCCGATTTGTCGATGAACCTTATTTCAGTGAGCGATTTGACTAAAAAGAATTTTTCGATAAATTTTAACAAAAGATGATTCAAAATAAGAACAAAGTCATTGCAAGATGTAAAGAAGTTGACGGAATTTATGAGTTGACAGAAAAGAGAAATAATGTCGTAAATGTGACATTGTCAAAACAAAATGAAAATATTTCGAACTTATGGCATAAAAGGCTTTGTCATTTAAATAGAAATTATATGTTTTTGATGAAAAATATGGTTACGGGTATGGAATTTAAGAACACAGATTTGTGTGAACCGTGTATACCATGCATTGAAAGGAAGACATGTAAGAGTCCTTTCAAAAACAAAGGTACAAGAGCAAACGAGATATTGCAACTAGTTCATACTGATATTTGTGGTCCGATAGAGGAGCCGTCGTTTGGAGGTTCGAGATTTATTTTACTTTTTATAGATGATTTTACTAGAAAGACTCATATATATTTTTTGAAAAATAAGAACGAGACCTATTATAAGTTCCGTGAATACAAGGCGGAAGTTGAGAACGAGACTGGCAAAACTATTAAATGTCTGAGATCTGATAACGGTGGAGAATATTGTAATGCCAAACTGAAAGTATTTTTGAAGTCGGCAGGTATAAAACACCAAACTAGTGTACCATACACACCGGAACAAAATTCTGTCGCCGAGAGAGCTAATCGGACTATAATAGAGAAAGCAAGAACTTTATTGTCGGAATCTAACTTAAGCAAGAAGTATTGGCCTGAGGCAGTTAATACTGTTGTATATTTAAAAAATAGAAGTCCAACAAAAGCTTTGAATAATTCAGTGCCTGAAAAGCTTTGGACAGGAAAAGATGTAGATGTTAGTCATCTGAGAATATTTGGTTGTGTAGCTTATCGTTTATTACCAAAACAAAAGAGACGCAAAATGGATATGAAGACTGAACCGATGATATTTATTGGATATCCAAATAATCAGAAGGGTTATCGTCTGATGAATCCAAAGACAGGCGAAGTGACAACGGCGATAGATGTAAAATTTTTAGAAAATGTTTTTCTCGCAAAAGATGATGTAAAAGAGTCATCGGAGGTTGTTATAAAATTGAATTCAGAGCCTGATCAGTCTATTTTACCGAGCAGTTGTATAAATGTACCTGATGTATTGGAAAATCATGATGACGTGTATGATGATGCCGTTGATGAGAATATAGGTAACCAAGAGTTGGTACATGAATCTGCGGAAATACTCGAAGAAGCTAACACTGATACTGAAGAGGAGGTACTACCAGATCTATCAGAAAGGAGATATCCTTTGAGAGAGAGAAAACAAATTGATAGATACGGATGTCTTATTGTACCAAATAATATTGAAGGTGATCCATTGACCAACATCTTTAAGTTCATATAGTATCTGCCAACTTGCCCTATTAACCTTTTGCGTATTTAATTACACCCTAAAAGTAGAAATTCAATCGGTTCAGCACAATATTTCAATAGTTATATCTAAAATCTTTAATATTTCATTGTAGAGTCAGTAAATTACATATAAAAATTTTCAAATAAAATATTTCACTTACCTTGCTCTGTTTTCTCGTCCTAATCCGGTGTGTTCCATCTGCCTGCATCGTTCGTGACCGTTTAGCGTGGTTCCGCACCTTGTCTTCGTCTCCGAAAAAATCCTTCTCCTGTTAAAATTATTAAAAATATCACATTTTTGCTTATTAAAAATTTTATAATCGTCACATCTGCTTCATTTTCACTTTGTATAGTGCAGCTCGACCGCCCGCGTCCATTGACACCGAAATCGCGACGATCGGCTGACAAATTTCTGAAAAATTTGAAATTTTTGAATTTTCATACTAAAAAATCCACCTTAGCTATCCGATACCACTACAGGACAACATCTTTAAGTTCATATAGTATCTGCCAACTTGCCCTATTAACCTTTTACGTATTTAATTACACCCTAAAAGTAGAAATTCAATCGGTTCAGCACAATATTTCAATAGTTATATCTAAAATCTTTAATATTTCATTGTAGAGTCAGTAAATTACATATAAAAATTTTCAAATAAAATATTTCACTTACCTTGCTCTGTTTTCTCGTCCTAATCCGGTGTGTTCCATCTGCCTGCATCGTTCGTGACCGTTTAGCGTGGTTCCGCACCTTGTCTTCGTCTCCGAAAAAATCTTCTCCTGTTAAAATTATTAAAAATATCACATTTTTGCTTATTAAAAATTTTATAATCGTCACATCTGCTTCATTTTCACTTTGTATAGTGCAGCTCGACCGCCCGCGTCCATTGACACCGAAATCGCGACGATCGGCTGACAAATTTCTGAAAAATTTGAAATTTTTGAATTTTCATACTAAAAAATCCACCTTAGCTATCCGATACCACTACAGGACAACATCTTTAAGTTCATATAGTATCTGCCAACTTGCCCTATTAACCTTTTGCGTATTTAATTACACCCTAAAAGTAGAAATTCAATCGGTTCAGCACAATATTTCAATAGTTATATCTAAAATCTTTAATATTTCATTGTAGAGTCAGTAAATTACATATAAAAATTTTCAAATAAAATATTTCACTTACCTTGCTCTGTTTTCTCGTCCTAATCCGGTGTGTTCCATCTGCCTGCATCGTTCGTGACCGTTTAGCGTGGTTCCGCACCTTGTCTTCGTCTCCGAAAAAATCTTCTCCTGTTAAAATTATTAAAAATATCACATTTTTGCTTATTAAAAATTTTATAATCGTCACATCTGCTTCATTTTCACTTTGTATAGTGCAGCTCGACCGCCCGCGTCCATTGACACCGAAATCGCGACGATCGGCTGACAAATTTCTGAAAAATTTGAAATTTTTGAATTTTCATACTAAAAAATCCACCTTAGCTATCCGATACCACTACAGGACAACATCTTTAAGTTCATATAGTATCTGCCAACTTGCCCTATTAACCTTTTGCGTATTTAATTACACCCTAAAAGTAGAAATTCAATCGGTTCAGCACAATATTTCAATAGTTATATCTAAAATCTTTAATATTTCATTGTAGAGTCAGTAAATTACATATAAAAATTTTCAAATAAAATATTTTACTTACCTTGCTCTGTTTTCTCGTCCTAATCCGGTGTGTTCCATCTGCCTGCATCGTTCGTGACCGTTTAGCGTGGTTCCGCACCTTGTCTTCGTCTCCGAAAAAATCTTCTCCTGTTAAAATTATTAAAAATATCACATTTTTGCTTATTAAAAATTTTATAATCGTCACATCTGCTTCATTTTCACTTTGTATAGTGCAGCTCGACCGCCCGCGTCCATTGACACCGAAATCGCGACGATCGGCTGACAAATTTCTGAAAAATTTGAAATTTTTGAATTTTCATACTAAAAAATCCACCTTAGCTATCCGATACCACTACAGGACAACATCTTTAAGTTCATATAGTATCTGCCAACTTGCCCTATTAACCTTTTGCGTATTTAATTACACCCTAAAAGTAGAAATTCAATCGGTTCACCACAATATTTCAATAGTTATATCTAAAATCTTTAATATTTCATTGTAGAGTCAGTAAATTACATATAAAAATTTTCAAATAAAATATTTCACTTACCTTGCTCTGTTTTCTCGTCCTAATCCGGTGTGTTCCATCTGCCTGCATCGTTCGTGACCGTTTAGCGTGGTTCCGCACCTTGTCTTCGTCTCCGAAAAAATCTTCTCCTGTTAAAATTATTAAAAATATCACATTTTTGCTTATTAAAAATTTTATAATCGTCACATCTGCTTCATTTTCACTTTGTATAGTGCAGCTCGACCGCCCGCGTCCATTGACACCGAAATCGCGACGATCGGCTGACAAATTTCTGAAAAATTTAAAATTTTTGAATTTTCATACTAAAAAATCCACCTTAGCTATCCGATACTACTACAGGACAACATCTTTAAGTTCATATAGTATCTGCCAACTTGCCCTATTAACCTTTTGCGTATTTAATTACACCCTAAAAGTAGAAATTCAATCGGTTCAGCACAATATTTCAATAGTTATATCTAAAATCTTTAATATTTCATTGTAGAGTCAGTAAATTACATATAAAAATTTTCAAATAAAATATTTCACTTACCTTGCTCTGTTTTCTCGTCCTAATCCGGTGTGTTCCATCTGCCTGCATTCTAGGTACTAGATATTCAAATGAAGACTGTAAGACATGTATGATATCAGTTTGTGTACACTTATGTTCCAATTGAATTACATTATTATTTCGTGCATTATACATTTTTACACCTTTATTTTGTTTGTAATAACGATTAAGTTTCATTTTATATTCAAAATGAAGCATCTCTCTTAATAAATAACGACACATATTAAGAGTGAATTTAAATCCGCTTAGTACAGTTCTCCCATACTCCATATCAACGTAAGAAACATTATTGTATTGATGACATATATGTCGAAGTTCATAATTAAGTTTCCATTCATGTAACCGCGAGTTGGATGGTATTTCTGATATAATTACATTGGTATTAGTCACTGAAGATAACCAAGTCATTAACGTATTTTTAAACTCGTAGGGGTTGTTGTCGTTGCTACCACCTATCACAATAACACAATCATTCATTGTTAGCTCTTGTATCTCTTTAATAGCTGGTATAAGTAGTTCCTTCATTTTCGCACCTGATTTCCAGATAGAAGTGACTTCATATTGTGTTCCTGCTAAGTTCTGTAATAAATTTCTCGTTCTTCTGCCTTGTTCATCCGCTAAAATAATCACCTGCTTTTTTGGAGATTGATTAAAACTAACCTTTTCTTGGACTTGTAAATTTTTATCGTCATCTTTATCACTACTTGACTTATTATTTCCAAATTGTTTATCATTAATCGAACTAATATTATGGTCTTTATTTATTTCTTTTAATCCTTCCCCTGAGTTAATGTTGCTGTCCAACTGTGTTGTTATCTTTTGATCACCGTCACTTTTATTTAATTGTTTATTTCGATTTTTCTTTCTGGTCGAAGGTGGCGATAAGGCATTTATAGTATTTTTTTTTTTTTGTTCCTTGATAATTTTTTGGCATTTTTCTAGTTCCTGTTTAAGGGTTTTATTTTCACTATTCAATTTAACTATTTCCATATTGGCCGAATGTAACATGTTCTCTAATCCATCAATACGATCTTGTAATTCATTGTTTGTTAAGCTATTATCAATAGATGTGTTGGCTAAACTCATCATTGTTGCGTCAAACAATGACGAATCATCACTATTATTATGTGTATTTGTTTGAATCGGTTGCCTTATCGTTATATTTTCAGAATCCATCTATAATATATGTCATTGAATTTCGTATAAAATATTGGCTGTATAATTTTTTTTCCTGTCAATGTTGTAACTGTCATTCAGTGCTCACTGTCACTGTCAAGCCAATGTCAATGTAACATCTATTACAGTTACCCGCAGCTGCTATATTTATTACAAAGCACCGCCCCCGGTTCTGATGTAATTTGGAATTATTGTGTTTAATTGGCCAATAATTACTTCAAAACAAAGCAAATATTCAAATAATAGTTATCGTTAGTGTGTCAAGTTCATCTTATTATGTTTATTTCTTCTTATTGGATGTGTTAATTTATAATAGTACCTTGAAAGCTGCTACAATGAGGTTTGATTTAGTACATATTATTTTCACTTTTAACTAATTATAACTATATTTTTTAATTTTATTACTGCGAACCTTATTTAAACGTCTTTATACTTTGACAACCGGAAACAAGAAAAAATGATACTACGAAACTTTTAGTTTTATTTATATTATTATTGTTATTTGTTTGTATTTTTTGTAATTTTTTGTTTTCTTCTAAAGTTTCTAGTAGGTCAGCTTGATTGTTTATAAATGTACAAAACTGAGATAAAGTTGGAAAATTAGTTAATGTGTTTCTATACTCTTCCCAATTTCTACTAGTGATAACATCTAATTTTAAAGACATCATGTAAATGATCAGAGTGTCCCAATGCTGGGTAGGCTCATTCAACGCCTTTAGAGCTCTTATATTTTTATTTGTGACGTCAATAAGGCGACGTAAAGAAGTACTAGACTCTGATATAATTGGCTGGGCGTTGAATAATGCCTGAATATGATTATTAATTAATAGGCGACTATTATTGTATCGATCACACAACAAGCCCCAGGCCAACTTATAATTATCGCTTTTAAAATCTATATTTTTTATAATTTCGGCAGCTGCTCCCTTTAGGGATGCTCGCAGATAATGCAACCTGTTTATGTTATCGATACAATCATTATTATGAATCAATGAAAGAAAGGTGTCTCTAAACTCTAACCAATACTGATAGCTACCATCAAAATGGGGTAAATCAATTTTAGGCAAACGAATAAAATTGTTCTTTTTTACCACCTGATGCCTCAGAGCCTGATACGGAACTTGCAGGAAAGGAACCCGATGGGGGCTGGAGAGCAGTGAGCAGCTTCCGAGCGATGGCAAGCTGGGGATAGTAGCTTTCTTCGAACTTGAACCGCTCGTTGTAGACCTCGTCATCGCTCGACAACAACTCAATCTCGGTCTGTAATTCATTAAATTCATCATATAAGCATTCAAATTTATTAAACCAACTTTCCAGCTCAAGTAGCTGCAGTTCAGATAATCGGTCGCAGCTTTTTAAAATGTTTAAATAATTTATGAAGTTAGTGACTTTAGCCTTGACGGAACCACGTTTTTTAACAATTGGTCAGCCATAGCAGGCAATAAAATAAAGAAAAAATAAACTAATTGAGTTAGAATTTTAAATGAAAGCGGACCCTGGGCTTCGTAGAAACGCAACCGGGAAAGCGCTTAGATGAGTGAAATAGAAAGTAAAGCTTTTAAATGCTAGCAAATAGCGGTAACATAAGCACGGATGTATGATTATGCAATGAATAGGCACACAGCTGATCGACCTATCAAGTAGGTAAATATAACGGGAATAAAATAAACTAGCTGCGCACTATAAATATTCAAATAACAATACAGCAGTGCGACAGACACTTGCAAAGTGGAATGACGTGCTTAGAAATGTAGCTTGTAATATCTCAAATCAAAACGAGAAAAGTGAAATGAATTGAAAAAAAATATGAAGCGACTTAGCACTAGACAGTTTAGAAAACAGATAAAGGTAAGGAAATTATTGGAACGAACTCACAATACCGCCCTTATCCGTCTCCAAATTCCACAGTGATATGACTTGTCCTGGTTTCTTGAAATAACTGCACTCGTAGGGTAATGACACAGCGCAATAGATCGGCGCAATATGTCCTCCGGGTCAAAGTCCGTTCTCCGTAGCAGCCGTTGTTGGAATAAATCCGTGAATTTTAGGCACGGTTCTTCTTCGGTAGATTGACCAAATTGTTTAGGATCCTCCGATGATAAGAAATAAAAAGATAAATGGACTTCCCTCCACCTCCCATGGCTCTACCAACCTCTCGGTTATACGAGCCGAATCTCGGGAGAGTGCGCTGTACTAGCATTTCGCATCTCTTTCCAGTCGCACCTGCTTGATCTCCCTACAAGTTCTCTATAGTGTCGCCTATCTATGCAATCATTGCATTTTAATAACTCTCCCCCATCCTTAGGGGGCTTACGTTCACAAGTACGCCTCGCTTGCCTTCTCGGCCAGAGGCCAGCTTCTGTCTTCTAGGTCTTTGAGTTTGTTACAGTTTCAGTTTTTCTCTTCGTCTTCTTTGTCTGCTTGTGGCAGTATTCTTGATGTGCTCCTACTTTTCAAGTTATGCCCCTCTCGAGGCCGCTTCGAATTTTATGCCACCGATGCGAGAATTCTTTTAGCCGCTTAAAGTTCGCCTCAGATCCCACGAGATCGCAATAGTAGACCGGGCCCACCCCGAGCGGAACAACATTATTTAATAGTTCCCTACGCGCCTCCTCATAAATCGGGCATTCCCAAAGTACGTGATGGACGTCCTCAGTGACCGCTTCCTCTCAGAAGCAGGCTGAGGTGTCCGAAAGCTTCATGCGATGGAGCCTACCCCTGAAGCAGCCGTGTCCGGACAAGATCTGCGAGGTCTCATAGTCCGGTTCGACCCAAGTTGCCTTGAGCCGACCCGCCACGTCCGGGAAAAATCGATATGTTTCCCTACCATCGGTCGACGCGTCCCAACGCGATTGCCATGTGGCCAGTGCGGTCTCCGCAATGCTACGTTTCGCGCGCTGTAGCTCCTCCCGGGTAACCGCGGATTCGCGTGCTTCCCCTAACCTACCAGCACGGCCCACCTCGATGTCGGCCGGCAGAACACCAGCCAATACTGGTAGAGCGGCAGTACTTGTCGAACGATACGCCTCGGTCAGAAGGATCAAGGCGGGTCTCTGGGTGCGCAGGAGCGCGCTCCGCACAACGTGCAGTGACGCACGATGGAACCAGCTCGCCGCAGCATACGTTACCGTGGCGATGTAAGTGCCTTTGTACAGGACCCGGAGTGCTCTGTACCGAATACCCCATGAGGTTGCCGATACCCGTGACATCTTGCCGAAGCAATTTAACGCGCGCATCCCTATCGACAACGCATGCTGCGCGAACGAGAGACTCGAGTCGACCACCACTCCCAAGACCGTAGCCGACGTGACGTTCTTGATAGAAGCTCCACCGAACCTGATGACAGGTGGCCGCTGGAATTTCCCCTTGATTGTCATAGTGGCGGACTTACTCGACGAGAACTCCAGTCGGTTCCTCTCCCCCCATTGGCCAACGAGCTTCAAAGTAGCAGAGGCAGAGGTCTCTATGCTCGCTCGGGATTGAGCTTCGATCAAGATGGTCACGTCGTCGGCATACGCCACAATCCTAACCCCCGCCGGAAGCGGGAGCCGAAGCAAGTCGTCCATGAGCAGGTTCCATAACATGGGCCCCAGCACCGATCCCTGCGGGCAACCTATTGTTGCTGTCTTCCACAAGGCCCTTCCTCCAACGAACATGCCGATACGGCGTCCAGTGAAGTAGTCCACCAGCATCTTATAGATGTTTGGTGGGCACCCTCCCCTTTTTGCCTTCAGCAGGATCATCGGCCACCAGGCGTTGTCAAAGGCACTAGAGATGTCTAAGAAGATCACTTGAACGTACTTAGACGAGCTATCCCGAGCCGCGCCAAAGATGGAATTTAGCGCGGTTACCGTCGACCGACCTCGTGTGAAGCCATGCTGACATTCTGAAAGACCTCTGGTCATCTGCGGAGCGCATTTTATCAAGATACGTTCTAAAACCTTACCTAGAATCGGCAACAGCGCGATGGGGCGGTACGCTTTCGGGTCGGTAAGCCGCTTGCCGTTGCCCTTGGGCAAGACAATTAGCCTACCATCCTTCCATACGTTCGGAAAGCAGCCCTCCTTGACACATCGCCTATACATTTCCGAGAACTCTACGGACGCGGCTTTCCAGACATGCTGGATAATACGAGCGCTGATCCCATCGATCCCCGGAGCAGTGCTGGGAAGTTCTTTAACTATGTCCCCTATGTCCTCATCCGATGGCGAAGGCGCATCTTCTCCTGACGGTATGAACGATGCCACACGACGCACCTGTCTGTGGTACGCGGAGTCCTTAGACACGTCGTCATCCGGGTTCAGCGCACACATGAGACCGTGCATGGCCCCGTCCACATCCTCAGCATAACCTTGTGCGTATTCCGTACCATTAATAACATTACTCGGCGGTCTGTGCCGCCCGCTCGCGACCCGGTACGCTTGTCCCCAGGGGTCCAAGTCACCGGAGTCAGCGATCTTCCTGAAATGCAAAAGCTGCGCCTCCTCCATGGCCGCCCTATACCTACTCCTATGCGCATGGAACTCGTCTCGTGCAGTTTCCTCTCTATGCCCCCCCACCCTACGGAGGGACTGCCAACGTTTCCGTAATTTATTGTTCTTCGCGCGCAGACCGCTTAGCGTCAGAGTCCACCATTCATACCCCTTGCCTGTCTTTCTCGATTTAACCACGCCTAACGTCTCTCTCGCTGCGCGTAGTATCAAATTAGTAAATTGCTCGCAGACCTCTCCCGCTGGGCAATTCCATTTTATATCTCCTACACGCCCATGTATGACACGCTCGAAGCGCTCCCAGCACACACCACGATCCCGTAGTCTTATGGGCTCTTCTAGAGGCTCGTCGTTTGAAGCGACCTCGCTTGCCACGACAAATGTAATTAGTCGGTGATCACTCTCAATCAACCCCACCCTCACCTTCCATTCTGCCACCGGAATACCTCTGGTAGTAAGCGTAAGATCTATATTTGACGCTCCGTTCGATGTCTGAAATGTGTGCGGTTCTCCCTCCACATTGGCCACTTCTAGACCTCTCGCCAGGATAAACGCCTCCACAGACTCCTTGCGGTGCGTGACGTCTGGCCCGCGTCCTGTGTATTGTCTCTCGTTGGAGAACCACATTGGTGAGTGGGCGTTAGAATCCACACCTATGATGACATTTTTCCCTTTAAGGGCGTCCAAAACTTTACCCAGATGTTCAAGATGCACATCCACATCGTCGCTGTACTGGAAATACGCGGACACCACGTACAAGCCCCCACCGCCAACCTGCAAGTGACACACAGTACAGTGTGTCCCCGACAGGTGGCGGAGGAAGGCGCAAGGGATGTCCGCGCGCCGAATGTAGATACACGCCTTGGCACCCGTGCCGCCGCACTGGAGGAACCTACTCGCTTCTTCTTCCCGAAGTCGGGAGTAATGCTCTTGAATTAGTATTACATCTAAATCCAGTTCTTGGGCTACCTGTGGAATCTCGGTCGTGGCAAGCATACCCCCGCCCAGGTTCACCTGGCCTAGCTTGAGTTTTGTAGGTTTCATATTTGGGCCGTGATCCATTAATAGGATGAAGTGTCCTCCTTCATCCTGTTCTCCGCATGAATGCGGGCTGGGCAATCTCTAGAGCCAGTCTCATGACTGTGCAGCTCGCCTCTGCCAAATCGCTTGCAAGTAGCGCACACGGTGTTCTTTTCGTTGCACCCTTTGCTATCATGGCCTACAATTCCGCACTTAGCACACACCTTATCGCCTTTGCAGCGTTTCTCTGGGTGGCCGTATTGTTGACACCTATGGCACCTTATCGCCGTTGTGAAGTCATCGACTGGGCACACATCCCAGCCTATGGCTAGTTTGCCCATCACCTTCAGCGTAGAGCGCAGGGCCGGGGAGCATGCAAGGACGAACGTCGTCATCCTGCCTCCGAGTTTGCTCTTCTTGAAGGCCAGGCGGCAGTTGTCCTTCAACTTTTGAAGGGTCCAAGTGAAGTCGTTCCTAAAGTTTTGGTCATGAACCATCGGCAGCAACTCGTCGAGTGTCAGATCCTTCCCGTCAACATTCCTGATACACAGGAGCGGGGTCCGATGTTGAAGCTCATTGGCCTTAAGGGTAGCCGGGAGTGCGGTCCTCAATTTGGCCATATCCTCTTTTGTTCTCGTTTGCACGAGAACGCCTGCGTTGCCGACCCTGCGCACTTTGTCCACATGTATCTGCAGCTGGGCGGGGGTAACGGAGCTTTTCAGAATCTTCTTTGTCTCCTCTGCGCTCTTGATATCCGCGTCTGTAGGGTATATAGCAATAATTGGTCCTGCCGGTTTCTTCTTCGCCTTCTCGGCGTAGGAAGTCCCGTCACCGCTTGCTGACGCTGCAGTGATGGCCGCGGCAGCCCTGTCCGCCGCCGCCTGCTCCTCTGCGCGAGCCTTGGCTGCCTCCGCTTCGATTCTGGCCGCCTCTGCTTGGGCGGCCCTTTGTTTCTCGCGCTCTCGCGCTTCATCAATGGCCTTCTTCTCCGTTTGGGCCACCTTGATGTCCTTCTTGCCCTCTTCAGCTACGAGCGCCAGGTGGGCAACGATTTCCAGAATGGTGCTTACATGGCCGTTTATATTACTCTGATCCGACTTCTTCAACTTACTCGTAGGGCCACCCGCGATGGAGGCCACCCCCTTCGCCTTCTTATGGGCCATAGATAAAAGTTGACGCGCAGTTAGAGCGTGCAGGTCGTCTGTTCCTTCTTCGGACATTGGGTCTGCTTCGCTATCGGACGAGAAGGGTGTACCAAATTCCGACACTGGTGGTTCCGGGGGCATCAATGAGCTCGTTGGAGTCGGTACTCTTTTCGACAACTTCGCAGAGCCGACTTCTTCTGGGGACGCTAACGCGCGCTTAGCCGCCGATGCCCTCTTCCTAGCGGCGGTTGTCGAGGGGGCCTTCGTTCCATTGGCTGGCGGGGAATCTTCTTGAAGCTCAGGAGATAATCTTCGGAGGACGTTCGTCACCGTCTCCACGACCACAGCGGCCATCAGGCTTTTCGACGTGTTATCCTCTAGAATGGATAGTCGCCTTCCTGGTGGGGTCCTCAGTAAGGAGTCCCTAGGCTTAAAGGGGTCGCGGGTCGGGGTCCTGATGCGGGATGGACCCCCGTCGTCGTCTGAGCCGTCCGACATACTTATAATATTCCTAAATATAATGGATAAATCTAGTGTCAGTTTACTGTATACCGAGAACTTAACCTAAACTACCATCACCACTTATAGCTAAAGAGTTCAAAATAAGCTTAAATGTCCTCGCCTTCAGTGCCGTAAAATTTTGACGAGCAAAGAGGTGCTAATGTCAACTTCAATTTCAACTGTCAATAACAGCTGACAGCAAAATTTGACGAGCAAGATGATGCTAATGTCAACTTCAATTTAAACTGTCAATAACAGCTGACAGCAAATGTCACAAAGCTGTTTTCGGTTAAATTCGGTTAGCAAGATGTAAACAAAGAATAATCACTACCTACTTTTAGATGTAAAATTATCGAAAAGCACTTAAAAATAGGCAAAATTTTGAGAAAAATTATAAACAATTAGTGAAATGTATAAAAAAGGGGAAAAGTCGATGAAAAGTGGGAAAACTTAGCTGCAGGTCCTTGTCCTGATTGCCGCAATGGTCCACACTTAGACACTAAAAATACCGAAAATAAGCGTTAATTCGCACAATTAACCGTGTCACTATCACTATAAGTGTATATAGCACAGCACTTAAAAAGAAAATGAAGAAAAACCGAGGAAAACTATTTTTAAAGAATTAAAAATCGCGGAGCTCAACGAAACGTGACCATACGGCACGAGGTCGGGCGAGCGACCTCGTGCCATTCGACCATTGACATATATGTACGGTATCAAGTACATAATATTTTTTTTTCTTATTTTATTACATGGAATAATATTCTCCTGATGGCGGCTCCAATGTGGGAGACTGGCCAGGCCAGTAACGGGCCGCGATTCCGTTAATATGGGACAACGGACCACGCCAAGAGTCATCACTGCGAGCGAGGGAGTGGAAGGGAGCCTACCTAATGGCAGGCAGGCAAGTCCGCAAACGCTCATGTCAGAGTAGGGAGCCGTCGAAAATAATCCATATTCGACAGCAATACTCTAATAATAATAATGATGATAATAATGAGTGAGGGAGCGGATGGGAGTCTACCTAATGGCAGGCAAGTCCGCAAGCACTCATTTTCTAAATCTCAGGGCGAGGGTCTGGTACCTTATGGCAGCAAACGCTCATTTAGAGTAGGGAGCCGTCGAAAATAATCCATATTACTTATCGGGTCGATGGCAATACTCTAATAATAATAACTATAATAATGATGATGATAATCCTATAAACGTGATTGGACGTAATTGACGCTCACGGTCACGTAAGTAACAATTTAACGTTGTTTGATACTTAAAGTGAAAAAAAAAGGCTATAAGTACTTGCCTTCAAAGAGTGATACAGTATTTTGGTCACTTAGCCCGAAAACCAGACGACAGCCTGTATGACGTGTGAAGGAGCTAAATGAGCAACAACACAGTCAAATATAAAAGTATAAAATTTTATTAAAATAAAAAAACACAGGGGTGGATTTATAGGGCCCTACTATGCCGGTGGTTCCATCTCCTACAAGTTGGTACTGTCCTGGTGTTCCGCGCTCGGTGGTTCTGGGATGCCGGTGGTTCCGGGATGGTGATCCGACCAGGGTTGATGGGGTGTTCACCCGGCGCGTATGATGAGTTCCTCAATAGTAAACCCAAATCTGGAACCCTGGAATCGATGTCCATTGGTCAGGATATTGTTCTAAAACGATAATGACGGCCAGCCAGCTTGCTCCGGGAGGTGATGATCGAAAAGGTGATGGTAAAGGAAGTACCTACTTTTACCTAAGAGCAATGTCTGTGGCTGCTGGTCGTCATTAAGAACAGAGTTAACAATGACTCAAAGCTAGATAAACGCTAATATTGCCAATTAAATAGAAACATGTTCTAGAACAATTAATATTTTTTTATAATTAATACCGGGCGGTAGTAAAACACTGCCACGCCCGAACAGAAAATCTACTAGGTACTTGGTTCCAATAATAATATATTTTCCATTGAAATATTTATAAAACAAACACTTTTTTATCTAAAATTGCCTAAATAGTAAAAGTACCTATTGGATGTTAAAATAAAGAAATAGTTCGCCACTTACCGAATTTCGGGTTTGAATGACACTCACTAATTTGAATCTTTGTACATATAAATTTTAAATATCTATTTGTAATATTAATTACTGCACTACTATTTTTACGAATAAGTATATATATATATATATAGAAAAGGGGTCACAACGTATGTCGAAGTACGAAACTGAGATGAGCTCGTAAATACGTGTGTCCGGCAGTAAAGAATCTATGACAAAGGAACTAAAGTGCTCCATAAAAAATGCAGCATGTTGCAGTCACATAAGCAAAATCAGACATATTCGAGTTGACCAACTTCTGTACTAAGAAAATCATTAGTAACTAGTAGATATGGTTTATTGATATGTATTTTTATTGTAAATATTTTAGGTAGGTTTCTTTTGTTTGTCAATATTTTATTTAGTTATTATTTTCTTTAGATTAAATTTAGTATTAAGTTTAGGTTTAAGTTTGTTTTTTATTATGTTTATAATTATTAATAACAAATGTATTTAGTTAATAGTTTTATTTTACTTAAAAAATGTGTACTACGTTACAATACCCCCTCTCGTACCCAAGGATTTTATTCCCTTTTTGAATAAAATCCGCATCTTAGATTAAGTTTGTTTTAACTTTCATACATCGTCTATCATTCTTCTACAGTCATAATATCATCATACAAACAACCGAGGTAAATACTAAAACAAAAAAAATACCATGGTACTTAACATAAAATAAGTTACGCAGCAATATCATATACTGTAACTTAAACAAACTAGTAGTAGATGCAATGATCTCATATAGGTACAATTTGTAGGTGTAGCAACGTACACTTAAAAAATAACTACTTTTGTAAGGTATTGGCTAATTTAATATCTTTTATGTGCCAAGTACCCAAATCTTTGCCTGACATATCTGCTAATTTATATACCAAAGGTGACTTTTTGGCTGTTACGCGACATTTGAAGTACTTTGGTGCCAATTTTTTGCTAAAGTACTTATCTTTGTCACTTAAAACATATGGGATATTATTAATTGCACATCAAATAAATATTCACCCATCAATTTCTGTATATCAAATACATTTTTTTACTTTAAATTAAATTAAAAACTTGGTGACAGAAGCAACTAACGGTCAAAAGACGACTTTGTGACAGAAGGTAGGTTAGGTTATGGTTATACAGTGACCTTAACAGTGAGCGAGCGAGCGAAGCGAGCGAGTGTCAGACTTGGTGACAGAAGCAAAACAAATTTTGCTGTGCAATCAGTAATTTTGATATGTATTTAGGTTATTTTTGCATACAAAAATTGTTTTTATTGATTTGCGTTTAAATACTACCCAAAACATATGTTCTTTTCATAACTATATCACCTACGTTAAATTCAGCTGGCTTACGCCTGAGGTTATAGTGACTAGTATTTTTGACGTGGGCTTGCCATAATTTGAATTGTACTTTATCAAAAATGTTTGACAAGCAACCTAAATTTTCGGCGTAAACGTCACGTGGTAAGAAAATTACTTCATTGCCGATATCGTTGTCTACGTAATGTGTACCGCAAGTAACTATTTCTCTACCGAAGACTAGAAAAGAAGGGGTAAATCCAGTAGCTTCGTTCACAGAGTTATTTATTGCGAACTGAATTGAAGGAATTTGAGTGTCCCAAGATCTATGGTCTTCATCAACGAACGCTGATATACAGGTAATTATTGTCCTGTTGTACCGCTCAACCGTGTTTATCTGTGGTGTGTATTTGGGTGAGAAATAAACATTCGGTACATTATATTTTTTGAAAAAAGTTTCAGTATGAGTGCTTGTGAATTGACTACCATTGTCTAAAAATATTGTTTGAGGGACGCCATGTGTGAAGAAAACGGAATCTTGTAAAATTTTAGTGATAATTTGCGAGGTGGCATTTCTAATGGGAAAGATAAGGCAGAATTTTGAAAAACAACAAGTGATTACAAATATATAAGAATTTTGTTTACGGGTAACAGGTGGAGGACCCATTAGGTCTATTGAAATGGTCTGAAATGGACGCGAACATTGTTTTGGGCGACCCATCTCGCCTAAAGTATTATGATTTTGGATTTTATGAGACAAACAAGTATCACATTTTGTTACAAACTTAACAGTATCTTTGTACATACCAGGCCAGTAATAACGCAAAGCAATCCGTTTGTAAGTTTTAAAAACACCAAGATGTCCGGCGGTAGGCTCGGAATGGTTTTCATAAATTACTTGCTCACGCATCTCGGTCGGAATGACTTCCTTCCACGCAAATTCAGATTTAAGTTGACATTTTTCATTACTAAGCCGAAACAAACTATTATTTTTTATGATATAATTTGGAAAAATTTGTTGGTTATTAAGGCAACCGTTATATATGTTTTTGTACCAAGAGTCCGAAGTAGTGCTAAAAACATTTGATGTGCTGATGGCACTTACAGGAATGGCTCTAGAGAGAGCATCCGGAATGACGTTATCCGAGCCGCGACGGTGTTTAATTTCGAAATCAAAGGATGACAGACGCACGCCCCAGCGAGCCAGTCTTCCCGTGGGATTGTTCAGGGACAGGAACAATTTAAGGGCACTATGGTCAGTGTAAACAGTGAACTGTTTACCGTTCTCTAAATAGCATCTCCAGTGCTCTAAGGCAGCAATCACAGCTAAAGTTTCGCGCTCAGTGACGCTGTAATTTCGTTCAGGAGCAGAAAGTGATCTGCTCATGTAAGCAATGGGGTGTTCTTTGGAGTTTATGGTTTGAGTCAGCATCGCACCTATACCGTAGTTGCTGGCATCTGTGTGAACCTCAAACGGAAGGTTGTAATCGGGACAAGATAAGACTGGTGCTGAAACTAGGCATTCCTTTAATTTCAAAATCGCAGTTTCCGCTTCTTTTGTCCACTCGGAGGAAGGAGCATTATTTTTATTCGAAGTTAATTTGTTTAATGGGGCTGCAATGGTACTAAATTTTGGTACAAACCTACGATACCATGTGGCGGTGCCCAGAAACCGTTTTACGTCCTTTTTTGAAGAAGGTGTAGGGTACTGAAGAATGGCTTGCACCTTTTCAGGATCAGTTCTGAGGCCACCACTATCCACGACATAACCAAGATATTTAAGTTTATCACGGAAGAAACAGCATTTATCCTGGTTAATGGTTAGGTTGGCGTGTTTTAATTTGTCCAGAACACGAAGAAGCAACGAAACGTGGCTGTTAAAATCAGTAGGCACGACGATGATGTCATCTAAATATGCGAATACTTTTTGGTCGAACTCACTGAAAAGTATATCAACAAGACGCTGCTGGATAGCTGGAGTGGATTCGTCAGGCCGAAGGCGGTACGTTTAAATCTGAAAGTTCCCCTACCAGGTACATAAAAAGCTGTCTTGTCTCTGTCATCAGCATGAATATTAATCTGCCAGAAAGCCTTAGAAAGGTCGATGCTAGATAGATATTTCGCATCCCGAAGGTTGTCTAGGATCTCAGAGACGTAGGGTAAATTGTAAGCGCCCTTCTTTGTGATAGAATTTAATTTCCGGCTATCCAAGCAAAATCGAGGCTCGCCGTTCTTTTTAGTCACAATCAATACTGGTGAAGACCATGCACTTTCACAAGGTTCTATCACATCGAGCGCCAACATTTCGTCTACCTGTTGTACGAGAATACGCTGTTTTTCAGGTGACATGCGGTAATAACGCTGACGGATCGGTTGAGTATCACCAGTATTGATACGATGAGTGATCAGAGTGGTATTGCCAAGACCTTTTACTTTAGAAGAAATCTCTTCAAATTGACGTATAACATTATCCGCCATGGTCTTTTCAGTGTCATCAAGGGTGTCATACTTTTGCAAAAACGTATTGTTATCGACACAGGCTATATTATTGTGACTAGGGCCAATGGTAATGGAATTTAAATATTTTGGACAGATTTGAAATTTACGCCAAAAACCAATTCCAAGTATAAGATTATTTTCAATTTCAGGGACTACTAAGGCCTTAATGATGTGAAATTGATATTCAAAATCAATAGGGAGATTCAGAGAACCAATAATATTTAATTTTTGGCCCCCAACAGCTATAACAAAAGAAGAGTTTGAGGTGCAACTTTCAAGTTGAAGACCTTGTTTAAGAAGGCTATGATGAGCATTATTACCTACCACAGTAACAGCAGAACCTGAATCTAGCATTATAATTAGCATAATATTAAACAAGTAACAGTGTTCCTTATAGTTATATAGATTATTGATGAAATAGAACTTATATGTAGTAGCATAATAATTATGTTTATTTCAAACTTAAACTATTTTACTTTAATAAGAATTAGGTAATCTTACCATGTTAAAACTTTACTATAAATTCAATTTTCTGTACTAAATATAATAAATGTTTAGTCTTAATTTATCTCGCGAAGGGACTCGGGATGGCCGAGCTGTTAGCGTCATTAAAAACCATAAATAATTTATTTAAAATTAACCGCTATTTTCAAGTTTAAAATATCAGCCAATCAGAGAGCGCGTGGCTCACACCACACGCCGTAAATGGTGGGGGTAAAGTGAGATCGAACGTGACTTTCGCGGTCCTCGGCCGGCAGGCTGTACTAGTGAACCTTCGGAAACAGTTGTGTTTTTCGTGAAAGTGTAATCATATTAAATAATTATGTTATATTATATTTTGTGATCTTGTGAGGTGTTAACCTACCAGGTTACAGTGCCATAATAATAACTAAGGTAAGATGCACATATTATAACTTAATTACTGTACTAAGTATGATTTCTATGTCTACTATGGAAATAAATTATATATACGTGGAGTTGTTTCTTACATATAGAATCGATGTGCCGGTCGTGTGATGTGTGCGCGGCGGAGGCGGACGCGCCACCACGGAGCGCCGTCCACCACTGGCCGTGGCCCGGGAAGCCCTGGACACGCATCCATGTCGACTTTTTAGGTCCCATCTTCGGTAAGTTGTTTTTGGTAGCTATCGACGCGAGATCTAAATGGATAGAAGTATTCCCAATAAATAATACTTCCGCTCATAGTACATTAGGTAAACTTAAAGAATTGTTTGCGCGGTGGGGTTTGCCAAAAATATTAATATCTGATAATGGACCACCTTTTACGAGTAACGAGTTTGAACAGTACTGTAGGGACAATGGTATAAATCATATGTTTTCGGCTCCGTATCATCCGTCGTCTAATGGTGCGGCGGAAAATGCAGTGCGTACCGTTAAAAAGGTTATTAAAAAAGCGTCGCGGCAAAATATAGACATTATTGAGGCCTTACCATCGATAAAATATTACTAAAGTATAGATGGTTATCCTCCATACATCAAAGTGTGCCTGAATTTTACTTTCTCCTTGATTAACTAGATGTCGCTGCCAGTATCAATCTTACTATTTTTGCCAATTTTTCGTAAAAATTAGAACCATCAAAGCAAACCTCGTGTGACCACAAAGTAAATATGATAGTAGCTTCGCACAAATTCACTAGATGGTTCTATGTTTCGTTTTATGCATATCAATTTATTTTGCAAATGCTAAGAAACAGAATATTTTAATAATCCATTGTAAGAATTATTAAATATTTTGTTTGGTATTTGATGTATTTCTAAGACATAAGTTAATTTGTTATGTTAGATTGCAAAATATAAATATACAAAAAAAAATATATTGGATGATGACCAAACTACATAAAGCGGAGCGCATATCTGAAGTCAAGTTTGAAAGATGTATGTGTGAGTGAGCGATGTGTTCACAGCTAGGTAGGTTGTAGCTTGTAGCGTTGTTGGTGTTCTTTCTTTCCGTGTTGCGTTCTCGTATTTTTATACTCATTGGTTTTATTAACGACCCCTGCATATTCCCCGGACTCCGATTACGCCTTAACGTTGAGCAAGCAACAAGCTATTTCTTGATTTTTCGTATGTTTACAAGTTGATTGCTTGATAATGAAATAATTTTTAAGGTCAATCGACCCTGTATGCCCCGGTATTAACTTTTTAAAATCCCCACGGCCCCTGTGACGGTTTTTTACTTAACGTTCGGTTTCCTTTGGTATTAATTCATAAGTGTTGTTAACAAGCTTATTTGACCCTGCACTTTGTGGTGTCAGAGTGGTCAATCGACCCTATATGCTTTGGTAGGTATCATTGTTTCAAAATGAGGCATTGCACTTTATTTATAGTCCATGTGAGTACTTGGTCAGTTGACCCTGCACACCTAGGTGCTTGAGTTTTATAATCTGTCAAAGTTCAAATCGGCCTCAGTAAAGAAATGGAAATCGGTTTTTGTTTTTGGGGAAAAAGATTAACAAAACAGCCCCTTGACCTGCATCACTCGACCTGCTGCGGCCTCGCAAAAGTTAATCTGCTTTCGCCATCGTGAAGCTAAACACCTTCGGCCTTAGGCACCAAGTTACTTATGGGACCATAATGGTATATGGGTTTTGGATTTTTTTAATACCTTCTTTGTTACTAAGGTACCCCTTTCAATTTGTCTAATATTTAAAATTAATAAAAGTGGTAACTTAGTAACACAGCAGGCAGGTAGGCTAAGTAACTTGGCGCCTAAGGTCGAAGGCGTAGCTAGCCCTTCGCAAGGGCGAAGGCAGAGTAATTTGTACGAGGCCGCAGGTCGAGTGATGCGAGCCCGTAGGGCGAGCTGCGAAATAATCCCACCAAGAGTCTGTTTTGTTAATCTTTTTCCCAAAAAACAAAAACCAATATGCCCAGCAATCTCTATACCCAAGTGTTGAGCCAAGGCCCAAGCCGTGCCCTTCCCACATCAAATAGGTATCCACAATCTTTCATCATCGACTTCATTCAGATTTATTAAAATGTTTGTTATGATTATGAAGCATTTTTAAACAACAATGTATTAATTATTTCATCCTTTTTTGTTGAGTACCTATCTAATTGGAGACGGTTTTGTTTTTTTGGCAAAAACAATCATGTCTCGAACGCTATGGTCGGGTAGTGTAGGTATATTTTCATGCTGTGGCTAAATCACTGACGCTAAATGTATCTTGTACCTGTACCTGCCTACAAGAAAAATAATATTCGATGCGTGTGCGTGGACGTGGTTAGTGGTGGTTTGCGTATAGTTCAATTTCTTTGAGGTGGTTAGTCGGTTTATGTATGTGGGAGTGGTTACGGTGCGCAAGCCGCAGACGAAGCGTGAGATAGTGGTGCCATCTATGGTTTCTGGAAATAAACTAACTCGTATGTTATTCAAGTTACGACTGCAGCGACACTTTTCATTTTTACGGAATTTTTATGGAAACCTATAACAAACACTTCTCAGTAGCGCCATCTAGAAATAAGCCGAATTTGGCGAGGTACAGATTCAATGTACGTGAGTAGCCATCTATACTTTAGTAATATTTTATCGATGGCTTTACATACTTTTTTGTTACATTATCGCAATACGGAACATGCTACGACAGGTGAAAGTCCAGCCAGACTCATGTTAGGTAGACGATTAAGAACTAAACAAGATAGGCTGAAACCAGATCAAGACCACAGAGTACGAATAGCTCAGGATAGGCAACTACGAGGTAGGCCAGGTATCGATCGCTCGCTGCCCACAGGCGAGGAGGTTTGGTTGCGACAATATAACAAATCTGATAAATGGGGTACAGGCAAAATAGTACGAGTTTGTGGTGCGACTGATTACAAAATCGTGGATAATACAGGTAAAAAATCTCATAGGCACATCGACCAGTTAAGACGGAAGTCAAGGTGTTCCCTCGATTGTTTACCAAATAGATCACCATCATACGTTAGTGGCGAGAAAGAAATAGTTTCCACAGCCAAAGAGGAAATAGGGCAGGAGAGTAATCACTCGTGTCCTAACTCTTCTAGTGTAAGAGCGGAGGCTGAGGCTGGGCCGGTAATTGAAGAAGGAGAAAAGCCACCGGTGTCTAGTGAAGTACGGACGGCAACAAATAACAGTATACCATTAAGCCCCACTGTACCTTTCCGTTCCCGACCAATACGCCCATGTAGACTTAAGAAGCCAGTTTATCGTTTTTGTACCTATATATACATATTTTATTCATTATGGTTCATTATAAGTTAAATATCCTGTTATGAGGTCACACTCATTGTTATGAAATATAAGCGATTTTAAGACACTTGTAATTGGTACTCGATATTACCACAGATTAATAAATAGTTACGTATCATTACTTTCTAATTGATGCTTTGCGTTGTTTACTTGTATTTGTATATTTTTGGTAAGGTGTGTATAGTGTTCCCAACTTACTTTATATAAAGAAATAGTGTACTTAAAAAAAATCATACATGTAGATTGTAGGTATCTACTACATATTACTGTTATCTAGTAAATAAGGGTGGAGGATTGTAGGGTATGCACATTGACTTATAAGGCGGTAGTCATATTTTTATTTTGTAAGCATTCCAATAA
Source organism: Apomyelois bistriatella (assembly GCA_947044815.1). NCBI lineage: Eukaryota > Metazoa > Arthropoda > Insecta > Lepidoptera > Pyralidae > Apomyelois > Apomyelois bistriatella. The sequence goes on along the minus strand of OX345709.1, from coordinate 10,280,352 downwards.
ATGGTGTATCACTAAGCGGTTGTCTTATTGTGAAGATCCTTCTAAAGTAATACGGATAGATAGATAGTTTTTTGGCGGTAGGAGCAAAATAAATATAACAAGTCTCTAGTCCTCTAATATAATTGTTTATTTTAATTAATTTGGATAACTTATATACGTTTTTTCATCTTAAATCAATAGAAAAAGTGTTACTCTAATACTACTTACATGGGGAGATACTTTTGCCAAGATTAAAGTTAATAATAACTAAGCACTGTGCACCACCTGCCAAATCTCTACACAGTAAGCTGAAACTTCACTTATTTTGCTTCAATAAAAATGTCACAGTTATCTGAAATCCTGAAGGTACAACAAGATCTGGAAGCTCATTTCAATTCCAAGATGTCTGAACTGGAGGGCCAGTTGCAATCTGCTGCTCCACCCAAGGAGACAGTTGCAAAAGTTGCTAAGGAGTTTCGGACCTTCCGGGACATTATATACAAATTGCTTGGGATTCTGCGAATACAGATCAACGATTGTTTGCAGACTATTGATGGTATTGAGGCCCGGCACCGCTTGAAGGTTCTAATATTCTCTGGTATCCCCGAAGTGCCTCAAGAGGATTGTAAGAAAACTTTTGTGGATCTGGCAACAAAACAACTAGGAGTTGCTGGCCTTCAGCCGGAGGATGTTAGGATCTGTCACCGCCTCGGCCAATCAAAGGATGGCCATCATCGCCCCTTGCTTGTCCGGTTTTGTGACTATGCTACGAAGTCCACTGTCTGGAGTAAGAAATCTTCTCTTAATGGGACAAAAGCTTCTGTTAAAGAATTTTTTACCAAAACTAGGCTGGCCATCTTTGGCAAAGCACGTCAACATTTCGGGATGCGAAATTGCTGGTCACTGGATGGAGTTGTGGTTGTCAAGACACCAGATGGTTCGAGACACAAAATATCCACAAATGAGGAACTTAAATTTCTCATTGACAAGTTCCCTCAGCTTGGTGGCCGGTCTGCGGAGCAAAAATGACGTCTGCTGGATCCTGTTAGCGTTGGAACTGTGAACTTCAGTGAATATAATGCTTGTAGCCCACTGGTTGGTCAGTTGTAGGTTTTATACACATGTCCCAGGTATAAAATGTTGTTCTCTTCCCGTTCCCATTGCCTTGTCAAACTATATAATTAAGATTGGCTTGTGGACATCCACCACTGTCACATTTTCATTACTTCACTATTGTAGTTAGTACTTGTATTGTAGTGCCGTTCCTTTGTAAAAAAAATAAAAGCTAGTTTCTTGTATCTTAATCTATCACAAATGGGTAGGTAACCCTACAGTCGTAAAAATGCCAAGACCTACGGTGTTTGTTATTTGAGTGTTTCGCCTCAGATTATTTTATAAATTGTTTGTTTTTTTTTTTTTTTGTATGTACCTAATTTTGTACACTCACTGATAATAAGGTAGGTATGCAAAGATTGGGTAATCACTACATGTTTATTTATTTTTGTTCGGTCGGTATTAAAATTGTAGTGTCACTCACTCATATGACATTGACATTGACAGATCTCAGCATAGGTAAGTGGCAAGATCCATGATCATGATATGACGATACTTATTTGTAAACGTATTTTCTTCCTGTTACTTATCCAACTTCAAAATAGATTAATCTGGTTTTTGGCAAAGGACAGTAGGCTATGACGGTGGTTACTATTTTTACAATTTTTGTTACCTTTGTTGCCTTTTTAAATATATATATTTATAATTCTACGTTTTGTGAAATGTTATTCCTTCACAATATTGTAATCAATTGGTGGGTGTTGCTGAGACGGTGCTTCTCTTCGCGCTTCAGTTTTTCGTTTTTTTTGTTATTTATTGTACACTATACTTTGTATTATTATACTATATTTATATATTATATACAAATCTTATGTCTGACAGTAGTGACAGCGATTCTTTTCATTCCTGTGACAGTGCATCATCTTTTATACCATTGAGTGACTATATTTCTAGCGTTTTCCAAAATGATACTTCTAATTTTAACGTGTCACATATCAATGCCCAGAGCCTTGCAGGTCACTATACGGATTTTGTTGAAACATTTTCAGAGGTCAATGTACATGCTATCCTTATTTCCGAAACCTGGTTAAAGCCAGAAGTCTTGTCTACCTCTATTCCCCTTCCTGGTTTCGTGCTTATCCGCAACGATCGAATTGGCAAAGATTGTGGGGGAGTTGCTATCTATCTCCGCAGTGATATCACCTATAAAACTCTGCTTGTATCTCCATCTTTGTATTCCGCCTCCGCAGAATTTATTTTTCTGGAAATTTGTTTAAAAGGTGTCAAAGCTGTGTTAGGAGTTGTTTATTGCCCGCCCTCTACTAATTATTTCGCAGACCTGGAAGCCGCGATTGAGTCGCTTGGATCTGAGTATTCACACCATCTTATACTGGGGGATCTTAACACTAATCAATTGGCACCTCACTTATATAGGGCTCAAAACTTGCATCAAATATTGGAGTCAGCCAGTCTGAGCGTCTTGCCATTGCAAGCTACTCATCATAATGTCAATCAACTGACACAGAAGACACATGGCTTGATTTAATTATTACCTCTTCTCCTGACCATGTTCTGTCTTATGGTCAACGCGAAGCACCAGCCTTTTCCCGACATGATCTCTTACATTGCTCCTATCTTCTTAAACCACCTAAACCTACTCCTAAGGTTTTGCATATGCGTAGTTTTGCCAGGACCGATTATAAAAAATTACTTGTAGATGCTGCAAATACGGACTGGGGACAGATTTGGGCAGCGCCTGACGTGGACACTAAGCTCACCATCTTTAATAGTCTCCTAACTCAGCTGTACAATAAACATGCCCCAATTAGAAGAGTTAAGTTAAAACGTCCTCCTGCTCCGTGGATAACACCTGGAGTCCGAATGTTCATGAGACGTAGAGATCGTGCGTTCTGGAGATACAAAAGACTTCGGGCTGATGAAAATTGGGCTGCGAGAAATCGGTGTAATAGGATGATACGTGACGCTAAACGTCGCCTAATTCATAAAACTATTTCTAACTCTTCTTCTGCTGATATCTGGAAGTTTCTCGGAACTCTGGGTATTGGTAAATCTCGCAAGTTCGAAATTCCAACTTCGTTGACCCCAGATGATATTAATAATCATTTTATCACTTCTTTCCTTTTAGATAACGCAGTAAAATCTAATACAATTTCAGAAATAACTTCGCTTCCAGCTGTTGCCGGTGCGGAATTTGTCTTTTCTCATATAGGGCAAGACGAAGTCAAAAAAATCTTCTTAGCCATTAAAACCAGAGCTATCGGTTGTGATCAAATCAGCCGTCGAATGATTGAACCCATTTTAGATATAATTGCCCCAGTTATTACCCATATAATTAATTTTTCTTTGTCTTCTGCCCAATTCCCTTTACTTTGGCGGAAAGCATTTATTCGCCCTATTCCAAAAGTCTCTCATCCTTTACTTCTTAGTGACCTCCAACCTATCTCAATCCTATCATTTCTATCAAAAGTGCTGGAGGCATGCGCTCACAAACAACTCTCTCTTCAGGCACAGTAGGGGACCATAACTGAACAGGTTTTCTTGGTGATTCTTTCCTGCAGTGGTCCTTACGAATCATCGTAGCTTGAAGCTTTGAAATAATTTATTTGGACAATTCGAAAGTGCTAAGGAGTAGCCAATTCGAATAAACAATTTGATACAAAAGTAACCAAGTTTTATTATTTCCCTTTCCCCTGTCTTATTTCACAAACAGTGATACAACATAACATATTAGTTTTAATTTCTAAAAGATAAAATATTAATTATTAATGGGTGGTACTTAATTAATCTTTTGTTTAGGACTGTTTGTGAAATGATTATTCTTAAACATAGTTTCTGAGCTTGATTATTAGATCTACTTTAGTTTTACCTTTCACGCTGACAATAACATAACTAAATATGTCAATTGTATATATGTTTTATATCTACATATATACCCGATTCTAACACGCGGATCACATTACCGCCATTCAATTGACTCATGCCGGGTTAATGACACTCGGTCAAGGATGTCTTATCAGAGCAGCTGATTTCTCCAAATTCGAATTCAAATTGTTTATTTTCAATATAGGATATTCTTATCACTTATTGACGTCAATTTTACTTATTTTAAGTTTACCACCACTTCCAAAGCGCAAGTGGAGAAGAAGTGGCGCCACAAACTGCACTGCAGCATTTTCTTTAAAAACGTCAACTAACAAAATTGGAGTCAAATCAGACGAGTTTACATTTAAATATTTTTATAACATATCACAATAAGTTTATTATTAAATTATTAAATATTGAAGATTATTGAAATAGTTTAATAAAAATGACAAGTAATAAAAGATGTCATGATATAACAAAAATAATAAAAATATAATGCCTAAAAAATGCCAGGCAATCGTAGTGGGAAGTTCTTACCAAATCAATAACATCTATTTTAATACCACGCAGCCTCTGCTATTTGACGGTATCGTGATTCCATTTAGCCCTTCAGTTTAAGACCTTGGTCTTCATGTTGATAGTAAACTCTCCTGGAACACTCATATCGTTGAAGTATGTCGAAAGGTGTACAGATCATTACACTATTTACGGCGTTTGAAAAACTTTTTGCCAATAAAGACCAAAACTATGCTGGTCCATGCACTCTTATTGCCCCTCCTTGATTATGCTGATGTGTGTAGTCCGGATATAACTGAAGAACTACTTAATAAACTTGAACGACTACTTAATAATTGTATCAGATTTATATATTGTCTAAAAAAATATGATCATGTATCCCAATATCGTTCTCAGCTGAAATGGCTGCCTATCCGTCAACGCAGAAACCTCCATATTTTATGTCAACTCTATAACATCCTTAATAATCCGCTTGCCCCCATCTACCTTAAACAGGATTTCCGCTTATTAATTGCCACTCATGAAAGAGTCCTGCGTTCTTCAAATCGTTTGTTTTTTTTATTCATTTATTTCAGGCAACAAAATTTACATTATTGTCTATATTAATAAATACCTTAAAGTCTAACATACATATAAAATAAACAATTTCGAACTAATACACGTTATAATGTCGGCGACGTGTGGCGCAGAGTTTCAGCAGGCAGCCGTCCTCGGAACTTCCTGAACACGACTCCCTGAGGCCAGAAGTCCTCCTTCATGAAGGTGTCCAGATGATAAGACTCACCACAAACAATTTAAAATTTGCTTTATGACGAGATGCTAGTCTTTCCACCCTCAGTGTAAAGTTAGACTTCTTCAGAACGTAGTCTACGACGTCCTTCACCCTCGTAGACCAGTGCAGTCGGGACACGTACAGTTGCGTCGACTTTACTTCCGGACGCAACAGATAGTTCGGTCCTGTTGGTGCGCTGCCACGATGGTTCTGGCTGATGGGCTTCTTTTTCCTCCGCTCAACTTTCTTAAAGCCCTCCTCATCGCACTGATCCCTTCGGGGACCCCGCTTTGCAGCCTCGTAAGCCTTGCGAGGAAGCTCGCGAGGGCTGTCTTTACTCCCGACTTTAACTGGCAGTTTAGGTGGTTTCTCGGCCGGGGTGGCGGCTACCGCAGCATAGGCGCATGTCGGGGTTGACGTACTCAGCTGTGACGTCGGCTCCACGCAGGATGCGATTTGCGCTCCGCGACGTGTGTTTATGGTCGCTAACGGAGGTGACCTACATTCGGAATTATTACTTTTTAATGATAATAATTCCGTACGTAATTCGCTGATGATGTTATCCGAGGCTTCCATCCGACACTGCATCTGCGCCAGGCTAGTCTTCAGAGCTAGGATGTCCTTTAGCAGTCTGGTGACGTCGACGTGAACAAACGAGACAGGAGGAAGTTTGCTCAACTCCTTTGCCACAAAATCTGGCACGTCGTCTGGATCAGTCTCCTTCAATAGGGATAGGATATCCTCGAGACTTCGCTCGCCTTTCTCATCTCTCCTTCGCGAGTGCTCGGCAAGACCGCGCAGATGCCATCATCTGCGCGGTCTTGCCGAGCACATCGTAGAGCAGCACCTTGCCGCTGCAAATCTCTTCCACGGAGAAACTTGATTTGCAGATCTGCATGATGCTGACCTCGTCCATCGTGTCCTTGGCATGATCGATGAATGCCAGCAGCTCATTCACTATAAGTGGCTTGGAACTCATAGTATATATATATATATATATATAGTATCATATATACATTATATATATATTAGGGTGTCCATTATATGACAAAAAAAAATTGTTTTTCGAATTTCGAAATGCATACCCTCGATATTTTTTACTAATGCTATAAGATACTGAAATATAAAATTTTATCAATCTAGCATAATTGCAACCAGTGCCGACCGAGCTTCAAAGTTTAGTAAAAAACTTGTATTGTCTTGAAATTTCGGTCTGCTATAGAATCACTATAAATGCAATGAATTAAGTGAATAAAAGTAAAAAATTAATAAGATAAACATTAATCTTTAATTAAAAACATAAAGTTAACTTTTTTTTAGGGTAGTTTTTTTACAGTCCGGATACAATTTTCTATGTTCCTGGACACAGCGCAGCAAGAACTGTTTTTGTTCTTCTTCAATCGTGATAAGTCCGTTAAAATCTTGCATTATTTTAACAGCCCTTTCAGCAGTATCATTTACAACTCTCAAATAACTTATTCTTCTTTTAGCTTCCAGAAAAGCAGCATTGTAATTCCAAAATGATACATCTTCCTTTAGAAAACTGTCGTCGATCTGCAGTCGTGAAAAAAGTTGTTTGCTCTTTTTCGATACGAAATCATCCAGTGTTTTGTCTAAAAAAAAAAAGAAAAATAAGTTAAATAACATATAAAACTCAGTTTTTTTTTTAAATATAACATATAGACAATTTAACGTACCAAACAACTTTTGGGTCAAATCTTCCTTCGATGGGTCATAGCGTTTGCTAAAATCTGAGATTTTACCCCTGTTGAAGTTGGAAATCATTTTCTTCTTAGTTTGGTTATCAACTTCATCATCAAATAGTGATAGAATGACTGTCTTCACATAAATACCACAAGTGATGGCTAAACTTGCTTATAGAAGCTTTAGAAATTGTTACGTCAACTTTTTCGTACTCTTTTAACATCTTCAAGAAGCATAAATCTTGGTTAGGTGCTTTGGTCGCCACTGTACATTCGAGCCAAGGTTTAACATACAACATTACGACAAATAAGCAAACATCTTGTAGAGCCTTTTTGTCCTTCGCAGTAATTCTGCATTGTGACTGAAGTAAACATATTTTTAAAAAATAGATCGCTCTCGCCGTCCATCGCGCCTGATGCATAGCTCCGGGAGGCCTTAATTTTAATTTTTCCTCTGTGTCTCCTCCTAAAAATATTACGCACAGTTCGACCAATTCGCGGTAGTCATCTCTTACAAATCCTTTGTCTAATTCCGCCTTATAAAAAAGTAACAAAGCTTGAATGTCTGTCTCGGCAACACGTTCTTTTACGAAATTAAGAGATGGTTCAATTTTACTAGAATCGATGTTTTTCCAATTTTCTCTGAACTTTTTGAACATTGGAATATCTGGGCTACTAGTAATTTGCTTAATTTTGGTTTCAAAGACAGCTTTTAGGACCAATTCATAAACATGATGACGACAGGCAAAAAGCAACAATTCTCTTCCTAAAGTTTGCTCCAAAATAGCACAAGCTCCATTAAAACGGCCTGTATTGGAAGCTGTTGTGTCGCAGCACATTATTTGTACTTTATCGTGAAGGTTCCAGTCAAAGAGAGCTGTTGAGATAGCCTTAGCTTGATGTTTTCCAGAAGAACCTTCTAGTTTCGGCACTGCAAGAAGCTGTTCTGTATCGTCAAATGAAGCAATAACTGGCAAGCGTTCTTCTTTTGAACTCCGTACATCCAACCCGGGTAATAGTTTTCCATCCCAATGAACTGTGACTACATCGGGTACATTGTTTTGAAAGTCAGATTTTATTGCTTCGGCCCTTGATTTTCTAGTTTCAGTACGAATTCGCTGAATCGAGGATTTGTTAATTGAGAAATTATCGCTGCTCAGACCAAGCGCTTCTACCACCGCATTAAGAATGTAAACGGAATCTCTAATGCTTAACTGGCATCGATCTAAAGCAGCAACTAGTTTCGGTGTTATGAGATTCTTTCTACCTCTTTTTGAACTTTGTTTATAACAGGGAACGTCCGGCAAGCTGAGTTCAGAATTCAAGATCTGTCCTTCGCCTGAATCTTCTAGACTTTCTAAGTTATTTGTGGTGGAAGTAGATGCAACAGCTAGTGATTCTCTTTGTCTTATAATCCTTTCCTCTTCTTCCAATCGTCGTTGTCTAGATCTTTCTTCTTTTTCCGCCAATTTTTTATCTACACCACCTAAGCATCCCGATCGACCTGGCTCTCTCTGTTTTATTAAAAATAATTTATCTTCCTCTATTTTCATTCTCTCAAAAGCATCGGCATGTGCAATATCAAACAAATTATCAAGATTAATTTTGAAATCGTTTTCACGGCTCTTAAACGTAATCTGAGTTTTCTTACAATTTTTTTGTAACTCTCTCCAAACATTATATAAATCAACAAGTTTCTTCACGCAGTTAGGAAATGCCCTTGTTAGAATTCTTGCTTTTCCCCAATATATGATGCACTCCCTAATTACAAGATTAGCACTTTCACTAACAGTCAATTTAACTTCACGAATATTGTAAAATAGGACAGAGAACTTGTCGATTAGATGGTAATTTTGCACCATTTATTTGGTAGCTAGGCAATCCGATAAGGAAAATATTTTGTTTATCACTACGTAATTCCACCGACATATTTACGCATTAAACAATGGAGCACTAAATAGTCTTAAAAATCACGTATGAAATTGCAAATAAAACATGAAGTTACTAGTTACAGCGTAGAACTTATGCAACTTGTATGGACAAGTTTAAATAGCAAGTCGGCACGGGTTATTGTTTATATATCGAGCTAATATTTTTTTCTAGACAATATAGGGTAATTACGAAACTTTTAAGAAGGTATGCGTAAAAAAATATCGAACTTGAAATTTAAGGGACACCCTAATATATATATATATATATATATATATATATATATATATATATATATATATATATATATATATATATATATATATATATATATATATATATATAATGTATATATGATACTGTATTTATATGTATGTTATATGTAGGTATATGTATTAGGGTGGTCCTTATTTGTTCACAATTTTTTTTTTTAAATGTTCAAGGGGCACCCTCACAAAGTGATATATAGATATAAATAGGATATTTTTTTCAGAATTTATTACTAATGGTTAGGGGTCGCGACTTCCGGTTCCGGCTTGTTTGAGTAAATACGTCGCGTCATAGTGCTCCGGAAATAAAATCTAAAACGTCGTGAAAACTGACCTTACGAAAGTGAAATAGTGTGAAACATAAACGGGACAATAAGAACTGTTAAAAATTATAAAAAATCCGCTGCAATACCATTCCACCACTAAAAAAATCAAGAACTAGTGAAGATTTTTCATAACCGAAAAGTGCACTGTCAATTTGATAATTTCTTCTACCTCCCATTTTAAATATTGGAACTGTCATTGACAAGTGGTTGACATTGACAACTATCAGTGTCATAATACCAATCAATCGGTGTCAAATACAGTGTTGCTATAATTAAATCAAAAAAGTTTCCAACATTTAAGTGCTGAAAATAAACAAAATGAATATGGACTCACTGCTGAAAAAGATGGAAGAGAAATTGAATCACCAAACTATAACAATCACTAATAACGTCACGAAAAGTGTTACAGAGGCTATAGAAGGAAAATTAGAATACCTTATCGAAGAGAACTCTTTACTTAAAACTCATGTAGAAGATTTGGAGAAGAAAATTAAACTTCTAGAACATGGCAAGAGAAAAAAGAACATAGTATTCTTCGGTTTACAAGAAGATGAAAAAGGGCAATGTGATCTAGTTCAGAACATTAAGGAAACTATAGAAGAGGCAGAGATTAACTTAGACTGTCAGGAAATAGCCTCTACTTATAGGCTTGGTAAAAAAGCAAACAAAGCACGCCCGGTCCTTATTCAACTTACAACCAGTTGGAAAAAACAGTTAATATTCCAACGCAAGAAGAATCTTCCTACTGGAATCTATGTTAGTGAGGATTATCCAAAGGAAATACTAGAAATAAGAAAGCAACTTCTGCCCAAACTACAAGAAGCTAGAAAAAATGGAAAAACAGCATTTATAAAATACGATAAATTAATTATCCAAGAAAATAACACAAAATAAAAAAGGAAAAGAGAATCAACTACACCGGAATCACGCAATAAAAAACAACAAACATCAAGAATACTAAGAGAGAGTAAACTGAAAATATTTGATGAGTCAACTCAAGCAAGAACAAACTTGTGGTCAAGTCAAGTAGGAAAATAGCAACTAATAAACTGGAATCCCTTCTCCAATACGTCTAGTCAACGCGGGGAAGTAGAGTACCACCCTCCAACTGGAAAAGATAATAAAAATAATGAACAAGTATAAGTGAAAACTAAGCATCATGATCGAAGACAAAAAATATTCATAGCTTCTTTAAATGTACTAACGCTAAAATCTGAAGAGTCTTACGGAACTTATGTGTGCTCTGGAAGAATTAAACTGGGACATCCTTGGTATAAGTGAGGTAAGAAGATTGGGAGAAAACATAATACAATACCCAGAATATTTATTGTATTATATAGACGAGACTCCAGGCAATTACGGAGTTGGCTTTATCATCAAACGCCATTTAATAAACTGTGTAGACGAGATCATAGGAATTTCAGAGCGCATAGCAGTTTTAAACATAAAGATACCAGGATACAAAGACCCGTGGTCTATCATTCAAGTGTAAGAAACAACTCCACGTATATATAATATAATTTATTTCCATAGTAGATATAGAAATCATACTTTGTACAGTAATTAAGTTATAATATGTACATCTTACCTGAGTTATTATTATGGCACTGTAACCTGGTAGGTTAACACCTCACAAGATCACAAAATATAATATAACATAATTATTTAATATGATTACACTTTCACGAAAAACACAACTGTTTCCGAAGGTTCACTAGTACAGCCTGCCGGCCGAGGACCGCGAAAGTCACGTTCGATCTCACTTTACCCCCACCATTTACGGCGTGTGGTGTGAGCCACGCGCTCTCTGATTGGCTGATATTTTAAACTTGAAAATAGCGGTTAATTTTAAACAAATTATTTATGGTTTTTAATGACGCTAACAGCTCGGCCATCCTGCAGTAGCGAGTCCCTTCGCGAGATAAATTAAGACTTAAACATTTATTATATTTAGTACAGAGAATTGAATTTATAGTAAAGTTTTAACATGGTAAGATTACCTATTTCTTATTAAAGTAAAATAGTTTAAGTTTGATATAAACATAATTATTATGATACTACATATAAGTTCTATTTCATCAATAATCTATATAACAATAAGCAACACTGTAACTTGTTTAATATTCAATGAAATGATACAATGGCCTTTAAACTAAATAAATTAAAATTAATGTTACTTATTAAAATAAAATAATTTAATTTAAGTTCGATGTAACTACAATCAATATACTCCATATAAATTCTATTTCATTTAATAATTTATGTAACAATAAGCTAGTAGCTAATATAAGCTAGTAAGTTTAATGTTCAATGAAATTATACAATGATCTTAAAATGAATACATGAATAATTTGTACAGTCTTGCATGCATTAAGAGGTATACAAATTAAATAATCTCGTATATTCTAAAGCCAATTAATTAAAAGTTTTGTTATAAAGTTTAGATGAGATAAGGTAGGTATTTATTTATTGAGTTATATTTACTTATTAAGAATTTATAAAGAACTTAATTAGTTTTCTAATCTGAATTCTCAAATTCAGATTCCGTTGTTTCACAGCGTCTATTTAATACAGGCCAAGGTTTAAGTTAGTCATTGGTAACAGTATTTTCATACCCGCGTTGGCTACGCTTGCGCGCTATCGGAGTGCTTCAAATTAAAAACGATCATTAGGAAAAACCTTAACTAACCCTGAAATTTAGCAGGTAGTTTTTATTTTATTTTATTTTGAGTTTTCTTCAATAGGTTCCTCTCTTTTAACGCTTACATACTAAATCGCGGACTTTATAAGTTTATTTTGCGATACAATTAGTCTTATCGACCCTTAGTTTAAGCTTGTTCTGTTTACGTTGATATGTTTACCAGTATCGACTCCTGGCCTGGCTTAAGTTTTCTGACGTGTCATCAAAAATTCCGCTAACCATATTTTGCTGAAGTACTATTTATATATAGGTTTATCGTTGATCTTTATGTTAAATATATATCTACAATTGCTATATATAACCTGAGCTACTAACGCTACTTGGTTTTCAGTTTTTAGATTGCTTTGCTATCGACAGAGTCTTCGCGATGATCGATATTTTGATTACCGATCGTTAGTTTCGACCTACAGCACTGAATGTTTTACTACAAAAGTCGCACTTTTATGAGGCTTACCGCATTTAAACTTGTGTGTGTGTCTTCGTTAAAATTATGGCATTTAATATTCGCAATAGTTTTTTTTTTGTTATAATCTAAGCGTAACTTATCGTTGGATTGAGTTAACTTTTTATCACGTCCCAACTTTTGGCCCATTTTCTCTTGAACTCCCGGGTTTAACGATTTTAAAATACTACTTCTTCCGGCTCGCGAAAACATGCCACTTGTGTCTCTACCCTAATCGCACGATCTTCGACCACAACAGACGGGATAATAGCGTTCTGAGCTAAAGACAAAGTTCAAAACACAACTGAATAAATTACTAATAGATAAATGTCATTACCATTTAGACGAAGTCTTCAATGATAAAATGGACATACTATAAATAATACTAAATAATTAAATTTAAATAATCTAATATCGCTATATTAGATTATTTCGATTTCGATATATAAACGATGACACGATACAACCATTGACGTACGTACAATCATTGACATAAGATTTCAAATGGTTTTTATTTGTTAATGAGGTGTATATATTTTTGGTGGTTGTTTTGACTTAACGAAAATTCATTTGTTTGTAATTTGTGATTTGTATGCCGATCCTGGCTGAACATGTTTATCTGTCTCTTTTTCTTAACATCGACACTGCATGGAATTTATGTGTATGTTAATCAACAAATAAAGCATCTTGAATCATATAAAGACAATCTACAGCTTTACGAACTACAATACCGCATCGATTTAAAAGGATTTACATTTTACTATCTATATATATATAATCTTCCATGTTGGTCTGGGAGAAAAAGAAAAACATAGAATGTACCAGCTGCTTCTCTTCCCGCGCAAGCCGTAAAAGTCGTCTGAGGGAATCGCCGAATGGGGAAATCATGACATAGGCGATGCGGCTAGCAACCCATCACTATTGATTTCCTGTTTCAACTAACATTATGCTAAACGTGGTCTAAGGTCTTATGGCTCTAGCCTCTGTCTACCCCGTATGGGATAAAGACGTGAATATATGTATGTATGTACATTTTACTATAGTAATATTACTCTAATGAATCGCCGCTATGCATATGCTTGGCCTACATTTCGCTTAAGAGTTCTGCATAATCCTGTCTACAGGGGAAAGACTCAATAAGCTTCCTCTTCCTCTGTGTCCAAGTGTATAAAACCATGCTTTAGCTTTTATACCATCGTTTAGCTACACCGGTTAGTCATGGAAGAGCAAAGTGTATAATTTAGTGCTTATCCCAATCGTAAATATCTGCACATTCCTCGACTTCAATCAGCCAGGTGACTATAGTTTGATCATTGGACAGAGAATCAAAATTGTGTACTACGTTTGAAAGAGAAAGCTATTTTTTTTATAATACAGAAAAATACACAATACAAAATACATAGAATATAGAAAATTATGTAATTTCGTTGGTCGCTTGCATATTTACATTGCTCAATATATCAGGGGACTTTAATAAATCATTAGTACTATTAGGTTAAGTAATTGTCATTGTCCGGTATATCTCGATGCGATCGACGCAAGGCACGAGGTTGCCCCCGCTTTTAACCAACAGTTATTTATCTGTCCAAAACGTTTTAAACCTATTTCTGAGGCTTAATATAAATTTAAGACAACGCGAGTAATATGTAAGAAAAACTAACAAAAATAAAGTTTTCAATCAACACCTTTTATTTTTACTATCAAAATATCATGTGTTTATGCGACGTTAGGTTATATAGATGTTATCGGACAACTATAACATTGTTTAACCGTTATTATTACAACGATTTACTCCTGTGACTCTATTAAATCAGTCACCGTGTGACGTCGCGCATTCTCCTACGGCGGTCCTTCCTCGCTGCCCCGCACCGCATCACCCCTGAGGGCCATATATAAGGCTGCGCGCGTCCACTGGAAGACCTCTTTCGGCTGATCTCACCATCTCAAGTTAAGTGGCTGGCTATTTCATAGCGGCTGCCTGACTGGATCTCGTGCCTACTTTGATCTCACGACCCCTATAATCTCTCATTAACGGTTATCCTTAAGAGTCTAACCTGTTGTAAAGTACAAATAATAAATATTGTGCGATTCGCTGAAACCTGGATTTATCTTCTCTCCTCACACATACCTTAAGTAATTAGTAAATTCTACCTACGTTATAACCGCCTTCACGACTACTTTATACAACATAGATTTTGAAAACGTTTACCCAGCTGAACAATATGACGCCATACATCAGTCAAATAAAAGGGTTCTATTAAGATATGGGTGATCTCAACTCCAAGGCGTATCTCGGCTCACTGAATTTTAATCGGCGTTCGGTAGACTACTAGTCTGGAGTTACCTTTGTCTAGCTATATTAACCAGTGTTGGCTGTCCACGCAACCCTAACACGATCATTTAATCAAACCGTCGCAAAAAGGCCACTTATAGACATAAACAATTTCATTTCATTTAGACAGATGGCAGATTTATATATTAATATAAAGACACAATTTAAATAATAATCTATAACGATTAAATTTCAAGAAATTCGAAGGGGCGTTAAATTTAACAGAAACATATCTATATTTCGTCATAGAGTTGAAATTCCCATAAGAACTAGGTGTACTGCACACATTTATTTCACTCATACTGCTCGCGTGTTAAAATCGGGTATATATGTAGATATAAAAACATATATACACTTATGAAAATTGATATATTTGAGTTATTAGTCAACCCTTTAGTTTTGCCTTTCACCCGAAAGGCAAAACTAAAGTATATCAATAAAATAAAGCTTAGAAACTATGTTCAAGAATCATCATGCCACAAATAGTCTATTATCAAAAGATCAAGTACTACCCGTTAATAATTTATTAGTGTTATGTTATATCACTGTTTGTGAAATAAGGCAGGGTAAGGAATATAATAAGACTTTGTCACTTTTGTATCAAATTGTTTATACGAATTCGAATTGGCTACTCCTTAGCACTTTCGAATTGTCCAAATAAATTATTTCAAAGCTACGGTGGTTCGTAAGGGCCTCTGCAGGAAAGAACCACCAAGGAAACCTGTTCAGTTATGGCCTCTAATGTGCCTGAAGGGCTTTGGACATTATTCTTATGATTCTTTTACTCATTGTACTATTTTGTACCAAATTACAATACACAAGGTTTGTTCATAAAAATTCACAATATCTCACATTATAAAAATCACAGTATGGCTATAAAACAAGCTTTGAAAATATCGGTACCACATATTAAAACTGATTTACAATCAAACTAAAAGCCATCTTTAATTTGTATGGCGGTACCCTCAACTCAGCTTAGTAAGTTATCACAACACCGATTTAAAACAATATAAGCTAGTAATATTAATCACCTCTACTCTCACGGGTCTACTGGAAGAGATTTCTATTGAAATAAGTAGTACCTTTGTACTTATTGTGTTTTATATTTATCCTATATTTGTATTTTTGTGTACATAAAGAAATAAATAAATAATAAGAATGTGGATAGTAATGTGGAAACTATAATGCTTTACACAATTACACAATTATCATAAAATATTCAAAGTACTTATCTTAAAATATGTCCTTCGCCCACTAGCCACGAACCAAAAGTTCTTACAGGTGTAACGTAGTACACATTTTTTAAGTAAAATAAAACTATTACCTAAATACATTTGTTATTAAAAATTATAAACATAATAAAAAACAAACTTAAACCTAAACTTAATACTAAATTTAATCTAAAGAAAATAATAACTAAATAAAATATTGACAAACAAAAGAAACCTACCTAAAATATTTACAATAAAAATACATATCAATAAACCATATCTACTAGTTACTAATGATTTTCTTAGTACAGAAGTTGGTCAACTCGAATATGTCTGATTTTGCTTATGTGACTGCAACATGCTGCATTTTTTATGGAGCACTTTAGTTCCTTTGTCTCGATGCGCGGGCGATCGAGCCACATTGGCATAGATTCTTTACTGCCGGACACACGTATTTACGAGCTCATCTCAGTTTCGTACTTCGACATACGTTGTGACCCCTTTTCTATATATATATACTTATTCGTAAAAATAGTAGTGCAGTAATTAATATTACAAATAGATATTTAAAATTTATATGTACAAAGATTCAAATTAGTGAGTGTCATTCAAACCCGAAATTCGGTAAGTGGCGAACTATTTCTTTATTTTAATACTGGCGCCCAAGTGTTCTTTTTTCCAATTTTCTCTTGCTTTTCTATGCCCGGAGTTCTGTTTTCTTATAATTTTGCATGTCTGTGTGCTTCTTTTATTTTTGTTTTTTTTTTTTTTGTGAAACGTTTTTTATGTTTTTTTGGTTGCCAGCAACTAAGGTGTAACATTTTCGTCAATAATACTTATTAATATTGTCGAATAGTAATTTTTAAATTTGTCTTTAATTGTGCTCTTTTACCGTAGCTAGAAATCAACTTACCTTCAAAGCAAAATATTGTCAATTTTATGTTGCAGTAAGTAATTTGGACTTTTTTCAAAGTGTCTAGTTCTGTTTTGTTTTATTCATTCTTAAATGTAAAGTTACACACTAGTTGCATTTTTTTGTTTTATTTTGTTTTTTTTAGTTCTGTGCTTGTGTATTTTTTTTCTTCTTCTTTCTTCTTTCGCATTTTTATTTTCTTTCTAACTTCATCTTAACTCATTTCAACCAAAACGTTATTTAAACTCATTCATTTATTTTGTAAAGACGTAATTTTTTATTTCTCTCCTTTTACCTAGTTTTTTTTTTTAGTTCGCTATTTACCTAAATTTTGGTTTTGAAATCATGGCGTATCCAATTAAATTTTTATCTTTACAAAAATCGGAGCTTGAATATGAAGTAGATATTAGAGGTACAACTCCTGCAGCTACTGTACAAGAACTTCGCAAGCAGATCGTTAAATTAGTTCCGCTTTTTCCTTCTGACGATATTTTGGATTCATCGTTAACCTTAGGGGATGATCTTAGAGGTGTCTCAAATGTTTTAACTAAAATTAAAACAAGTTTCGAAACTGACGTTGACCGTACCAGTTTTTTAAGAATACAAAACCTTTTACATCATTTGTATCATCGCCTTAACAGAATCACTCGTACTGATGAAGTTGCAGCAGTATACGACATTTGCGTTGACCCACTTCAAAAAGTATTTAAATAGGTTTAACTCTCTCAAAGATAAAAATTTGGTCGACCCTCTAGCTGGCACATCCAGTGTTAGTGAGAGTTTACCTTCTTCAAGCCCTATACATGTGTCAGTCACTTGCGATCGTAGCTCACAAGAAATCAGCAAACTAAAATTCGATGGTAGTTCTTGCGTCCGCTCCTTCATCCAAAGGGCAAAGGAATTTAAAGAGGCTAGGAATATGTCAGATGAAAAATTATTATTGCATGCAACTGAAATATTTTCTGGCAATGCACTTCATTGGTTTCGAAGCAACAGGGATCTCATTTCCGACTGGAACTGTCTCTTAAATAGACTAAAAGAGGATTTCGATAAGTCTGACTATGACTATAGACTCCTATCTGAAATCCGCTCTAGAACTCAGGGTGAGACGGAAAACATAACTATATATTTGTCTATCATGACTAAGAAGAACATGTCATCAGAAGAAGACAAACTAGAGATCATTTTACATAATATCCGTCCCTGCTATTCAAATATATTAGCTTCAGTTCCCGAAATTAAATCAATTGAAGAACTGAAATCCTTATGTGTTAACTTCGAAAGGGTCCAAGCGCGTCTCTCACATTTTCGTGAACCATCAGGCCCTTCATCAGATACATTGGCACCTGAATTCGCTTATTCTAAACCAAAACCTTATAATAAATTAAATAATAACAATAATTTTAGTAAAAACAATAATTTCCATAATAACAGTAATTTTAATAAAAACAATAATACACAAAGCTACAGTAAACAAAACGAAAATAATAACAAATACAGTAATACTAATCAAAAATATTTAGCAGCTGTTACAACACCAAAGCGTCGTTTTTGCCCAAGATGCCGTACGGATACTCATGGCCTGCGCCAATGTACAGCGGACAAATCCAATATTTTTTGCTTTGTTTGTGGTAAAAAGGACGTTAAAACACCAGATTGTCCTGACTGCAGCCAAAATAAGAATAATTCTAGACCAATTCCAAAAAACTAACTAGTCAGAACTGCGGCAATAGCAACTTCGATAAAGAAGATTGGCAAAACTGGTTAATCATCATTTTAATTCAGTTCTTAGTTACCTTGTATTTAAGTGTATTATATCTCTTATATTAATATATTATTATTATTTGATAATTTTGGTAAACACGAAATTTAATAAGGTTATTCAGTTCTATTATAAGTACTAAAGTGTCCTATTTTAATGTTTTTTTTTTTCTTACTGTAGTTAACTTGAGAATTCAACATTATGAGATTCAACCGTTTGAGAATCCAACTTTTTAAGAGTTCATCATTATGTTCTAAAACTATAGTTTCGACATCGAAATAACCATTGTGTTTTAACAAACATTTCCACATGTGGGTGAGTAATATACACAGTACAAGTTGTTGCAAATCCAGGGAAAGGACTCGCCTCGGTCCCTGATCACCTGGGCAGTATGAAACAAAATATTTGTGGCAAATTATTATTGCCGATTCATAGTGTAACTTCATCAATTTGTAGAATTTAGTAGGGAACAGGTTTAAAAGGGGCTTCAAATAAATTACATACCTTATGACATATGTTTTATGAACTGTAAAGTAGCATTTTACTTTTATTTACTTAATTACAATAATGTAAAGGGCGGACCTAAAGCACTAAGCTCCTCTTACAATCACATTATAGTTAATACATATACATTAGTAATTAAAATGTATACATAATTGCATTTAAAAAAAAAAGTAAATTGCCACTCTAATTTTCAAACAACGATAATTATTAAATCGTAACGTTACTTAAACAAAGTTTATAAAAACTTTTGAATTACAGTGAGTTTATTTTATATTTTTTGTTCCTTATCATGTATCACCATTATAAAACAAACGATACCGTGGGCTAGGATTGGCGGATGACATCAGAATTATCACCCGTCAATCCCACTTCTGATATGTAAGAAACAACTCCACGTATATATAATATAATTTATTTCCATAGTAGATATAGAAATCATACTTAGTACAGTAATTAAGTTATAATATGTACATCTTACCTTAGTTATTATTATGGCACTGTAATCTGGTAGGTTAACACCTCACAAGATCACAAAATATAATATAACATAATTATTTAATATGATTACACTTTCACGAAAAACACAACTGTTTCCGAAGGTTCACTAGTACAGCCGGCCGAGGACCGCGAAAGTCACGTTCGATCTCACTTTACCCCCACTATTTACGGCGTGTGGTGTGAGCCACGCGCTCTCTGATTGGCTGATATTTTAAACTTGAAAATAGCGGTTAATTTTAAATAAATTATTTATGGT
The DNA here is from genome assembly GCA_947044815.1 of Apomyelois bistriatella. NCBI lineage: Eukaryota > Metazoa > Arthropoda > Insecta > Lepidoptera > Pyralidae > Apomyelois > Apomyelois bistriatella. The sequence continues at coordinate 10,260,303 of OX345709.1, read as the reverse complement.
TTTTAATGCCGCTAACACAAGTATACTCACATACGGAGCAAGCTGAAGAATATTTAAAGGATATATTCTATAATGACCTGAGAGAAGCAATCCAACAACACACTCATAAAAACTTAATTGTAATGGGCGATTTCAATGGTCAGATTGGAACCTGCCACATAGAAGAAATCAAAACGCTAGGCCCATATTTATATAGTACCAAACCAAGGAGCAAAAATGGCCAGAGAATTGTGAACTTTGCACAAGAAAATAATTTAACCATATTAAACACTATATTTAAGAAAAACAAAAAGAACATATGGTTATCACCTGATGGAAAAATAAAAAATGAAATAGATTTCATAATGAGTAACAGATCTAATTTCTTCTCTAACTTCAATGTCATAAGTAATCTTAACTTCAACACGAACCACCGAATGGTAAGAGCAGAATTAAAAATAACACAACCAAAAAAACAAAGACCTAAATCAAACTCAACTTATTTAAAATGCGGGGAACACCAATTAATGGAAGTGAATCAAAACTTGGTAGAAAAACTTGAGAATTACGAGCATATTACAACCAACATGGGGATACAGGAAAAGTATGACTATATTGAAAAAAACAATAAAATCAAGTGTCAATTATGGTAAAAACCTAAAGAAAGACAAGAGTTGGCTTACAACAGAAACCACAAATTTACTTGCAGAAAGAAACAGGCTAATTGTTATGTACACCTATGTATAGGTGGCTGCGACCACCGTCTTATATCGTTAATAAACCAGTGCGTTAATAGCAGTCGTGCCTTTCACTCGCGTCCCGATCCACATACTTATCAGTGGCGACGAGTACCCACAAAAATAAAATAGTAAAATGGCGGCCACGCAATTTGGTATTTTAAGTGTATTTGATCATAATTTACAAACGTGGAGAACGTATAAAAGTCGAATTACGCAATACTTTGTGGCAAACGACATCACCGACGTAACGGATCCAAAGGGAGTCAGAAGGAAGGCCATACTACTCAGCGCACTCATTGAGGACACTCATCAACTGGTGGCAGATTTAGCACGGCCGGAGGAGGTTGAAAGTGTGCCCTATGAATGAATCTTGCAACTTCTAGATAGCCATTTCAATCCAAAACGGATCGGATTTGGAGAACGTCATAATTTCTATGCAGCCACGCAGCTACCTGGAGAATCGCACACTCAATGAGCGGCGAGACTGCGCGGGTTGACTACGCATTGCAATTTCTTAAATCTCGAAGAGACGTTACGCGACAAGTTTATAATGGGCATGAGGTCAGGATTTGAAAAAGAGAAAATATACTCGCAAAACCTGACCGACCTTACGCTGGCAAAGGTAGTGGAGCTAGCGGAGAACTTGAACCGCGCGCGCTCAGCGGCCGCAGCAAGCGGCGGCGCCGGTACCAGCGGTGACGCGCAGTCCGCGGGTAGTCAACTTTATAAAATAGTGAATAACGGCAAAAGTGAACGTGCGAAAAAAGTGAAGTGCAGTGTATGTGGTTACCGGAATCACAAATCGTCAGAATGTAAATTCGCTAATTATGTGTGTAAAGGCTGTCACGTCAAGGGTCACTTACGTAAAATGTGTACAAAAGTGAATTTCATGGACGTGGACGGCGAAGACAACGGTGAGGATGAGGATGACGGTAAGATGTTTTATATTCGTTCATGCAGGGGAGAGCCCATGATGGAGACCGTTTTTGTTAACAGTCTACCATTAAAATTCGAGATAGATAGTGGCTCCGCAGTGACGGTGATATCTGAAATATGCTACAAAAAATATTTTAAAACGCTGCCATTATCGGCCGCCCGCAAACAGCTAATGACATATAACGGGAAAGGTATTATGTGCGTAGGTACAATACGGATGCCGGTATCTTACAGTGGACAAACTCAAGAGCTAGAAATATATGTGATTCGGGACGGAGGGCCGCCCCTTTTGGGAAGAGATTTTATTTCTCGGTTTAAATTGCAATTAATGCCTATCAATTTTTTTCAAGACTGACGTTTCATTAAAATCTTTACAAATACAGTACCCTAAGTTATTTAGCGATCAACTAGGCGCTTTTGATAAATATAAAGTAAAAATAACATTAAAAGATAACGCCAAACCGGTTTTCTTTCGAGCACGCCCTATTGCATTTGCGTTACGTAACAAAGTAGAAGAGGAAATTAACAGGCTTACCACTTTAGGTATCCTAGAGCCTGTTGATCACTGTGAATATGCATCGCCTATTGTACCAGTTTTAAAGCGTGATGGGTCAGTTAGATTATGTGCTGATTATTCAGTAAGTTTGAATAAACAGCTACACATAGAACAATATCCCCTTCCCACAATTAACGAATTGTTTTCAAAACTTCATGGAGGCCAACAGTTTTCAAAATTAGATTTATCAATGGCCTACAATCAATTCGTTTTAGACGAACAGTCACAGAGGTTAACATGCATCAATACGCACCGCGGTCTATATAAGTATACGCGCTTGATGTTTGGTTTAGCTAGCGCACCGGCTATTTTTCAGCGCGCTATCGAAGGCGTCCTCGCCGGCATGGACGGAGTCCTCTGTCTATTGGACGATATTTTAGTAACTGGAAAGGACAGGTTGCAACACATGGAGAGGTTACATGCTGCGCTGAAACGCTTGCAAGAGGCAGCGTTAACGTTACAGCAACAAAAGTGTGATTTTTTTAAGGACGAAATAATCTATCTAGGCTACATTATTTCGAAAGAGGGTCTAAAAAATCACCAGAGAAAGTTAAAGCTATGGTTGAAGCCCCTACCCCTCAGAACGTAGGTCAACTCCAGTCCTTCTTAGGGTTAGTAAATTACTACAGAAATTTCGTACCAAATGCATCTAGTATACTTAGCCCGTTATATGATTTATTGAAAAAAGGGTGCAAGTGGAATTGGACTTCGAACCATGACAAATCTTTTCGGAATATGAAAGAAATACTGGCCTCAGAACAAGTACTAACTCACTTTGACCCTAACGCTACGTTAACTTTAACTGTCGATGCTTCGCCTAGTGGATTAGGTGCAATTCTTTCTCAAATAGGGTCTGACGGCGTCGAGAGACCTATATCATTTGCCTCGCGCACGCTAAATGCCGCAGAGAAGAGATATGCACAAATACAAAAAGAGGCTACAGCTATAATTTATGGAGTACGTCGTTTCCACCAGTATTTATACGGTAGATCCGTACCTTTCATACTTAAAACGGATCATAAACCACTAATCTCTATTTTTGGGCCCTATAAAGGAATACCAGAGGTCTCGGCTAACCGACTGCAGCGCTATGCTATGTTTCTTAGTGGCTATAACTATATAATAGAATATATTCGTAGCGGTGATAACAGTGCAGATTATCTGTCGCGCGCAAGCCTGCCACCACCAGCCGCCGACACTGCGGCGGCTACCGCGCATGGCCGTACCAAGGACACTCGCACCGAACGTCGTGAAGAAAGCGAGATAGGATGCGACCGGGCGACTTACGTTTGTTTTGTTACGGATGGGACTATGGCAGTCACGTTAAACCAATTAAGAGAACACACTAGTAAAGATGCAGTGTTGACTCGAGTAGCTACATTTATACGGAAGGGATGGCCCCCAAACATTAATGATATACAGTTAAGACCATTCTATCTTTGTAGGATGCAACTGTCTATTGAAAACGGCTGTATAATGAGAGGACACAAAGTCGTGATTCCGGAAGGGTTACAGCAAACTATACTTTCAGAGTTACATTCTTCACACTTGGGCAAGGGCGAGGTTCTGGTTCCCTGGGATTGACCAGAAAATAGAAAATCTGATTGCTTCATGTGAGGTATGTATACAACTGCGCCCCTCTCCGCCTCGCGCCCCGCTCGTCAGCTGGGAGCGTCCGCCGTGTGCTTTTAGTAGAATCCACATTGACTTCTTAGGCCCTATACGAGGATCTGTTTATTTAATAATAGTCGATGCATATACAAAGTGGGTCGAAGCTTATATTATGAATACAGGGTCGTCCGCTGTGGTTATTGAAAGATTATGTGATTTTATATCAAGATTCGGCATCCCACAAGCTGTAGTGAGCGATAATGGCACAGCTTTTTGTTCGCTTGAATTTGAAAATTTTTGCATTACGAACGGCATTTCACTAGTGTTGCCCAAATTCAGTCTTGGTCTTGCAGTCTTGGTCTTGTTCTTGCGTTTTTGCAAGACCAAGACCAAGAACAAGACCGCGTATTTTTAGCAAGACCAAGACCAAGACTGACCGTGCAAGACTTGAGCAAGAACAAGACATAGCCTGCAAGGCTCTTGCGTCTTGCAGCTAGGACTTAGCGCTATTTCACGGAGTAGTTAGGTGTAACAGTTCGGTGTATAGGTAGGTACGCTTAGGAATTCTATGAGACGCAAAAAACTATATCAAAGAATATGAAAAACTGGACCTATGCGCATTACGACTAATACCATAAACATAGCGAATAAAAAAATATCTATTAAAATCAAACTGAGTGCATGCATAGTTATGTTTTAACCATCGGCACTTTGATAATGCGGCATCAAAGGTTTTGTACTTACTTCTCAAAGAAATTTGCCGCTTTTCGGAAGTACATGGTTATGATACACGCGCCGGCGGCTTCTTTTGAAATCTAAAACAATCGTTGCCGCCGCGCCGAAATCATAACATTTGACACTATTCATGCAAAATAATTTCGAATTTTAAGAGTACCTACAGGTGTTCCAAAGAATAAATAAGTTTCAGAGTGCTTAGAATGAAAATGAATACATTATACTGATCACGCAAGTAGTATTATGATTAGGATAAAATGGTAAGGATAGGTAGTAGATGTCATAATAATTCATTCTAGTAAGTATATATTATAATATTGATTACTTATATGGTTTTAAACTAATTACTTAGGTACTATTATTGTACATTTAGTCATTATATTTCTTAAGTTTTTACAAGAAAAAATAGCAAAAAAGTGTTCAAATATCACCCGTTTGATAAATATTGTAGCCACTTTTAAATATACTTGAAACGTGTTAAAAAATTCTACAAAACTAATAAAATAATATAAAAAGCGTAGGTACTTACCTACTAATAAAATAAAAAGCCTGCGATAAGAGTTTTGTATTACTTACCAGCGTTTTTCTAAGATTTAAAGTAAACTTTAATAAATAGTATTAGACTAATAGGTAATTGCAAGACTCTTGCTGCAAGACCAAGACCAAGACTGGGAGCGCAAGACCAAGACCAAGACCAGGTGTATTGGCGCAAGACCAAGACCAAGACTGGCTAAGTCTCGTCTTGTTCTTGCATTTGGGCAACACTATTTCACATGTGACGTCACCGGTGTACCACCCGGCTAGCAATGGTCAAGCCGAGAGTTTCGTAAAAATTGTAAAGAGAGGCATAAAATCCAGTTTATTATCCTGCAGTAACGCAAAAAACATAAAAATAAAATTAATAAAATATCTTATGGATTATCGTAACTCGGTGCACTCTGCAACTGGTCTCTCTCCAGCAGAAATGGTATTCGGTCACAAATTAAGGTCTAGACTGGACTGGAACCCTATGTCATCGTCACCGTTGTCATCGGCCGCTGGTAATAATTCTAAAGTTAAACAGTGTATGCCAACTGAAGCTCAACGAAAGTCAAAATCAGTTTTTTTCAAAACAAATGATTTTGTGATGTACAAAAAATTTGTTAACAAAAATAATTATACCTGGTGTAAAGGAATTATAATTAAGAAGTTAGGGAAAGTAATATATCAAATAAAGGATTGTGGTAGTTCTCAAATTATTAAAAGACATAAAAATCAATTGTTTTTATTTAAAGGCACAAGCAACAATGTAAATAATAATTTATGGACAGATATAGATTTACCTAAAGATCAACAGGATCATACTTTTAATTCCTCGTCCGCTGCGCCGTCCACCACCTGCCTCGCCGTCGTCCGTCTCTGCATCTCCGTCAAGTCCGCCAACCTCGGAACCGTCATCACCACAGACTGTGCCGACTCTGTGGTCGACACCACCTGTATCGGCCACCACGCCTGACCAGAGCTTTGCTGCTTCGAATGAGGTCGCCAGAGGGAGGAGAAATGATATATTGATATATCAACCCAGTACCCCACCAGAGACAGGGGACAACACATAAAAATAGAAATAGATTGTTGCTTGTGATTAATACTACCACTTGGCTCAGGATTTTTTGTGTATTACTTTAAATATTATTTGTTTTACTAGAGGGAGGAGATGTTATGTACACCTATGTATAGGTGGCTGCGACCACCGTCTTATATCGTTAATAAACCAGTGCGTTAATAGCAGTCGTGCCTTTCACTCGCGTCCCGATCCACATACTTATCACTAATCAAGGATAAAAACATGGAAGACAGAAGGAAAAAATTGACAATACTATCCAAACAAGTAAAGGATAATATGAAAAGAGACAGAAAGCAAAATAGAATGGAAATAATTGAATTGCATGTACGAAAATCAGGAGGTATAAAGAAGGCATACAAAGAACTTAGAAATACAAAAGACTGGATTGTAAAATTGAAAAATAAGAAAGGGGAAAATTGCAATAAAAGAAAGAATATACTGGAAACAGCTACCAAATATTACAGTGAGCTATACAAAAATAACAACATAGAAAAAAAAATACTAGATTTAACAGACAATAAGGACATCCCTGCCATACTACAAGAAAAAGTTGAACATGCCATTGACTCACAAAATAAAGATAAGGCACCTGGACCGGACGGTCTTACTAATGAGATCCTCAAGATAGCAAAATCAGTCATAACACCTATCCTAACAGATTTATTTAACGACATAGTAAAAGCAGAAATTATCACAACAATGGACTCAATCCAATATTGTATTGCTTTACAAGAAAGGCGACCAATACGATGTTGGAAACTATCGACCAATTATATAATAAGCTTATCGTCAAATATCTACAAATTGTTCAGCAAGATAATACTCAAAAGGATTGAAGCACTATTAGATGAGCAACAGCCGATGGAGCAAGCGGGTTTCCGCAAAGGGTTTTCTGTAATAGATCACATACACACAGTGCGCCAGGTCCTGGAGAAGTATGCAGAATACCAGCTTAAATATTAAATTGCTTTCATCGACTACAGCAAAGCGTTTGATAGCCTGTTCCATGAAAGGATATGGACAACACTTAAAGATCAAGGGGTGGAATGCAAATATATTAGATTGATTCGTAATATTTATAAGCAAGGCGGCTAGCGCTCCTAAAGGTGCTGGTGGCCGGTGACTTCAACGCCAAATCCACGGCGTGGGGGAATCCGGCCACTGACCCCAAGGGGCAGAAAGTGGAAGAATGGGCGCTAGCCGCGGGGCTGTCTCTTTTGAATAGGGGGACAGCCCAGACGTGCGTGCGGCGGACGGGGGGTTCGGTGGTGGACTTGACGTTTGCCACCCCCGCTGTCGCGCGCACAATCACGGACTGGAGGGTGGAAGTGGGGGTGGAGACACTCTCGGACCACCTGTATATACGGTTCGAGGTGTCTGCCACCCCCGAAAGTCAGGCGGCAACATCGTCGCGGGTGCGCAGTCGATTTCCGCGCTGGGCGCTCACGCGGCTCGACCTGGAGCTGGCGGAAGAGGCGGCTATCGTCGGCCGCTGGAGCCTCCCGTCTCTTGTGGGAATAGGGGTAGACGAAGCGGCTGGCCGTTTCAGCGACACCTGCACTGCAGTGTGCAGGGCGGCCATGCCTAGCGTCAGTCGCCCCCCCCCCCCTAGACGGGCGGTGTACTGGTGGTCGACGGAGATTGCCGCTCTTCGAACCGCCTGCAACGGGGCCCGAAGAGCGTACTGCCGGAGTCGACGGCGCAGCCCCCGCGACGAGGAGAGGGATGACCAGCTGTATGCGGTGTATGTGGAGAAACGGTTGGAGCTGCAGCTGGCCATCAGTCGGGCCAAGGAGGAAGCCTTCGAGGAGCTGGTGGAGGGCATAGAAAGTGACCCGTGGGGTCGCCCGTACAAGTGGGCGCGAGACAAGTTGCGTCCACTGGCGGCCCCACTGACGGAGACTCTCCAGCCAGCTCTCCTGGAGGAGATTGTCGGGGATCTATTCCCCGGCAATCCGCGAGGGTTTTCTCCGCCGAGAATGGCCCGACAGCCGCCTGACGGAGTGGAGGCCGATGGGGTGGAGGCTGATCCGCCTTCCGTCACCGACGTCGAAATGGAGGTGGTCCTGGACCGCCTTCGGACAAAGAAAAGGGCACCGGGTCCAGACGGGGTGCACGGGAAGATGCTTGCGCTGATTCTCGTGCATCTCGGAGACAGGTTTCGGGAGCTGCTCAACCGCTGTTTGCGGGAGGGGCGGTTTCCGAAACTCTGGAAGGAGGGTCGGCTCTGCCTTATCCCGAAGGGGAGCCGGCCCCTGGACTCGGCCTCGGCGGTGCGACCTCTGGTCCTGCTGAGCGAGGCTGCGAAGGCCTTGGAGAGTGTCGTGGCTTCGCGGCTCGTTCGGCACGTGGAGGATGGCCCGGGACTGCGTCTCTCTGACGCGCAGTATGGGTTCCGGGCCGAGAGGTCCACCATCGATGCCCTTAGGCGTCTGCGATCGGTGACGGAGGAGGCGGATCGGGATGGAGAGGTGACCCTGGCGACGTCCCTCGACATCGTCAACGCCTTCAACAGCATTCCGCACAGTGTAATACGGGAGGCGCTCGAGTATTTCAGGGTGCCCCCGTATCTGCGGATGCTGTTGGGGGCGTACCTGGAGGAGCGCGTCGTCCTGTTTGAGGACAGGGGGGGACGAATGGTTCGGCGGAGCGTCGGGTGCGGTGTCCCGCAGGGGTCGATACTCGGCCCTATCCTGTGGGACATCGCTTACGACTGGGTCCTGCGGTGCCGGCTTCCCCCCGGGACGGGTGTCATCTGCTATGCGGATGACACTCTCTTCACGTCCCGGGGTGCGAATTTCGGTGAGGCGGCGCGGTTGGCCGAAACGGGCCTTGCCCTATTGGTCGACGCATAGAAAGGCTTGGGCTTCGGGTCCGCTTGGACAAGACCGAAGTCCTCCTTTTCCGCGGGGCCCGTACGCGGGGTCCCCCCCCTGGAGCGCGCCTCCGGGTGGGTCAGGTGGAGTTGAGGGTGAGCACCCAGATGAAATATCTGGGCCTCATCCTCGACGGACAATGGTCTTTCGGCCCCCACTTTCGGGAACTGGGGCCGAAGATCATCAGGACGGCTGCTTCGCTCGGCCGACTCCTCCCCAACCTGGGTGGGCCGAGCGAAGCAGTAAGGCGGCTCTACTCTGGTGTCTGCCGGAGCATGGCCATGTACGGTGCCCCCATATGGGTGGACGCCCTCACCGCGACGAACAAACGCCTTCTAAGACAGGCGCAGAAGGTGATCGCGGTGAGGGTGATACGGGGGTACCGTACAGTGGCCTTCTCTGCGGCCACGGCCCTCGCGGGCGACCCGCCGTGGGAATTGGTGGCGGAGGTGCTCGCCGAAGTGTACCACTTTGTGGCTAGAAGGAGGGAAATCGGCGAGCGCCCCACGGTGGAGGTTGTCCGGCGGGTGCGCCTGCGAGGGCAGGCGGAACTCGTGCGGAGGTGGGAGGCGGACCTGGCGCAGGCAGCGTACGGTGTACGCACAGCGGAGGCCCTGCGCCCGGTCCTGGAGAGGTGGATGCTGAGACGGCGCAAACCTCTCACCTTCCGCATGACGCAGGTGCTCACCGGGCACGGCTGCTTCGGTGAGTACCTGCACCGCGTGGCCCAGAGAGGCCGAGCCACGTTGCCATGACTGTGGCGAGGCTCGGGACACCGCTCAACATGTCCTAGAGCGGTGTCCTAGGTGGATCCGGCAGCGCCAGGAGCTGGCCGCCGCGCTTGGCGGGACGGACCTGTCGCTCTCGAGCATCGCGTTGACGACACTCGGCTTGAGAGCTTGGACGGCAATGGCCTCCTTCTGCGAGACCGTTATGTCGCAGAGGGAGGCCGAGGAAAGGGACCGCGAGGATGACCCCCTCGCGGACCCGATCCGGAGGCGGAGAGGGGGGGTGCGACGCAGGCGCTACCTAGCGCGCCTGGAAGCGCCCCCATAAGAGTGGGACTAGACAGTCCCACCCGGTGGCAGAGGTCCTCCAGGTGTCGAAGGGCCTCTGAGAGTGGTGAGTCCGGTCTCTGATGAGAGACCGGCCAGTCGCTGAGGCGTCTTGTGCTAGTTAGATCCGAGGCGCCTCCATGCAAAGCGGCCGATGGCACCCGCAGGGGTTTAGTGGGTAGTCTGGGCCGACTAGCGGCCCAGGAGTCCCACACTCCGTGCGTAAAAGCATTCCCCTGCGAAATCAAAAAAAAAAAAAAAGTTAGGTTTTTTTATAACTTGTTTGGATCGCTTTGAGTTTTTACTAAGTATGGTTTCGAAATCCAGCTGGTTTGGTTGCTATTTGATGCATTTATGTCCAGCTGGATCTCTTCTCAAATCGATCGCTTTAATAGTAAAATCGCATAGTGTAAATTGACAAATATCATATAAATTATTTACATACATAGATAGCTTCATATATACATACTTTTTATATATATATATATATACATACTATATGAATATGAATTTTTTTTTTTTTTTTTTTCCCTTTCCTGTTCTTTCGAGTATCAATCGACCAACAGTCGATTGCTACTCGCAAGACCAGCTGCCCTGTCATTGATCTCTCTTATTTTACAAAAGATGTGTTGTACCAAGTCTATCCACGACAGTAATGCAGATTCTTTTGTCAGCATCTCAGTAAGGCTGTACGGGTTAATATTTATCATGTTACAGAGCAGTTCATGTGTAGCCCTACGGGCGCCAAATATGGGACAATGTTTTATTATATGGTCAGGGTCTTGTTTCGTAGTGTCATCGCAGGGACAGGTGTCAGTGTTCGTGATGTGAAATCTGTGTAAATAGCTTCTGTGAAACCCATGGCCTGTGAGTGTTTGGGTGAGTGCGAATGAGATAGGTGTTTTCGTAAAGAGCGTGTGTATATGTTTTAATGTTGGTAAGAGTGTTCGTGTGTGTGAACCTTGTGGCTGGCTTGTGTAACGTCTTTGCCATCTATTATAAGTATTTGTGCGCGTGGTGTGTTTTATGTAGGCCATGGGTGCGTTGTCGTAGTCGCTGCTTTTGTGTAAGAAGGCTGCAGCCTTGGCGGCCCTGTCTGCAGCCTCGTTACCCGCAAGGCCGCAGTGGCCCCTTACCCAGGCCAAGCGAATGCCCCCAGACTCCCGATGCTTTGCCATAGTCTCGTGTATTTTGCTCACCAGTGGATGGGAGTTACTTCGATCGTCTATGGCTGCAATCGAAGACATCGAGTCCGTGTAGATGGAGACATTCGCCAGACCACGGCCCTGGGCCCATCGGCATGCCCCGAGGATTGCAAACAGCTCCGCCTGGAAGACTGTACAGCACTTGTGAAGTTTGAGCTTCTTGGTATGAACGGGTTCTGCGCGGTTGGATTGGTAACAGACAAAGGCCGCTCCGACTGAGCCATCCTCGTGTTTGCTGCCATCCGTATAAATGGAAGTAAGGTAGCCTTCTGGGGAAGAAAGAGTGTGTTTGTGTGTGGCTGTGTGTGTCTTTAATGATGGGCTCTGCAGCGAGTCAGTTCGCTCTGGCTCTGAAGTGATACGGTAGGCGGGGTGGAGCAGAGTGTGTGACGGAACTGGCTTTTCCAATTCCACATCCGGTAGAGGGTCAAAGGCGCCAGACAAGCGGGCTCGCTCAATCCGGTGCACCTCCAACACTTTTAGGTCAAGTGGGGTGAGTTGGGAGAGTGCCAATGCGGCGTTAGTGGAGACCGTCCTGAAGGCTTTGATGACCCTCAGGGCAAATCCCCGCTGTATCGACAACATCTCTTTGCGCACTACCTTTCGATCAGCCACATGACCCCAAATACCAGCCGCATACGTAATTATAGGCTCTACAACCTGCTTATAAATGGTCTTGACATTTTCTGGATGAGCCCCCCAGGTGGCTCTAGTGAAAATCGATAATTTTTTAAAGATGTTATTCGCGCGCGATAATACCTGTCTGACGTGGCTTCTAAAGGTGAGCTTTTCGTCGATGATTACACCGAGGAATTTTATTTCTGTGGAGTATTTTATGTGTGACCCTAACATTGTAATTTTTGCCGCCTTTGCTTTTTGCGTGAATGCCAGGGCCTGGGTTTTTTCCGGTCCAAAGGTGAGTTTGACGCTTCGTCCCCAGGCCACAATGGCTTCAAGAGCGCTATTTGCGGTTACTTCCAACTCGCCCGCTGTTGGTGCTGTGACCACGAGAAGGACGTCGTCCGCGTACGCCTGGAGGTGACATCCAGTAGGCAGATCGGATTCCAGGAGCTCATCCAGAATGATGTTCCATAGTATTGGGCCGCAAGTAGAGCCCTGTATGCATCCCTTGGACATTGTTCTGGTGACCCGTGCGCCTGCGTGGTCAAGGGTGACTTTTCTGTCCGCAAAATAAGCTTTGTATCAGCCCGAAGATATTGCTCGGACAGCCAATTTTTTGAAGTCGGTTGAGTATCGCAGGCCACCAGGCATTATTAAATGCAGACTTAATGTCCAAGGATACGACGACTGCAAGTTGTTTTTGCAGTTTCGCTTTTTTGACTACTTCCAGGGCGGTGTTGATCGCTGCTACAGTGTTGGTATGCTCCCTGAAGCCGAACTGCATCGGATGCAGTTTACCGTTTCGGCCTGCCCAGTAAGTGACTCTCCTAATGAAAAGTTTTACCGAATACGGGCAACAGGCCTATAGGACGGTGGGAGTCCAACGAACTATAGTCAGCCTTGCCCGGCTTTGGGATGACTTTGATGTAGGCCTCCTTCCACTGCCGCGGAAAGTACTGAAGCTCCAAACATCTGTTCATAATAGTAGTAATCAACTGCGGATATAATTTGGTGAACTGAAGGCATATATCTGAAGTAAGGTTGTCGAGACCGGGTGCTCGTTTGGGATTCATGTCCTGAAGTAGCTCCAGCACCTCTTCGGCAGTAAAAGGAGGGTCGGGATCTGTTGATGGCAGACGGTTGGCCGAGTTCCTCAACTCGTGGTGCCTAAGTTCAGTGTCTTGCTGGTCACCAGGGAAGAAGTGTTGCAATAGAACTGATGCGGTTTCCTCTCCACTGGCCGTGAACCCATTTGCGGTTTTGATTGTTATAGGAGGTCGTCGAGGTGAGATGTCTTTCAGCAAGCGGTTGGTCAGAGACCAAACGTTCTCCTTGGTCTGTAGTTCACAAAATTCTCTGAAGTTGGTAGTGGACTGAGCTTGTATCTCTTGGGCATATAGAGTTTTGAGTGCCTTTTTCTCCACAAGCAGCGAATCAAGAGGCAGCCCGCGACGCCTTGCCTTAGCAACTCGGCGGTGCATAGCGACCACCTCCCGCTTGCGTAGTTCGAGTTCCTCGGTCCACCACGGTGGCTTGAGCTTTGCCCTTCCGCTGCTGACGGGCATGGTATCTCTGCATGCCGACTGGATGAGTTTAGTCACGTCTTCAACGACAGTGTCGAGCTCAACGCTGCTCATATTCGGTATGTCCCTGTCCAATATATCAGATTCAACCATCCTTTCATGAAGGGTATCCTTAAAGTCCGCCCAATTGGCCTTTGACGATTTGAATAGGAAAGTGGAGGAGCTGGTTGAGGAGGACTGAGCATGACTGCCGTGGCCAGGATTGAACGAGAAGGTGATGGCGTTGTGTTGAGACGAGGGACAGATACTCAGGTCCACCCTCCACGAGTGTATATGATCCCACATGGTCCCGGATACCATTGTCAGATCAATTATAGACGATCTGTCCCTGCCGTGAGTAACCGTCTCAAATGTGGGAGTGGTTCCAACATTGCATATATGGAGGTCATTAGCGTTAGCTAAGTCGAAGATATCTTTGCCGCGGGTGTTTGCTTTGCGACTGCCACAGCTGGGGTGCCAGCCGTTAAAGTCGCCTCCAATTATTTTGTCGCCATTTTGGGCTCTACAGAATGCCTCCAAATGCTGAATGGTTTCGCTAGCATCGTTAGCCGGCTCCACGTAGACTGAGGCCAGAAAGATATTTTTGTGTCCAACCCGCAAGCGGACAACGCTAAGGTTTGGCGTGGAGTATTGTGCCAAGCCTAGAATAGGGCCACACTGCGACTTGGCCATGATGCAAGCTTTGACCTCATTGCCATTCGAAAACTGAAAGATATTGATGCCCTGAATCGACTTGACCTCATTGCCCAAGCCGATGTATGGCTCGAAAACAAGAGCAATTTGGTTCCTGCTAGTCATGAAGGACAGCAAGAACTCGTGTTGACTATGCCTAGATTTGTCTAAATTACACTGTACTATGTTGATAGTGTGTCTATCCATAGTCAACGCGGTCCAGTATCCTATCCCTCATGGCTCTCAGTCGGGGGCATTCTGATGAGGTCGCCTGGTGCATGACGCTATTATTGGTTTTAAATCTCCTGTTGTGTGAGATGCAGTTTACACATTTGGGCGCACCCTTTTTCTCTGCTGTCGGGCAGTCTTTAGCCGTGTGTCCATCTAATGCGCAGTATGCACACGGGGCAGGCTCATTCGCCGGGCATCTGGCCTTCGTGTGCCCGAACTGCAGACACTTGAAGCACTGTAAGAAGGGGGAGAAGTCGCTGATGTGTATCCTCAGGTAGTCAATGCAGACTCTACCCATATCGGTGGCCGCCCTCCACACTCTGGGACTGGCCATAAAGACCGCGTTATATAGCTGCGGGTTCCGGTTATCCCTCAAGAAGCGCAGGCGCAAGTCGTGAGGGCCTTCTATGAGGGGGGTGAGTTCACGGTTTTGTGTGACTACAATTTCGCGTAGCTCATTTGAGGGGATGTCATTCGGAACTCCTTTCAAAATAAGCATCGGTGATAGTTTCCGCGCCGGTTCTGCCGCGTTTTTGTCAGAGTCCGCAAGGCGCCGGATAGCGTCATCTCTGTCTTTATCGTTATCAAACTCGACGCGGAATTTGTTTTTAGAAATAGCCTTAATACTAGCCGGCGCGTATTTTGCTGCTCTAAAGTTGACCCCTTCTCGAAGAGCCTCGATTGTACTTTGTCTGGAGGTCGGTGCGTCATTCTTAGGCGCAATAATCATGGCCGGTTTCGCGGATGGGGGAGGACTGCGCTTGGGTGCGGTTGCAGTTGAAGTTGGAGTTGCCGCTGTTGAAGAGGATGGAGGGTAATGGCTAGCGGCGGCTGCAGCGTAATTTATTGGTCTCATAAGGGAGGTGTCGTTCTTCAATTTGCCAATATCTTCCTGTATGGTGCCTCTTATGAGATTGATCGTTTCATCAGTGAGGGATGGGCCCACGGAAGCGTTTGCCGCATCATGAATTGTACGCGCTTGATCCGTCTGCGTTTCCTTTGAGACTTTGGGTGATGGTATACAAGTGCAACATGTTTTGATCGTGCCAGAGAATTTTTCCGTTGTTGCCCCTATGTCCAGCAGGATTTGCGTAACCTCTTGTCGCTGCTTTTTTGTGACGCTCTTGGATGCGCCCAACAGATCGATTGCCTCCCGAACACGAGCCAAAATCGTCGATCGCTGCTCCTCGATAGGCCCCCGCTCACGGGGGAGCTCACAACAAGAGTCGCTGTATATTAAAGCGGTCATTCCCTGTGAAGTGTCGAAAGAAATATCAACAGGAACCGGCTCAGCAATTTTCCTGTTGGTTTCACTAGTCGCCGGAGCATTCGGTGGTATCAAGGAGCCCGTGAGCAACGTATCGCAACTGAACATGCTCGGTGATGAGTCAAACGGTGTTGAGGGGAGATCCTGTCTAGCCATAACGCACTCAATGACTGCCTCAGCAAAAGTGATTGGAGCTGCCGCTGTCAGTTGATTATCTGAGGCGCTAGGTTCAAATTTCAGAAATTTGTCAGCCGATCGTCGCGATTTCGGTGTCAATGGACGCGGGCGGTCAAGCTGCACTATACAAAGTGAAAATGAAGCAGATGTGACGATAATAAAATTTTTAATAAGCAAAAATGTGATATTTTTAATAATTTTAACAGGAGAAGATTTTTTCGGAGACGAAGACAAGGTGCGGAACCACGCTAAACGGTCACGAACGATGCAGGCAGATGGAACACACCGGATTAGGACGAGAAAACAGAGCAAGGTAAGTGAAATATTTTATTTGAAAATTTTTATATGTAATTTACTGACTCTACAATGAAATATTAAAGATTTTAGATATAACTATTGAAATATTGTGCTGAACCGATTGAATTTCTACTTTTAGGGTGTAATTAAATACGCAAAAGGTTAATAGGGCAAGTTGGCAGATACTATATGAACTTAAAGATGTTGTCCTGTAGTGGTATCGGATAGCTAAGGTGGATTTTTTAGTATGAAAATTCAAAAATTTCAAATTTTTCAGAAGTTTGTCAGCCGATCGTCGCGATTTCGGTGTCAATGGACGCGGGCGGTCGAGCTGCACTATACAAAGTGAAAATGAAGCAGATGTGACGATTATAAAATTTTTAATAAGCAAAAATGTGATATTTTTAATAATATTAACAGGAGAAGATTTTTTCGGAGACGAAGACAAGGTGCGGAACCACGCTAAACGGTCACGAACGATGCAGACAGATGGAACACACCGGATTAGGACGAGAAAACAGAGCAAGGTAAGTGAAATATTTTATTTGAAAATTTTTATATGTAATTTACTGACTCTACAATGAAATATTAAAGATTTTAGATATAACTATTGAAATATTGTGCTGAACCGATTGAATTTCTACTTTTAGGGTGTAATTAAATACGCAAAAGGTTAATAGGGCAAGTTGGCAGATACTATATGAACTTAAAGATGTTGTCCTGTAGTGGTATCGGATAGCTAAGGTGGATTTTTTAGTATGAAAATTCAAAAATTTCAAATTTTTCAGAAGTTTGTCAGCCGATCGTCGCGATTTCGGTGTCAATGGACGCGGGCGGTCGAGCTGCACTATACAAAGTGAAAATGAAGCAGATGTGACGATTATAAAATTTTTAATAAGCAAAAATGTGATATTTTTAATAATATTAACAGGAGAAGATTTTTTCGGAGACGAAGACAAGGTGCGGAACCACGCTAAACGGTCACGAACGATGCAGGCAGATGGAACACACCGGATTAGGACGAGAAAACAGAGCAAGGTAAGTGAAATATTTTATTTGAAAATTTTTATATGTAATTTACTGACTCTACAATGAAATATTAAAGATTTTAGATATAACTATTGAAATATTGTGCTGAACCGATTGAATTTCTACTTTTAGGGTGTAATTAAATACGCAAAAGGTTAATAGGGCAAGTTGGCAGATACTATATGAACTTAAAGATGTTGTCCTGTAGTGGTATCGGATAGCTAAGGTGGATTTTTTAGTATGAAAATTCAAAAATTTCAAATTTTTCAGAAGTTTGTCAGCCGATCGTCGCGATTTCGGTGTCAATGGACGCGGGCGGTCGAGCTGCACTATACAAAGTGAAAATGAAGCAGATGTGACGATTATAAAATTTTTGATAAGCAAAAATGTGATATTTTTAATAATTTTAACAGGAGAAGATTTTTTCGGAGACGAAGAAAAGGTGCGGAACCACGCTAAACGGTCACGAACGATGCAGGCAGATGGAACACACCGGATTAGGACGAGAAAACAGAGCAAGGTAAGTGAAATATTTTATTTGAAAATTTTTATATGTAATTTACTGACTCTACAATGAAATATTAAAGATTTTAGATATAACTATTGAAATATTGTGCTGAACCGATTGAATTTCTACTTTTAGGGTGTAATTAAATACGCAAAAGGTTAATAGGGCAAGTTGGCAGATACTATATGAACTTAAAGATGTTGTCCTGTAGTGGTATCGGATAGCTAAGGTGGATTTTTTAGTATGAAAATTCAAAAATTTCAAATTTTTCAGAAGTTTGTCAGCCGATCGTCGCGATTTCGGTGTCAATGGACGCGGGCGGTCGAGCTGCACTATACAAAGTGAAAATGAAGCAGATGTGACGATTATAAAATTTTTAATAAGCAAAAATGTGATATTTTTAATAATTTTAACAGGAGAAGATTTTTTCGGAGACGAAGACAAGGTGCGGAACCACGCTAAACGGTCACGAACGATGCAGGCAGATGGAACACACCGGATTAGGACGAGAAAACAGAGCAAGGTAAGTGAAATATTTTATTTGAAAATTTTTATATGTAATTTACTGACTCTACAATGAAATATTAAAGATTTTAGATATAACTATTGAAATATTGTGCTGAACCGATTGAATTTCTACTTTTAGGGTGTAATTAAATACGCAAAAGGTTAATAGGGCAAGTTGGCAGATACTATATGAACTTAAAGATGTTGTCCTGTAGTGGTATCGGATAGCTAAGGTGGATTTTTTAGTATGAAAATTCAAAAATTTCAAATTTTTCAGAAATTTGTCAGCCGATCGTCGCGATTTCGGTGTCAATGGACGCGGGCGGTCGAGCTGCACTATACAAAGTGAAAATGAAGCAGATGTGACGATTATAAAATTTTTAATAAGCAAAAATGTGATATTTTTAATAATATTAACAGGAGAAGATTTTTTCGGAGACGAAGACAAGGTGCGGAACCACGCTAAACGGTCACGAACGATGCAGGCAGATGGAACACACCGGATTAGGACGAGAAAACAGAGCAAGGTAAGTGAAATATTTTATTTGAAAATTTTTATATGTAATTTACTGACTCTACAATGAAATATTAAAGATTTTAGATATAACTATTGAAATATTGTGCTGAACCGATTGAATTTCTACTTTTAGGGTGTAATTAAATACGCAAAAGGTTAATAGGGCAAGTTGGCAGATACTATATGAACTTAAAGATGTTGTCCTGTAGTGGTATCGGATAGCTAAGGTGGATTTTTTAGTATGAAAATTCAAAAATTTCAAATTTTTCAGAAATTTGTCAGCCGATCGTCGCGATTTCGGTGTCAATGGACGCGGGCGGTCGAGCTGCACTATACAAAGTGAAAATGAAGCAGATGTGACGATTATAAAATTTTTAATAAGCAAAAATGTGATATTTTTAATAATTTTAACAGGAGAAGATTTTTTCGGAGACGAAGACAAGGTGCGGAACCACGCTAAACGGTCACGAACGATGCAGGCAGATGGAACACACCGGATTAGGACGAGAAAACAGAGCAAGGTAAGTGAAATATTTTATTTGAAAATTTTTATATGTAATTTACTGACTCTACAATGAAATATTAAAGATTTTAGATATAACTATTGAAATATTGTGCTGAACCGATTGAATTTCTACTTTTAGGGTGTAATTAAATACGCAAAAGGTTAATAGGGCAAGTTGGCAGATACTATATGAACTTAAAGATGTTGTCCTGTAGTGGTATCGGATAGCTAAGGTGGATTTTTTAGTATGAAAATTCAAAAATTTCAAATTTTTCAGAAATTTGTCAGCCGATCGTCGCGATTTCGGTGTCAATGGACGCGGGCGGTCGAGCTGCACTATACAAAGTGAAAATGAAGCAGATGTGACGATTATAAAATTTTTAATAAGCAAAAATGTGATATTTTTAATAATTTTAACAGGAGAAGATTTTTTCGGAGACGAAGACAAGGTGCGGAACCACGCTAAACGGTCACGAACGATGCAGGCAGATGGAACACACCGGATTAGGACGAGAAAACAGAGCAAGGTAAGTGAAATATTTTATTTGAAAATTTTTATATGTAATTTACTGACTCTACAATGAAATATTAAAGATTTTAGATATAACTATTGAAATATTGTGCTGAACCGATTGAATTTCTACTTTTAGGGTGTAATTAAATACGCAAAAGGTTAATAGGGCAAGTTGGCAGATACTATATGAACTTAAAGATGTTGTCCTGTAGTGGTATCGGATAGCTAAGGTGGATTTTTTAGTATGAAAATTCAAAAATTTCAAATTTTTCAGAAGTTTGTCAGCCGATCGTCGCGATTTCGGTGTCAATGGACGCGGGCGGTCGAGCTGCACTATACAAAGTGAAAATGAAGCAGATGTGACGATTATAAAATTTTTAATAAGCAAAAATGTGATATTTTTAATAATATTAACAGGAGAAGATTTTTTCGGAGACGAAGACAAGGTGCGGAACCACGCTAAACGGTCACGAACGATGCAGGCAGATGGAACACACCGGATTAGGACGAGAAAACAGAGCAAGGTAAGTGAAATATTTTATTTGAAAATTTTTATATGTAATTTACTGACTCTACAATGAAATATTAAAGATTTTAGATATAACTATTGAAATATTGTGCTGAACCGATTGAATTTCTACTTTTAGGGTGTAATTAAATACGCAAAAGGTTAATAGGGCAAGTTGGCAGATACTATATGAACTTAAAGATGTTGTCCTGTAGTGGTATCGGATAGCTAAGGTGGATTTTTTAGTATGAAAATTCAAAAATTTCAAATTTTTCAGAAGTTTGTCAGCCGATCGTCGCGATTTCGGTGTCAATGGACGCGGGCGGTCGAGCTGCACTATACAAAGTGAAAATGAAGCAGATGTGACGATTATAAAATTTTTAATAAGCAAAAATGTGATATTTTTAATAATTTTAACAGGAGAAGATTTTTTCGGAGACGAAGACAAGGTGCGGAACCACGCTAAACGGTCACGAACGATGCAGGCAGATGGAACACACCGGATTAGGACGAGAAAACAGAGCAAGGTAAGTGAAATATTTTATTTGAAAATTTTTATATGTAATTTACTGACTCTACAATGAAATATTAAAGATTTTAGATATAACTATTGAAATATTGTGCTGAACCGATTGAATTTCTACTTTTAGGGTGTAATTAAATACGCAAAAGGTTAATAGGGCAAGTTGGCAGATACTATATGAACTTAAAGATGTTGTCCTGTAGTGGTATCGGATAGCTAAGGTGGATTTTTTAGTATGAAAATTCAAAAATTTCAAATTTTTCAGAAATTTGTCAGCCGATCGTCGCGATTTCGGTGTCAATGGACGCGGGCGGTCGAGCTGCACTATACAAAGTGAAAATGAAGCAGATGTGACGATTATAAAATTTTTAATAAGCAAAAATGTGATATTTTTAATAATTTTAACAGGAGAAGATTTTTTCGGAGACGAAGACAAGGTGCGGAACCACGCTAAACGGTCACGAACGATGCAGGCAGATGGAACACACCGGATTAGGACGAGAAAACAGAGCAAGGTAAGTGAAATATTTTATTTGAAAATTTTTATATGTAATTTACTGACTCTACAATGAAATATTAAAGATTTTAGATATAACTATTGAAATATTGTGCTGAACCGATTGAATTTCTACTTTTAGGGTGTAATTAAATACGCAAAAGGTTAATAGGGCAAGTTGGCAGATACTATATGAACTTAAAGATGTTGTCCTGTAGTGGTATCGGATAGCTAAGGTGGATTTTTTAGTATGAAAATTCAAAAATTTCAAATTTTTCAGAAATTTGTCAGCCGATCGTCGCGATTTCGGTGTCAATGGACGCGGGCGGTCGAGCTGCACTATACAAAGTGAAAATGAAGCAGATGTGACGATTATAAAATTTTTAATAAGCAAAAATGTGATATTTTTAATAATTTTAACAGGAGAAGATTTTTTCGGAGACGAAGACAAGGTGCGGAACCACGCTAAACGGTCACGAACGATGCAGGCAGATGGAACACACCGGATTAGGACGAGAAAACAGAGCAAGGTAAGTGAAATATTTTATTTGAAAATTTTTATATGTAATTTACTGACTCTACAATGAAATATTAAAGATTTTAGATATAACTATTGAAATATTGTGCTGAACCGATTGAATTTCTACTTTTAGGGTGTAATTAAATACGCAAAAGGTTAATAGGGCAAGTTGGCAGATACTATATGAACTTAAAGATGTTGTCCTGTAGTGGTATCGGATAGCTAAGGTGGATTTTTTAGTATGAAAATTCAAAAATTTCAAATTTTTCAGAAATTTGTCAGCCGATCGTCGCGATTTCGGTGTCAATGGACGCGGGCGGTCGAGCTGCACTATACAAAGTGAAAATGAAGCAGATGTGACGATTATAAAATTTTTAATAAGCAAAAATGTGATATTTTTAATAATTTTAACAGGAGAAGATTTTTTCGGAGACGAAGACAAGGTGCGGAACCACGCTAAACGGTCACGAACGATGCAGGCAGATGGAACACACCGGATTAGGACGAGAAAACAGAGCAAGGTAAGTGAAATATTTTATTTGAAAATTTTTATATGTAATTTACTGACTCTACAATGAAATATTAAAGATTTTAGATATAACTATTGAAATATTGTGCTGAACCGATTGAATTTCTACTTTTAGGGTGTAATTAAATACGCAAAAGGTTAATAGGGCAAGTTGGCAGATACTATATGAACTTAAAGATGTTGTCCTGTAGTGGTATCGGATAGCTAAGGTGGATTTTTTAGTATGAAAATTCAAAAATTTCAAATTTTTCAGAAATTTGTCAGCCGATCGTCGCGATTTCGGTGTCAATGGACGCGGGCGGTCGAGCTGCACTATACAAAGTGAAAATGAAGCAGATGTGACGATTATAAAATTTTTAATAAGCAAAAATGTGATATTTTTAATAATATTAACAGGAGAAGATTTTTTCGGAGACGAAGACAAGGTGCGGAACCACGCTAAACGGTCACGAACGATGCAGGCAGATGGAACACACCGGATTAGGACGAGAAAACAGAGCAAGGTAAGTGAAATATTTTATTTGAAAATTTTTATATGTAATTTACTGACTCTACAATGAAATATTAAAGATTTTAGATATAACTATTGAAATATTGTGCTGAACCGATTGAATTTCTACTTTTAGGGTGTAATTAAATACGCAAAAGGTTAATAGGGCAAGTTGGCAGATACTATATGAACTTAAAGATGTTGTCCTGTAGTGGTATCGGATAGCTAAGGTGGATTTTTTAGTATGAAAATTCAAAAATTTCAAATTTTTCAGAAATTTGTCAGCCGATCGTCGCGATTTCGGTGTCAATGGACGCGGGCGGTCGAGCTGCACTATACAAAGTGAAAATGAAGCAGATGTGACGATTATAAAATTTTTAATAAGCAAAAATGTGATATTTTTAATAATATTAACAGGAGAAGATTTTTTCGGAGACGAAGACAAGGTGCGGAACCACGCTAAACGGTCACGAACGATGCAGGCAGATGGAACACACCGGATTAGGACGAGAAAACAGAGCAAGGTAAGTGAAATATTTTATTTGAAAATTTTTATATGTAATTTACTGACTCTACAATGAAATATTAAAGATTTTAGATATAACTATTGAAATATTGTGCTGAACCGATTGAATTTCTACTTTTAGGGTGTAATTAAATACGCAAAAGGTTAATAGGGCAAGTTGGCAGATACTATATGAACTTAAAGATGTTGTCCTGTAGTGGTATCGGATAGCTAAGGTGGATTTTTTAGTATGAAAATTCAAAAATTTCAAATTTTTCAGAAATTTGTCAGCCGATCGTCGCGATTTCGGTGTCAATGGACGCGGGCGGTCGAGCTGCACTATACAAAGTGAAAATGAAGCAGATGTGACGATTATAAAATTTTTAATAAGCAAAAATGTGATATTTTTAATAATATTAACAGGAGAAGATTTTTTCGGAGACGAAGACAAGGTGCGGAACCACGCTAAACGGTCACGAACGATGCAGGCAGATGGAACACACCGGATTAGGACGAGAAAACAGAGCAAGGTAAGTGAAATATTTTATTTGAAAATTTTTATATGTAATTTACTGACTCTACAATGAAATATTAAAGATTTTAGATATAACTATTGAAATATTGTGCTGAACCGATTGAATTTCTACTTTTAGGGTGTAATTAAATACGCAAAAGGTTAATAGGGCAAGTTGGCAGATACTATATGAACTTAAAGATGTTGTCCTGTAGTGGTATCGGATAGCTAAGGTGGATTTTTAGTATGAAAATTCAAAAATTTCAAATTTTTCAGAAATTTGTCAGCCGATCGTCGCGATTTCGGTGTCAATGGACGCGGGCGGTCGAGCTGCACTATACAAAGTGAAAATGAAGCAGATGTGACGATTATAAAATTTTTAATAAGCAAAAATGTGATATTTTTAATAATTTTAACAGGAGAAGATTTTTTCGGAGACGAAGACAAGGTGCGGAACCACGCTAAACGGTCACGAACGATGCAGGCAGATGGAACACACCGGATTAGGACGAGAAAACAGAGCAAGGTAAGTGAAATATTTTATTTGAAAATTTTTATATGTAATTTACTGACTCTACAATGAAATATTAAAGATTTTAGATATAACTATTGAAATATTGTGCTGAACCGATTGAATTTCTACTTTTAGGGTGTAATTAAATACGCAAAAGGTTAATAGGGCAAGTTGGCAGATACTATATGAACTTAAAGATGTTGTCCTGTAGTGGTATCGGATAGCTAAGGTGGATTTTTTAGTATGAAAATTCAAAAATTTCAAATTTTTCAGAAATTTGTCAGCCGATCGTCGCGATTTCGGTGTCAATGGACGCGGGCGGTCGAGCTGCACTATACAAAGTGAAAATGAAGCAGATGTGACGATTATAAAATTTTTAATAAGCAAAAATGTGATATTTTTAATAATATTAACAGGAGAAGATTTTTTCGGAGACGAAGACAAGGTGCGGAACCACGCTAAACGGTCACGAACGATGCAGGCAGATGGAACACACCGGATTAGGACGAGAAAACAGAGCAAGGTAAGTGAAATATTTTATTTGAAAATTTTTATATGTAATTTACTGACTCTACAATGAAATATTAAAGATTTTAGATATAACTATTGAAATATTGTGCTGAACCGATTGAATTTCTACTTTTAGGGTGTAATTAAATACGCAAAAGGTTAATAGGGCAAGTTGGCAGATACTATATGAACTTAAAGATGTTGTCCTGTAGTGGTATCGGATAGCTAAGGTGGATTTTTAGTATGAAAATTCAAAAATTTCAAATTTTTCAGAAATTTGTCAGCCGATCGTCGCGATTTCGGTGTCAATGGACGCGGGCGGTCGAGCTGCACTATACAAAGTGAAAATGAAGCAGATGTGACGATTATAAAATTTTTAATAAGCAAAAATGTGATATTTTTAATAATTTTAACAGGAGAAGATTTTTTCGGAGACGAAGACAAGGTGCGGAACCACGCTAAACGGTCACGAACGATGCAGGCAGATGGAACACACCGGATTAGGACGAGAAAACAGAGCAAGGTAAGTGAAATATTTTATTTGAAAATTTTTATATGTAATTTACTGACTCTACAATGAAATATTAAAGATTTTAGATATAACTATTGAAATATTGTGCTGAACCGATTGAATTTCTACTTTTAGGGTGTAATTAAATACGCAAAAGGTTAATAGGGCAAGTTGGCAGATACTATATGAACTTAAAGATGTTGTCCGGTAGTAGTATCGGATAGCTAAGGTGGATTTTTTAGTATGAAAATTCAAAAATTTCAAATTTTTCAGAAATTTGTCAGCCGATCGTCGCGATTTCGGTGTCAATGGACGCGGGCGGTCGAGCTGCACTATACAAAGTGAAAATGAAGCAGATGTGACGATTATAAAATTTTTAATAAGCAAAAATGTGATATTTTTAATAATTTTAACAGGAGAAGATTTTTTCGGAGACGAAGACAAGGTGCGGAACCACGCTAAACGGTCACGAACGATGCAGGCAGATGGAACACACCGGATTAGGACGAGAAAACAGAGCAAGGTAAGTGAAATATTTTATTTGAAAATTTTTATATGTAATTTACTGACTCTACAATGAAATATTAAAGATTTTAGATATAACTATTGAAATATTGTGCTGAACCGATTGAATTTCTACTTTTAGGGTGTAATTAAATACGCAAAAGGTTAATAGGGCAAGTTGGCAGATACTATATGAACTTAAAGATGTTGTCCTGTAGTGGTATCGGATAGCTAAGGTGGATTTTTTAGTATGAAAATTCAAAAATTTCAAATTTTTCAGAAATTTGTCAGCCGATCGTCGCGATTTCGGTGTCAATGGACGCGGGCGGTCGAGCTGCACTATACAAAGTGAAAATGAAGCAGATGTGACGATTATAAAATTTTTAATAAGCAAAAATGTGATATTTTTAATAATATTAACAGGAGAAGATTTTTTCGGAGACGAAGACAAGGTGCGGAACCACGCTAAACGGTCACGAACGATGCAGGCAGATGGAACACACCGGATTAGGACGAGAAAACAGAGCAAGGTAAGTGAAATATTTTATTTGAAAATTTTTATATGTAATTTACTGACTCTACAATGAAATATTAAAGATTTTAGATATAACTATTGAAATATTGTGCTGAACCGATTGAATTTCTACTTTTAGGGTGTAATTAAATACGCAAAAGGTTAATAGGGCAAGTTGGCAGATACTATATGAACTTAAAGATGTTGTCCTGTAGTGGTATCGGATAGCTAAGGTGGATTTTTTAGTATGAAAATTCAAAAATTTCAAATTTTTCAGAAATTTGTCAGCCGATCGTCGCGATTTCGGTGTCAATGGACGCGGGCGGTTGAGCTGCACTATACAAAGTGAAAATGAAGCAGATGTGACGATTATAAAATTTTTAATAAGCAAAAATGTGATATTTTTAATAATTTTAACAGGAGAAGATTTTTTCGGAGACGAAGACAAGGTGCGGAACCACGCTAAACGGTCACGAACGATGCAGGCAGATGGAACACACCGGATTAGGACGAGAAAACAGAGCAAGGTAAGTGAAATATTTTATTTGAAAATTTTTATATGTAATTTACTGACTCTACAATGAAATATTAAAGATTTTAGATATAACTATTGAAATATTGTGCTGAACCGATTGAATTTCTACTTTTAGGGTGTAATTAAATACGCAAAAGGTTAATAGGGCAAGTTGGCAGATACTATATGAGCTTAAAGATGTTGTCCGGTAGTAGT
Organism: Apomyelois bistriatella; assembly: GCA_947044815.1. Lineage (NCBI taxonomy): Eukaryota > Metazoa > Arthropoda > Insecta > Lepidoptera > Pyralidae > Apomyelois > Apomyelois bistriatella. The sequence continues at coordinate 10,233,211 of OX345709.1, read as the reverse complement.
ATCGGATAGCTAAGGTGGATTTTTTAGTATGAAAATTCAAAAATTTCAAATTTTTCAGAAATTTGTCAGCCGATCGTCGCGATTTTGGTGTCAATGGACGCGGGCGGTCGAGCTGCACTATACAAAGTGAAAATGAAGCAGATGTGACGATTATAAAATTTTTAAAAAGCAAAAATGTGATATTTTTAATAATTTTAACAGGAGAAGATTTTTTCGGAGACGAAGACAAGGTGCGGAACCACGCTAAACGGTCACGAACGATGCAGGCAGATGGAACACACCGGATTAGGACGAGAAAACAGAGCAAGGTAAGTGAAATATTTTATTTGAAAATTTTTATATGTAATTTACTGACTCTACAATGAAATATTAAAGATTTTAGATATAACTATTGAAATATTGTGCTGAACCGATTGAATTTCTACTTTTAGGGTGTAATTAAATACGCAAAAGGTTAATAGGGCAAGTTGGCAGATACTATATGAACTTAAAGATGTTGTCCTGTAGTGGTATCGGATAGCTAAGGTGGATTTTTTAGTATGAAAATTCAAAAATTTCAAATTTTTCAGAAATTTGTCAGCCGATCGTCGCGATTTCGGTGTCAATGGACGCGGGCGGTCAAGCTGCACTATACAAAGTGAAAATGAAGCAGATGTGACGATTATAAAATTTTTAATAAGCAAAAATGTGATATTTTTAATAATATTAACAGGAGAAGATTTTTTCGGAGACGAAGACAAGGTGCGGAACCACGCTAAACGGTCACGAACGATGCAGGCAGATGGAACACACCGGATTAGGACGAGAAAACAGAGCAAGGTAAGTGAAATATTTTATTTGAAAATTTTTATATGTAATTTACTGACTCTACAATGAAATATTAAAGATTTTAGATATAACTATTGAAATATTGTGCTGAACTGATTGAATTTCTACTTTTAGGGTGTAATTAAATACGCAAAAGGTTAATAGGGCAAGTTGGCAGATACTATATGAACTTAAAGATGTTGTCCTGTAGTGGTATCGGATAGCTAAGGTGGATTTTTTAGTATGAAAATTCAAAAATTTCAAATTTTTCAGAAATTTGTCAGCCGATCGTCGCGATTTCGGTGTCAATGGACGCGGGCGGTTGAGCTGCACTATACAAAGTGAAAATGAAGCAGATGTGACGATTATAAAATTTTTAATAAGCAAAAATGTGATATTTTTAATAATTTTAACAGGAGAAGATTTTTTCGGAGACGAAGACAAGGTGCGGAACCACGCTAAACGGTCACGAACGATGCATTAAATTAGTAATTAATTAAAAATATTATAAAAGACTTAAAAAATACTAATAGTGTAGGTTTTGACGAAGTATGTACTAGCGTAATTAAATTTTGTAGCGACGAATTAGCAGCTCCTCTTAGTTATATTATTAATTTGTGCTTATCTAAAGGAGTTTACCCAGATCAATTAAAAATAACAGTGATTAAACTATTGCATAAAAAAGGGAGCAAAGAATGCTGCGAAAACTTTCGTCCTATAGCGTTGATACCTAAATAAAATAAAAAATAAAAAAGCCTTTATTCTACCAAAAAAGAAATTAACATATTTTTTTTTTACTAATTACTAGTTTTCTTTTTTTTTTTTTTTTTAGATTTTGGAAGTCGCCTCTGCAGCGTAGGCCTCCCCCAACTCCTTCCACATTTTTCTATTTCTTGCCTGTGTCATCCATCCTGCACCACATTTTTTCTTGAATACATCGCTCCATCGTGTCCTTGGCCTTCCCTGGCTTCTTTTTCCATCCCTTGGGAACCACTCTATAGTTTTTTTGGTCCATCGATCATTTTCCATTCTACATACATGCCCAGCCCATTTCCATTTTAAATTTCTAATTCTCTCTATTATGTCCGTTATTTTGGTTAGTTTCCTAATAGACTGGTTTGGGACTTTATCAGATATTTTTAAGCCGAGCATACTTCTTTCCATTTTTCTTTGATGTATGGCCAGTCTATTTTCATCCTGTTTTCGGAGGGCCCAAGTCTGACATCCGTACGTCATACATGGTAAAATTGTTATTTCATACAACTTACTTTTAATCTTAATATCTATATTTTCATTTTTCATTATTTCTCTCAAGCTCCAGTATTTTTTCCATGAGATAGCTATTCTTCTATTTATTTCATTTTCTGTGATGTCTTTAAATGATATTAATTGCCCTAAATAAACATACTCTTCGACATATTCTATTTCAATGTCATCTATTGTTATTGTAGGCTTTTCTCTATTTGTTAAAATCTTCGTTTTTGATCCATTTAACGCAAGTCCGACTCTCTTACTTTCATGCGCTAAGTCTCTTGCCAATCTTTCTAATTGTTGTGGTGTTTCCGCAAAAATAACAATATCGTCCGCGAACCGCAAATGACTAAGATATTCCCCATCCACCTTTACCCCCTCGTGCTGCCAATCAAGATTTCTGAAAACCATTTCCAATACTGCGGAAAACATCTTTGGGGATATCGGGTCACCCTGTCTTACTCCTTTCGTAATAGGAAATTCTTTGCCCTCTATCTCCAGTTTTACCTTTGCAGAGCAGTTAGAATAAATATAAGCCAACAAATCTATGTATTTTGCATCTACGCCTTGTTGCTGAAGTGCATTAAAGATGGACGAATGATCTAGAGAGTCAAATGCTTTAGTATAATCTATAAAACATAGATACAGCGGTTTGTTATACTCTTGTGTTTTCTCTATCATCTGCGTTACGACTTGAATGTGATCTATTGTAGAGTATTTTTTTCGAAATCCAGCCTGTTCACGCGGTTGCTGTTCATCCAATAAAGTTGTTAGTCTATAGAGTAAGATCTTTGAAAATATTTTATAAATGTTAGTCGTAAGGCTTATTGGTCTGTAGTTTTCAAGACATGAAGGGTCTCCTTTTTTATGCAGTAAGATAATAGTAGATTGAGACCATTGTTCTGGACTTATCAGTTGTTGGAATATATTATTAAACAGTTCTTGTAGTGGCCTTTGTAGCGATTCGCATAAAGATTTAAGGACTTCGTTAGTGATATTGTCTGTACCTGGAGATTTCCCATCTTTAAGAGTTCTTATCGCATACTCTATTTCTGACTTGAGTATAGTTTGTAAACTGTTGTCGGGGGACTCTACACGGTTTTGATCGCTTCTTCTATCACCTAAGCTATCGCCGCTGGTTGTATAGAGTTCTCTATAATAGGTGGTTGCCTCTTTTATCATATCTGGGCGTTTTGATATTAAGTTTCCGCGTTTATTTTTTAGCCCTGTTGCCCAATCCGATTTTTCCTTAAGTTCTTTAAATGCCTTGCGTATTCCTCCATTTTTACTTATAAATTTTTCAAATATTTTTTGCCTTTTTTCTTTTTTCTTGTGAGATAATTTTCTGTTAATTATTTTACTTAACCTTGATATTTCTAATTTATTTGCCTTTGTTCTTTTCTGCTTATATAGAGACTTTCTGTTTTCTAAAAGGTTAACTATCTCTTGGCTAACCATTGGTCCTCTTTTGTGACTACTAGTAAATTGATTTGAAAATAGTTGTATTTTTGATTCCAGGTTGTCATATTGTTTCTGTACCATGGTAGAGGAGTTGACACATTCCAAAAATTGTTTTTCCCAGACATCAACATCTTCTTCCGATATCTGTAGTAGATTTTTAGATAGGTTTGTAGGTTTAATATTGTATCTTCTCTTTTTTATCTTCAAGTTAATTGCACTGCGTATCATTCTATGGTCTGTTTTGAAGTTTAATCTCTTAATTATTTCAAAATTTCGAATTTGATCAGGTCGATTAGTAATAATATAATCTATTTCATTGAAAACGTTCCCGCCTGGAGATTCCCATGTCCATTTTTTATGAGGTTTTTGCTTAAACAGGCTATTCACTATTGCTAAATTCTTCTCTAAAGCAAATTCTACCAAGTGTTGTCCATGCGGACTTCTTGAACCGTAGCTGTAGTTTCCGAATATTTTATCTTCACCTCGTTGCACTTTTCCTACTCTGGCATTGAAATCACCCATGATAATAATATTTTTTGTATTGGTGTAATTTAGGGCAGTCTCCACTGTTCGATAAAAAGCATCAATGTCTTCAATAGCATATTGTTCTGTGGGAGCGTAGACCTGAATCAATGACCATATGTTGCTATCAGATGTTTGTATTTCGAGAACTCCTACTCTGTCTGATATAGATTTGAAACTTAAAATGTTATTCTTCAGATATTTTTTGATAAGAAATCCTACACCATTTCTTCCTCCGGTTCCAGGCGTGTGATAAAGGATAAAATCATGGTATTCTTCAATCTTCTCTTCATATCGTCTAGTCTCACATAAACCTATTATATCCCATTTTAAATGTTTGATGGCGTAACTTAGTTCTGTAAGTTTAGTGTCTGATAGTAGGGTATTAACATTAAGACTTGCTATATAAATGGTATGTTGAGACGTATTATCATATTTATAGTATTTAATATTTGTATGGGTAGATACAGGGGGGTTTTGGTTTACTTCCACCACGGTGACCGGCCGACTTGGGGAAGGTAGAGGGGGAAAATTCAGTTTTTTGTGATAATCTTATTTGCTGGAGGGACATGGCGAGATGGTGATGGAGAAGAAGAAGCGGCGTCGACATGGTAGGGCACCATGTATCTGCTTATATCTTGAGATTTGTTCTTTTTTGGATGTTTGTATCCTTCTTCGCGCGCAGCATTATTTCCCTCATTTGCATTCTCCGGTGATTGGGACAGATACCTCTTATTGCGATTTTTCCCGGGTGACTCTTGGTTATTTTTATTACGAATAACAATTTTGTCGTATTTCAATATTGCGTTTTCTCCAGAGTCTCTGATTCGCTTTAGCTCCTCTTGAAGTTCTCTACGTTTTTTAAGAACTTCCGCGGGAAAGTCATCGTTTATATAAAATCCTGTACCTGCTAGTGTTCTTTTTTTCTTGAGTATTTCAATTTTTCGACTGAAGGTAGAAATCGTTGTCACTACAGGTCTGATTTTTCCGTCCTCTTTTTTACCTATTCTCTTTACCAACTCAATTTCAAATTTTTGACAGGGTATATACATTTTTTTACTAATAATATCAAGTATTTTTGTAATTAGTTCTTCATAGTTGTGCTCTGATTCCTCAACTCCAAATATTATAATATTTTTCTTCTTTATTTGTTTATTTAAAAAATCTATACTTTTTTGTTGCTGTTCTATTTTTTCTTCAAGTACTTTTGTTTTGTTTTCTATTAGGCTAAATTTTTCATCGATGTTCTTATTGATAGATTCTTTTATATTCTCCTCCATTTTCTTCATATCCTTTTTCATTTCTGCTTGAATATTTTGAATTGATTTCAAGACTTCCTCCATTATCTTAATCTTAGAAGTGACCTCTTCTGGTGAAAGTTATAAACTATTTAATTTCTCTATTCGACAACAGATGGCGCTGTTAATATACAAACTGTAGGTGGTAGTTAAATTTTATTTTTAGTTAATTCCTTATATTGAAATCATGTAAATACTTTAATTTGAAGCAGTTTTCATATATTCACTATAATTGCTCACCTTCTGTTGTGATTTTTTAATCCTTTTATTGCTTTAAGAACCCGTCTTATTGAATATTCTTCTTTAATCCACTGCAAACACTTAACTAATATTTGTGCTTAGTTAAGCAAATTCTGGACGTATTCCAATTGTTTTTAATGTAGATTTATTATTTTTTTACTTAAATCACACTAATTTTATGGTCTTTTATCAGTTTTAATATTTTTAATTCGATAAATTTTACGGAGCTGAAGTAAACAATAGCACAGTGCCGCCCTCTCTAAATATAAGAGCCTTTATAAATATACAGGGAATAAAATACGTAACTTTTGTGAGGAAGATAGATTTAAAAAAAAAAAAAAATCTAGCGTTGATACCTATTCTTTCTAAAATATTTAAGAGAGTCATATATAACAATTTATACAGTTTTATAGAGAAACACGAATTAATTTGCAAAGAACAGTATGGCTTTCAAAAGAACAAGTCCACTAACAGTGCAATTGACGATCTAATTTTGATGATTACAGATTGCATTAATAAGAGACGTCCTATAACTACACTATTTATGGACATGACGAAAGCTTTTGACTTTGTTTGTCATGATACATTGTTACATAAATTATATGCATACGGTATTAGAGGACCGGCACATGAACTTATCAAGTCATATTTGAAAAATCGCCAACAAATAACCTATATCACTTATATAGATAATAAAAACAACGAATTAGTGGCGAAATCAGAATCTAGAAATGTAAAGTATGGCGTGCCTCAAGGCAGCATTTTAGGACCATTGCTGTTTCTCATCTATATCAATGACCTTCCAAAAAATATTCCGTATAAAATGGTCTTGTTTGCCGATGACTCTTCTATACTAATTACTAATAATAATGAATGTGATTATGAATTGGACTGCAATAATGCTCTTAATAAAACAATGAATTGGCTAGAATCAAACAATTTAGTCGTTAACTTAGATAAGACAAAATGTATGCAATTTAAGGTCCCACAGGCAAGGCCAAAGGACATTTCTATTCAATTTAATAACAAAAAAATTCAATTTGTCAATGAGACTAAGTATTTGGGAATAACTCTAGATTGTCATCTTCAATGGAAAGCACATATTGAAACTTTAATATCTAAATTAAGCAAATATGTTTATGTGCTTAGAAATATTACTAAAACTATCTCACAAAAAACTGCTGTTTGTGCATATCATGCCTATGTTGCCTCTAATTTGAGATATGGTATTTTTTTTTGGGGAAATGCTGCAATGATACACATTCTACCGCTATTTAGGGCACAAAAAAAATGTATCCGAGCCATGTTTGGAGGTAAACAAAGAGATAGTTGTGTACAGTATTTTAGAAAATTGAACTTATTGACTTTACCCTCATTGTTCATTTTTGAGGCATGCTTGTATGTGAGGCTAAATATAAGTAGTTTTAAGCAAATTGTTAATAGACGACCAAGACCAACAAGAAATAAGGTACAAATACTTCCTCAAAATGAATCTAATCTTGCGTCGTATAGTAGGACAATATATGTTTTGGGACCGAAATTATATAACAAATTACCTGACAGTATGAAAGAGTTAAGATATAAAGCATTTAAAGAAAAATTACGATCACTATTAATAGAAAAATGTTATTATACAATTGAAGAATATTTACAAGATACAATTTAGTTTTATAATCATTTTTATATTCAGACCCCATTTTGTCAAATTTATTTTACTAACACAATATGACTACTCAGATTATTATATTTTTATTGGACTCATTGCAATTTGGAAATTATGATAACATGTTGACTTTATTATTTTGACTTAGGTATATTATCTTTTTTTATTTTTTTATTTTTAAATTTGACATTTTGTTTTAAATTATGTATCCTTATAATTGAGTATTTTTTAGACATGATAGATTTGCACGCCTTACTAAGGTAGAATGTATTCGCACATTCATATTGTTAAAACATCATTTTGTACATACATTCAGGCAAATAAAGATTTTGATTTGATTTGATTTGATTTAGGTGAAATGGGACGTCCAAAACAGTGTTCACGTCCATTTCAGGTTATTTCTATTGATCTTATGGGTCCCTTGTCAATTACTCGTAAGCAAAATTCATATATTTTTGTAATTACGTGTTGTTTTTCCAAATTTTGTCTAATCTATATCTATATACTTACTTATAATAAATCTGTAGAGAGGTCAATTCTGTACATGAAATATATTTTCAAAATAATTATCAGGGGGTGATTAGTGATCGATACTGATGCCAAAAATGTAATCAGTAAAATTTTTGTCTGTCTGTCTGTCTGTCTGTCTGTATGTTCCTTATAGAAACAAAAACTACTCGACGGATTTTAACGAAACTTGGTACAATTATATTTCATACTCCTGGGCAGGTAATAGTATACTTTTCATCACGCTACAATCAATTGAAGCAGAGTAGTGAAGGGAAATGTTGGGAAACGGGAGAAGTTACTCCATTTTTTAAGCTTCAGTCGCGTGTGCAGCCTTGATGGTTAAAGTTACATAGAAATCATGTATGATGGAAATATTCTACATAAAATTGTCTAAAAAATATCCCGCAACAGCATATGTCTATCTTTTATGGTTGACTCACAATAACACGTGTAACTTCTGATAGCTTAGCCGTTCGGAGCATTCTGATAATATTTGTTTACTCTTACGTTTATAATACTCTCACTCATCCCTAATTTAAAAAAGTTAACATTATTACATACCTATTCAATAAAGAAAGAATCATATCTGAATCATGCAATTAGGATTATTAAGACCACCACAACTTTGCAATGGAACTCGGCTTAAAGTAACCCAGTTGCAACAAAATGTAATCGAGGCTCAAATTTTAACAGGTTGCGGTGCAGGAGAAACCATCTTTATTCCCAGAATTCCCATAATACCAAATAGTTTTCCATTCGAATTCCAGAACGCAATTGCCAGTATCGGTGTGTTATGCAATGACAATAAATAAGGCTCAAGGGCAGACTTTTTGTGTTGCTGGAGTAGATCTCGGTGTCAGTTATTTTTCACATGGTCAGTTATATGTCGCTCTTTCCCGGGTTAGTAGTTCTAGAAATCTTTATGATACGTGCCGGACGGGTCAACTTTCAACGTAGTTTACCCGGAAGCTTTGCGCTGAGGTATTTTCATTCTATATGTACTTAAGCCTCACGTGAAAGTGATCTAAGCAATATTACCAATACATAATAACATACAAGGAGTTTACACGCTTATGGTCTCGGGGAACAGCTATTAATAATAATATTCTGCGGTTCCTTATTGCTATATTTTTTAACAGTATTGTATATTGACATATTATGTTTCCTTACTAAAATACGAAAGTTAATCTGTCTGTCACATAAAACCACTGAACCCTGAGGAAGGACATATGCTACTTTTTTTACGAAAAACGACGAAAACGCGGACAAAGTCGCGGGCAAAAGCTAGTCTTTCCTATTAGAAATGCAGCGTCGCAAATAATAATAAAATTTTTAGAAGACTCAGTTTTCCTTGTGCATGGTGTGAACAATGGTACGCAATTTACTAGTAATGTAACTGATAATCTATTTAAAAAGTATAAAATACCAAATATATTTTTCACACCTAAATACACTCCTCAAATCAGTACCGTCGAACGTTATAACCGGACAATCATCACTTGCCTATCAACGTTCGTTGATGATGACCATAGGTCTTAGAATACCAAAATATCTTCTATACAATTTGCCATCAACAACTCGGTGAACGAAGCTACCGGTTATACACCTTCGTTCCTCGTTTTTGGTAGAGAGTTAGTTTCTTGTGGCTCACACTACGTAGATAACGAATTAGGTAGTGAATTAATATTTTTACCCCGCGATATATATGCGGAAAATCTGGGTTGCCTATCCAAAATATCAAAAAAGTCATTATAATTTAAGACGTAAACCAGCCGAGTTCAATGTTGGTGATATCGTTATAACAAGGGCATATGTTCAAAGTGACAAAGACAAATTTTTCAGCAAAAAATTAGCACCAAAATATATTAAATGTCGGATTATTGCCAAAAAGTCCCCTCTCATTTACAAGTTAGCTGAAATGTCCGGCAAAGACATTGGCACTTGGCATATCAAAGATTTAAAGTTAGTTAGTTTATATAAATAACTCGATTTTTCTATTTACAATACCCATCCTCCTTTAATAATATCAAGCATGAGATAAGCGTTTATTTATTACTAGCTGTTACCCGCGGCTTCGCCCGCGGCAAACAGAGTGGAGCAGAGAGTACAAAAAGTAGCGGTTGCGAATTAAAGGATAACTTGAGCTGCAAAAAAAAATCACAAACTAACATTTAATGCCATCTACGCATTGCAATAAGATTGGCTTTTTGCACAACGCATTGTTCTACTTCGTTGGCAGAATAGAACTGATTTTGTTATAGATTTAGTAACAATTTCTTAAATATCTTTGAAAATATTAGTTCAAAAATAAAAGTGTATGGTTAAAATCTTAATAAAGAACGTATATTAAATATATGTTTATAATAACATATGTGATAACTAAAATTTTAAGTTTCCTGACTTGAAAGCTACATTTTCTTTACATTTGAGGTGACTTTATAAATTGATTCAGCTGTAAAAATTTAACTTTTTATTAAAGCATATGGTTTAAACCTTAATAAAGATCGTGATCTATAATCTATATTTTTTCTACTCCGCAAATAAAATCTAATTAGGTAATGGTTATGAAAAATGACACTTATATCGAAAATTAAAACATAGTAACTCTTTGATTATTGACTGACTCATTCGTGGGCGATAGCACAGCCCTTTAGCCACATAACCATTCTTGATTGGTCATGTTAGCCTCCAAATTGGGAAAAATATGCCTTATAAGATCATCCTCAGAAGACACTGGGTGAGAAAATTCTTCAGAAAATAGAATTTTCTCATCTGCGTCCGCTTTCAGACGACCCTCACTAATTTGCGGCAGTTTATTCGCAAAAAGACCCGATGCCTGGTCGTTGTTTAATTGGACGCGCATATTGCACGTAAGATGAAGCTTTTCAATCCTGGACCATAGTGGAGATGCCTTGAGACACGCGTTTATTTCATCCGCTGGAGTACCTTTTTTAAATAACTGGCAGAGTCTGTCTGAAATCGCCTGCAAGCAAAACTGCAACGCCACCCATGACTGACTGGTCGCCACGGATGTATTGTAGGTTGCGGTTCAACGCCTCTAATGCATGCTTGTGCGACATGGTGCACTCGTCCCATAGTATCAACTTGCATCGCTGCAAAAGAATGCCTCGGCCGCTGTTTTTACTGATGTTGCATGTAGGGGTTTCTTCCCTTGCAAGATTAAGCGGCAATTTAAACACGGAATGTGCAGTCCTACCACCGTTAAGTAAAGTTGCTGCTATACCCGAGGAAGCCACAGCTAAAGCTATATTGCGGTCCAATACACGATAGAAACAATTCTCGGAAGGTCGTTTTCCGAGAAAAAATCTCAACAGCGCGTTTCAATAATCTAAAACACAGTAGAGCGCCATCTAGAGACTAAAACAATAAAAACAATTCTCAGAAGGTCGTCATTCACGAAAAAATCTCAACAGCGCGTTTCAAAAACCTTAATCACAATAGAGCGCCATCTAGAGACAAAAATAATAAATACAATTCACGGAAAGTCGTTTTCCACGAAAAAATCTCAACAGCGCGATTCATTCACAGTAACAAACAGTGAGAACTAAAAAATATACACTAAACGACATCTTTCTTGGTAATAAAAACAAATAGGTCTGATTATCTCTTGAGAATGGAAATGTGTAGCCAAATTATTTCTGACTAATAGAAAATACGTATCTCAAGGCACAGAAAATAATCTGACAAATTTGCCAGAGGAGCAGACTGTGGACAGCAAAGTGGATCATAACAACTTGGCGGATGGTCATGCTGCTATTTTTACTAAATTGTTGTTGGACAAGGATTTTGCACATAGAAATAGGAGACACTATTATACAGAAAGGAGATCTTATAATGAAAAAAATAATCTATTATTTCGAGAAGAAGTAATAAAGATCAACTGGTTTAATATGGGATTAAATGACTTTCTTAAGAGATTTAAAAATATTTTTAATCATTGTTTTAAAAAAAAGAAGGTAAAGGTATATTACAGGCAAAGAAATAAGTCCTCGTGGATCACTAAAGGAATAAGAGTAGCTAGTAAAACAAAACGATTTTTATGTAATTTTAATAAGACCGAATACCATGAATCTGTTCATAACTATAAATCTACATATATAAGTATCTATAGGCGAGTAATTAGGAATGCGAAAAAAAATGCAGTTAATCTAGATATAGATAACGCAAAGAATTTAAATAAAGGTATTTGGAAAGTAATAAATAGACATAGACAGAAAAAAAGTAAAAGAGATTGTAATAAAATTTTTCTTCAAATGCGTGGACAAATAATTAATAATCAACAGGAAGTGGCAGATTTGTTATGCAATCACTTTTCTGAAAGATCCTCCCCTCCAAATGTGCATGATGATCCCATAGGTTTGTTGAGAGAAAATGTAGAAAGAGTCAAGAACGATATGACTTGGAAAAATGTTTCACCCCAAGAAATTAGAAAAATTTTGCAAACAATGGACAATAATAAATCCTGCGGGTATGATGAAATACCAACTAAACTAATCAAGGATAACATTGATATTCTAGCATTACCTTTGACATACTTTTTTAACGTGTGTGTAGAGAAACATGTCTTCCCAGACCAATTAAAAATTGCTGGTACCTATACACAAAATGGGATCAAAAAAGGATCCTAATAATTTCAGGCCTATTTCGGTTCTTTCAGTTTTTTCTAGGATCTTCGAAATATTAATTAAGAATAGGTTACAGGAGCATCTAGAGAAGAATAGCATATTAGTCGAAGACCAATATGGATATAGGAAGAATAAAGGCACTAGGGATGCCATAGACGCACTAATCGACACAATAGTGAGTAATTTAAATGATAAAATAAAAGTTGCTAGTCTCTTCCTTGACCTAAGTTCGGCTTTCGATTTGATTGACCAAGATGCTCTGTTAATAAAACTGGAGCATTACGGAATACGTAGCGACATACTTCTTTTGTTCAAATCTTTCTTTGAAAATCGCAAACAGTTTGTAGAACTAAAATCAATTAATGATAACAACAGTGAACTTAAAGTCAGATCTAAGTCATTGGCAGTAAGGAAGGGAGTACCACAAGGGTCGACCTTGGGACCTATCCTCTTTCTTATTTTTACTAATGACTTGGTAACATACATACAGAAACTGCACCCTGATATAAAAATGGTCCTATTTGCTGATGACACAAATGCCGTAATTTCGGATACTAATACTACTAATCTTAATGATAAAATTAATATAATTCTAAATGCATTTATCAAGTGGTTTAGTGACAATAAATTAAAACTGAATACTAATAAGACTAAAGTTATTCTTTTCAAATCGACATCACGGAATCGCGAAACACTTGACATTGAATTAAATGGAGACAAAGTTGACATAGTAAATGACACAAAATTTTTAGGTATACATATTGACAATTTTCTGAATTGGAAGAAGCAGCTCGGAGCACTGGAGGACTCAATCTCATCGGCTTGTTATGCCATAAGAACTCTTCGAAATGAAATTTCATTACTTCATCTAAAAAAAGTGTATCATGCTCTTGTGGAATCAAAATTTAGATATAGTATTAAACTTTGGGGTAACAGTTATCAGTATAACCAACTCAGAGCGTTTGTTCTACAAAAGAGAGCTATTCGTACCATGGTAGGTATTCCACCCTGGGAGTCGTGTAAGGAGCACTTTACTAATGTAGGCTTTTTGACCATTCCTTGTTTATATTTATTTGTTCTTCTGACAGACCTCAAGAAACGTTTGCCAACATTACAAACAGATGATGAGAAACAGTTACGAGAAGGAACTAGGAGACAGCATCTCAACAATGATATCACGCCCCAAATAGAAATTATGAAACATAGTGCTCAGTACCAGGCATATAAGGCTTACAATAAATTACCAAAATATATCAAGGATACGTTGGGACTTAATCCCTTTAAAAAAAATTAAAGTTGTACCTTTTAGAAAAAGCTTTCTACTCTGTTGATGATTATTATAAATGAAGTTCTGGAATTATGACTTTTAAATTTAATTTGGACGTTTTGACATAATGATGATTAATTAAATACATAAATTTGACGTTCTTATTATAATTTGTGGGTTTAAAACTATGTAATGAATTGTTTATTTTAGTTTTTAATTTTATGTTAATTGTGATTATACTGTTAATTACTTGTTTCCGACACAATGTATTTGTTATGGAATAAATAAATAAGTGCTACCTTTTCATAATAATAAACTTCAATGGGTTCATTAACTTTGGTTCTCCTTCTCAGCATTTCTTCCAGGGCTTGGCCATAATTCTGATCAAACGGGAAGGCATCCATCAACTTTTGTTGCCACTTTTGCCAACTAAACATAATCGAATTTAATCCTTCATACCAGGTTTTGGCCAAACCCTGTAGTTTCTACATGGCAAAATGTATTGTGATCTTGTCGTCCCAGCCATACACAGAGGCACACTCATTAACCTTACGGATCCATATGTCAATCCGCTGATTTTTCTCGGATGGATTAAAATCGGGAATCATGTTTTTATGATCTACCGTTTTATTTGAGAGTACGCCCTGTGCAACTGGCTAGACCGACATGCCACTCTTATAAGATTCTAAAAGGTTAATAACGTCTCTATAAGAAAAAACTGGACTACGTGACCTGTTAATGTTAGAAGTCCCTTCTTGAGCTGCGACCTCTGGTACTGCTTCACGTTGTCTCGTCTCGTCTGGTCGGGTTGCCGACCTTTCTCGTTCGACATGATGTTGCGCTGTCGTGGTTCTACGATGGAGACTCCTGGATTCACGTTCCCGCCGCATTTCTGCTTCTAGACTTCGAAGATGTTCACGTGTTCGCATTATTTCGCGTTCATGATCTCTGAAACTACGGCTTCGACTTCGGCTGTTACCGTAGTGATGGTCACGACGATGATATTCTTCACGTGAAGGACTGCGCCTCGCACCTTCAATGCGATTAGAGGAAGGAGTCATCAAACGTTTATTACTATGGTTGTTGCCATTACTTTCTTCCATGTCGTATGTGCTCAAAAGAAAACAAAAACAATGTATATGTGGGGTTGAAAGTTTATGAATGCATCCTTAAGATTTGTTTGAGAGAACGCGACGAGCTGACGAATGAATCTTTGAATGAAAGTGCGAATGAATAAAATAGATGAACGAGTGGGATGTGTCTCTTTTTACGACTGGCTTGGATGACAATAAGACGCGCGCACTCCAGCACCACTGAACGACGCCATTAGCATACGATTGTAAGAATTCTGCATTTTCAAATACATCACTTTGCACCCGGTCCCATCTTTTATTTATCTCGAATCCCACAAAATTGGGGGCTCGTCCGGGATCGAGATAAATTTGACCGATTGCAAGTGACGACGACACGTGGCCCTGTATCCAGCCCAGAGTGCAGTATTCAGGAGCTACGCAATTGTATTCACGACGACAGCAACGACGAATATGCCGAAAGACCGGCGAGGCAGCCGACAACCTGATCACGACGACGACGAGACCTATAACGACTCTAGGTCATCACGAGGTAATGGTAGCATGCTTCACCTTGCCGAAGACTTAATACAGAAGTTCAGCGGTAACGACGACGACGAGAATGCTGTATCATCCTGGATGCGAGAAATCGACGACAATGGTGATGTTTTCAACTGGTCACCCACTCAGCGACTTTTGGTGGCACGACGTTCACTAACCGGAACGGCTGCATTATGGCTACGTTCAGAAAAAACCTACAAATCCTGGGATGAACTCAAGACTGCTATAAGTAAGGAATTTCCAGACACAGCGGATGCCAAGAAAATTCACGAAATGATGAGTTCTAGGCGTAAGCGGCGTAATGAATCATGTTTAGATTTCATGCTTACTATGAAGGCTATGGGAAAGCGCGGTAAGCTGCCGGACTACGTGGCCATCAAATACATAATTGAAGGCATAGATGACGCAGAAATAAATAAGGTAATGCTGTATGGAGTCACAACTTATGCCGACCTCAAGGAGAAACTTAAAATTTACGAAGCCATCAGAGTGAAAACGAAGCCATCCTACATCAAGCGAGATCAACATAGCAGCGGCGGCGGCGGTAACGCATTACCAAGGCAAGCAAATATTCAAAAACCTACTAGATTCAACCGATGTTATAATTGCGGCGACGCCGAGCATCTATCTACAGAGTGCCCTCATAGATCACGAGGAAAAAATGCTTTAACTGTAATCAGTTCGGGCATTTGTCAGCGGATTGCAAGTCACGAAGTCTGCGAAACAAAGATAAGATGGCGGTGAGGTGAAGAGGTCAGGCTCGTTCAATCACGTAGCTACGGCTGAAACCTAAATATCCGTTTTCTACCCTTCGGGGGGAAAACGGTTCTATTTAGGTGCTCGAGCCTTCGCTTGAACCATTTGAGATGTGTTTATATTCTGCCGGCGCTGCTCCAAGCGTACTGTGATTGTAGTGGCTTTAAATGTGATAAATAACATAAAACTGTTAAATTTAATGCAAGTGTTTATTTTATAAACATAACAAAATGGTGTCAGAATTTTCTAACTTAAAACAAGAAGTTAAATCAGTAATAATATTGTCTTTACTTATGATTCATAAGGCTGTTAAATTGATTGAAAATGTTTACTTTATTAACCTAACAAAGTGGTGTAAGAATTTTCCACCATATAAACATTGATTAAAATCAATAACAAGTGCTTTTCATTATTATAGAAAAAAAAAATTAAATAAAAATAAATCTAAGCGAAAGATGTAGGTATCCTAATCAATAGAATCTGAGTAGATTTTAGATAGCTGAGAAATCGTTACTTAGCGTATTTACATGAAATCTTATAGAAACTTCCCTGAAGTAATGTTTGAACAGGGTGTTTTTAGACCTCCAGTTACCTTTTTTCATAATTTCGTCGATATCAAATCTGTTGTTAGCCCAATTATCAGAGGCAACAACGGCTCTAAAGCTGCCAGCTGAACCTGAAATTTCGGCTTGTCGAAAAAGTGTTCGAATCCAACCCGTGATCACTGATCGTGAAGCATTTTTTATAGCACCTCTAGTTGTAATAAACAGATTCCAGGAATCTGATCCTTGCCGACGTTCCTGGGAGCATTTTATACAATTTCTTATCCACTGAGCTACGTCGAGACGGGGATCATCATTTGTATTATCTTTCAAAGCCCATCTAGACTGTCTGTAATTAGCTGAATCGGTTTTAGACCTAAATTCCGGAGTAAGAATTATTTCCGTTCCATTGTCTATGAATAAATCCTTTTTGATACTTAGTAATGTTAGGTCGTGTACTCTTCGTCCTGAAGCTAATAGGAGAAGGACACATGTGTGCCGAAAAACTTGAAAAGTACTACTTTCGTTTACATCATAAGATTTCAGAAAGTCAACTAAGTCGGACATATTCCATGGCAACGGTTTCTTTATTGGTGGGTTCTTAGAAAATATGGCTTTTAATGTGTGCTTCACTAGGTGATGAGAACTGAGTTCTTCAGAACGTTCAGGATTAGAGAACGTTGCCACGACTGATTTGTGAAGAGCAATAGTGCGCGGAGCAAGTTTAGCGGAGTGATGTAGAAAACAGAGGTATTTCGCTAAGTCTGAGGGTTTTGGGTTTGTTAGTATGATGTTAAATGTATCAAAATAATTTCTTTTTCTATTTTGTTTGTGCTACTACTAACGCCATCTAGTAAGTTTATGGCTAACTTTGAAATGTCATGTCCTTGGTTCCTTTTGAAATAAAGTCAGTCTGTTGCGAATATCCAACGTCTTTTAATAGGTTATGGGCTATTTCCATATTTATCAGTTATTTTATAGTTTAAAATAGATAAATTGTGATTGTTGATTCGCGGAAACATGAACTCGAACTATATCGCTAGTGTGCCGAAGTTGAAAGGCAGGGAGAATTACGATGAGTGGTGTTTTGCGGCTGAAAACTTACTGGTCTTGGATGGAATGGAAAAATACATCAAACCACCGGCCGATTTCGAAGTCAAGCCAGCGGAAGATGCCAAAACGAAGGCAAAGCTAATATTAACTATAGATCCAGCTTTGTACGTGCATATCAGAAACACGGAACGTTCAGCGGCATTATGGACTAAGCTAAAAACCATGTTTGACGACTCCGGTTTCTCAAGAAAAATAACCTTGCTTCGACATTTGATTTCCATACGATTGGATAGTTGTGACTCGATGTCTACCTATGTCACACAAATGGTTGAAACAGCTCAAAGGTTAAATGGCACAAGATTTACAATAACAGATGAATGGGTGGGATCATTATTATTAGCAGGTTTGTCCGATCGATATTCTCCAATGATAATGGCTATAGAACATTCGGGTATTTCGATAACTGCTGATGTCATTAAGTCAAAGCTAATTGACATGGAAGTTGCTAATGAGTCTGAAGTCAATGGTGCTGCATTTGTTGCAAAAAAAAAAAAATTAAGTATTAGAAAAATGGCGGTGCATTTTCGTCAAACAAGAAGCCTGTGACAGTGACAGATAAAGATTCAACAACAAAAGAAAAAGAAGTAGTTTGTTATAAATGTAAAGGCAGCGGACATTATCGAAACCAGTGCCCGTTATTGAAGAAAACCACAAATGAATGCGTTTTCAATGTTGTTTTTATAAACGGAAAGTTTAACAAGACGGAATGGTACGTCGACAGTGGTGCAAGTGCGCATATGACTGTAAACAAAGATTGGATTAAAAACATGAACTTAACGCCGTGTTTACCAGAAATCGTTGTTGCTAACGAATCAAAGGTATCAGTTGATTGTTCTGGAGATGTGGACATTGTTTCTGATTTGGAATGTCACATAACTGTAAAGAATGTGCTATGCGTGCCTAGTTTGATAACAAACTTGTAATCAGTTAGCGAGCTCATCAAGAATGGAAACAATGTTGTATTTGAAGAAAAACATTGTTATATTTATGACAGAAGTGATGCTTTAGTTGCTATAGCAGATTTAACTGATGGCGTTTACAAGTTGAGGCTACAGTTGCCAAGTTACAAGTTGGCAGCTTCTGCAGTTACAGGACGATTATGGCACAGAAGGCTTGCTCACATCAACAGTCAAGATCTGAACAAAATGAGAAATGGCATCGTAGATGGGCTGTCATATGAAGGTTCATTTGACATAACAAAGGCAGAGTGTACCACATGTTGTGAGGGGAAGCAGATGAGGTTGCCATTCTCTCATATTGGTGAACGAAGTACGGAGACATGTCATCGGATACACAGTGATTTATGTGGACCAATGGAGGTAAATTCATTATATGGCAGCAGATATTTCATGTTATTTGTTGATGATTATAGTCGTATGACATTCATTTATTTTCTCAAACAAAAAAATGAGGCCTTAAGTCGCTTTAAGGAATTTAAGTCTATGGTAGAAAACCAGCAAGGTAAGAAAATAAAGATCCTTCACACTGACAATGGACTTGAGTACTGCAGTAGGAAATTTGAGAATTATTTAAAACAGTGCGGTATAATTCACCAGAAAACAAATAGTTACACACCTGAGCAAAATGGAGTCTGTGAGAGGGCTAATCACACTGTAGTTGAAAAAGGAAAATGTTTATTATATGATGCAAAGTTGGACAAGAGATTCTGGGCAGAAGCTGCTAATACAGCTGTCTATTTGAAAAATAGGTCCATAGTATCAGGAGTACCAAAGACACCTTATGAGTTATGGCATGGGTCAAAACCTAACCTCAGCCACATCAGATTATTCGGAAGCAAGGTGATGGTACATGTCCCTAAACAGAAGCGTCTCAAGTGGGATAAGAAGGCCACACAGCACATCTTAGTTGGATATGGAGAGGATGTAAAAGGATAAAGGTTGTATAATCCTGTCAAAAACACCATCATCACCAGCAGGGATGTCATTGTGATGGAAGGAGAGATAGGTGATATTGCAACCAGCGATGAGGCTATATGGATACCAGATGAAAAGACAGAGCAGCATATTGTGGAGACACCAGAGATCAGTATTGAGAAGGAGAGCGGTGATTCAGTGGGGGCATCCTGTGTTACAAAAGCCGAAGATCAAAGTGACAGCTCTTCAGATTCTTCAGTATACACTGATGGTGAAGATACACTCCATGAATCTCCAACAAGTGAGTTCCTGCATATGCATGCAGGAAGTCCATACAACATCAGATCCAGAGCCGGAGCCTTATGTGAAAACAAAGCGCCAAAGGAAACCACCTGAGCGGTACGGCTTTAATAACTTGTGCATATCCAGTAATGTTCCAGCATCTGAGGAGATCTCAATCTCAGAGGCTCTCGAGGGGCCTGAGAAGGAGCAGTGGAGGCGTGCCATGGCTGAAGAGTTACAGTCATTTGAAGATAATGATGCGTGGGAACTTGTCAAAATTCCCGGTAATGTGTCTATAGTGAAGTGTCGATGGGTGTTTGTAAAAAAGTATGATGTGGACAATAATGTGCGGTATCGGGCTAGGCTTGTAGCTAAAGGCTTTACGCAAAAGCCCGGTGTGGATTATACTCGTACTTTTGCACCTGTGATTCGTCATTCTACCCTGAGGTTATTGTTTGCTCTTAGTGTTAAAATGAAAATGAGTATAACACATTTAGATGTTACTACAGCCTTTCTAAATGGTATTTTAAAAGAAAAAATATACATGTCTATACCTGAAGGTTTTGCAAACAAAAGTGGGGGAAATGTGTTAAGATTAAAACGTGCTATTTACGGTTTAAATCAGTCATCTCTAGCATGGTATGAACGAGTAAAAGATTGTCTTTGTAAATTAGGTTTTAAGAACAGTCAATATGAGCCATGTTTGTTTGCAAAAACTAGGGGTAATTTAAAAATAATTATTGGTTTGTATGTAGATGATTTTTTGATTTTCTCAAATAATGACAAAGAAACTGCAAAATTGAAAAATATATTAGCATCAGAGTTCAAGTTAAAGGATTTGGGTCCTGTCAGACAGTATCTTGGAATGAGAATTCATGTAAATGAACATAATAATATTATTACTATTGATCAAACACAGTACATTGAACAATTGATTGAAAAATTCCAGATGTCTGATTGTAAACCTCAAAGTACTCCTATTGAACCAAAATTGAATATAGAAAAATCTACACAGTGTTTACCTAATGTTCCTTACCAAAAACTCATAGGCAGTTTAATGTATCTGGCAGTATTAACAAGACCAGACATTGCTTATGCTGTAAGCTATCTTAGCCAATTTAATAATTGTTATAATGTTAATTGTTATAATTATGCAAAGCTAATATTGAGATACTTACAGTGTACTAAGAATTATTGTTTAAAGTATACCAGTAATGACATGGATTTACTAGGTTTTGTAGACAGTGATTGGGCATCTGACGCTTTGGACAAAAATCCTACACTGGATTTTGTTTCATGATGTCTGAGTCAGCGGTTTCCTGGCAAAGCCGTAAACAGCAAACAGTTAGTCTATCTAGTACTGAAGCTGAGTACACAGCTATGTCTGAAGCTTCAAGAGAGGCTGTTTATTTAAGAAATTTAATCCATGAGATTACTGGAAAAACATCTGTAGTTGAATTACATTGTGATAATCAAAGTGCCATAAAATTGGCCTCTAGTCAACAGTGTCATAACAGGTCAAAACACATAGATGTGCGTTATCATTTTATAAGAAATGTCATTAATGATAATATAATTAGTGTTAAATATATTCCTACAGAAGAAATGCCTGCTGACATCCTGACTAAGGGCTTGTGTCATATAAAACATTACAAATTTATGAATATGCTGGGTCTTGTAAATGCAGTGTTTGGCTTATTTTGATAAGTGGGGGTGTTAGTATGATGTTAAATGTATCAAAATAATTTCTTTTTCTATTTTGTTTGTGCTACTACTAACGCCATCTAGTAAGTTTATGGCTAACTTTGAAATGTCATGTCCTTGGTTCCTTTTGAAATAAAGTCAGTCTTTTGCGAATATCCAACGTCTTTTAATAGGGTTATCGGTCGGAATGTTATTAGAGTTTGACCATTTTTTCCATCTCTCCCAAACAGGTTTATATGTTTTAATAGTAGATCTTCGCCAGAAGGTTTCTAAAAGGTTTACATCGATTTCTGGCCATTGGTTTAACTGTTTTGCCCAGCCCGTACCTTCCAGACCAATTAATTTAAATCCTCTACATTCGGTAGGGGCGGTTCGTCCGTAAGTCTATGAGATTCGATTTCAGGTCTTTTATTTAAAGAGGCTGACCTAAGGCTAGTTTTCTCAGTTCTGGTTCCCAAAATGCTTTTTCCCAGCTGGGAGCTACAACCAGATAGATTCCCTCTGATTTTTTCAGGTGACGTAAGACTCTTGGGATCATTGATGGAGGAGGAAACACCCAGCCTAACTCGAAACGCCAAGTCCGGCTGAAGGCATCTGTGAACTTGCTGTAAGGGTCTTTGGTATCCTCGCTCACATACGTTGGTAGCACTGCCGACCTCGCCGAAGCAAATAAGTCGATCATGGGCGTCCTTAGCTTTCGGAATATTTCCGAGACTGATTTCTGAGACAGATGCCATTCTGGTAGACCTTTCTTTCGTGATAGGCCGTCTGCCAGTCCGTTGTAGTTCCCTGGTATATATCGAGCTGTTAAGTAGCATTGTCGTCTTTGGCAGAGTTCTAAAATTTTTGACGCAGTCTTCAACAGTTCTAACGACTTGGTTCCCCCCTGTTTCCTGATTTATGCGACGGTTGTCTTGTTGTCTGATTGCAGCATAATTGTTTTGCCATTCAGATATGGTCCTGAACGTATTAATACCTCGTAAAGTGCTTGAAGCTCCTTCTGATTGCTGTGCCAGTTTCTCTGCCCTGGTGACCAGTGCCCTGAAAGGTTTTGACCGTTTACGACTGCACCCCAACCCGTGTCTGCGGCATCGGTCGTTACAAAGACTGAAGGTTCGGGAATGTGAATTGGTGAAACTTGATCGATGTTTTTTCTCCACCACTGAAGTTCTTCAAGTACATCGCGGGGAATAAACGATGTGCGATGAGGTTTTTCTGCTGGAAGGCGGCTGGACGCTCGCTGGATAATGAGGCAATAGAGACGCACCAGAGGAACTACAAAGGCTGCAAAGTTGAGTTTTCCTAGGACAACCTTTGCTTTGTGCCAGGACCAGCGACCTCTGTTTATTAGAGTGTTTAAAAGGTGCAGGATGCCTAATTTCTTTTCCTCTGGGAGGGACTTGTAATTTTCTTGCGTATTCCAGATTACGCCTAGGTATTCTAATTCTCTTGTGGCTTCCGAGGACGACTTGTTCCGATTTATTTTCCAACCAAGATCTGTCAGGAAGTTGATGAAGTAAGCGGCTTGTTCTTTCAAAATGATTGGATCTTCGTGAATCAGCAAGAAATCGTCTAGGTATACCGCTATGCGCACGCCGTTTCTTCTGATCACATGCGCTAGCCAGTTTGTTATTTTGGCAAACGCCGCTGGGGAACTTGTTAGACCAAACGGTAGGCACGTCATCTGGTAGACCATACCCTGGTAGCTGAGTGAAAGGAACCGACGGTGACTGGGCTTTACTGGGACATGAAAATAAGCTTGAAAAATGTCTAGTTTCATCATGAAGTCGTTCTTGTTTAGTAGTGATGGAAGTTTTAAGTGGTTGAGCAAGCGAAATTTGGGTGCTATAACGTAGTGGTTCAATCCTTTTAAATTGAAAATTGGACGGAAGGTTCCATTGTTCAAGCCGTTTTGGTGAGGACTTTCTTCGATGGCTCCAGATTGAAGGAGAGCTTGGATTTCTCTGGACATTTCTGGGGTCACTTTTGTCCTGAATTTTCTGATATTTCGAAAGGTGAACTTTCTTGATGGTGGTTTTGCTTTGAACGGAATGTTGTAGCCCATTATGAATTTTTTTATTAGTTTTGGTGCAGACTTCCACTTTCTTAGGTAGTTTTGTGAGCACCCAGCCTTGAAGGAGTCACTTGTGTTTATTGTCCCCTCCCCACTTTTTCTTGAAATTTTGCTGTTGCTGTTTCTGATGGAACTGTGGTTTTCCTGAGGGGCCTCGTTTATTATCATTCCCTGCTCTATGTTTTTTATAGGTAAACGTTTTCGCCGTATTAAATGACGGTAACGTACGCTCTCTATGTTTTTCCACTTCACGAGGTTTTGTAGCTCTCTTTTTGTTTGAGTATGGAAAAAACTTTCGGATGTCTCCAGTGGAGCAGTTTTTTATTGCTTGCGTTAACAGATCGTCTCGAAATAGATGCTTTTCCGACAAGGGTATGCTATGCAGAGCTTCGTGTAGGGCTTTATTGGGAACTTTATATATTGCCCGCCTTTGCTCAATCACTTCGGCCCTACGGCCGCAAACATACTGAAGTAGGGAATCAGCATTTGCTTTAAATTTCGAAGTTCCTAGAAAATCCTGCGCTACTCTTTTTCTAATGTCTGATGGCAAAGCATCAAGCAGGTCTTGAAAATTTTTCATTTGTTGAAGCAGGCCATGGGTGACGGCTCCTAAAACCATGTCAAACTTTTCTAGGGTTGCAGAAGATTTCCATGACGGTGTAACGCTAGCCAGAACATTATTAACTTTAAGGGAGTCAAATACTGGCGTGGATTGATATAGTTTCTGTTTCTCACTGTATCTTATATTTTTCCATCCTTCTTTACCAAATCTTTGTCAGTCGATACCCTGAGCTGCAAAGTAAGGGTCGATTTTCGTGATCTTGGAATCTCCTTCCATTGTTGATGGCTTGAAACTAAAAAGCCCGACATCGTCAGAGCTTTGCAACTCAGCTAAATCTCTCTGAGCATCGGCTATTTTTTGCCTAAGTTCTGCTTCTCGCGAATCATTTGGTGCACGTTGGCTCGAATAATCTGACCTGGTTGCGTACATTTCTGTAACTGCTTCCTCGTCTGATTGTGTACTATCGGGTAAAGAGTCAAAAGAGCAATTAAGATCATCATCGATCTCAGTCGACCGCTTTTTGTTCGAGGTTGGGGTGTCTCTTTTGTATGAGCGAGACAACACCTCATCCAGCTTTTTGTTATGGTCTTCTTGTGAGCTGACCAGTCGATTAAACATTTCCATTTGCTGGTTGAGCATGGAGATAAGAAGATGATCGTTGCTTCCCAAGCCTCTCGAGGTGGTGGGCTGTTTTGCAGGTATGGCCTCGGTTTCGATATCCCTGGACTTCCGTTTCCTCGTTGAGGATTCGGCTACAGATAAGTCATCATATCTTGTAGACGAGGGTGTCAGACAAGGACTGCGAGAGCGTGACCGTTCTTTGCTGGAAAGTTTTAATTCAGCGGATGCGCTTCTCCGAGTAATTAACTTAGTTCTGATTGCATTGACTGCTTCCATAAACCTTTGACACCCTGGTCCGTGAATAGTTTCGACAAACTGCTGAGGAGTATATATAAGGGCACGTCCTAGGGACCAGTTCAGAAGCTTTCCCCGTATACTTCGGTATTTTCGTTCCGACAAGGACCTGCAATCCGGTACGAATGCTCTGGCCAAACTGGCGGTTGGTATAGCAAATCTAATTTTGCATTCTAGACCGCTAGGTAACTGCTCTTCGCCAAATAGTTCTTTGAAGGAGAGGTCAGCTACTTCCCAAGTCCGCCAGTCCTCTGGGAAATTTTCGTCTAAGATTTTCAGCACAAATATAAAGGAATCTTCTTCACCCTTCGGGAGGGCACGTTTTGAAAGCTCCCCCATTGTTGTTTGTTTCATGATCTGTAACCACGAGAGACAACAATGAGTACAAAAAGGATAAACAGATGACATGTAATACGATGTCTTAGTGCCCTCTCAACGAGATGACTTCTGAGACGGCGACGTCGTCCCAAAGAAAAATGATATGGATTAGCGACGTCGGCTCGACAGAGCGACTCGGGCAGGCCGCCTGCCGTAGGCGACGGCGTCTCAATATGTCGACTCAGGCAGATGCCGTTGTCGTCTAATGAGACGACATTGAAATTAAGTCGCATCAACGAGGTGTCGTCTCAGCGAGGCGTTACGTGTCGTCTCGGCGAGGCGCCACATGCCGCCTCCGTATACCTTTTGTTCCAATTGGAACATTAGTGGTCATGGTTATGATGCCATGGTCGTCGCTGGGCCAAGAGCGCCGAGCGGAAAATAAAATAAAATAATGTTACGTACTTACGATTTATAAGAGTATTTTCTTTGAAATATTATTAATTTATTTGTAGACGCAGTGGCGTGCATATCATAAAGACGTTTAGACGTTGCCTACCCTGTACTTTTGTAATAAATAATTAAAAAAAATATATAATCAAAACAAATAAATAATAAATATTTTTTCACACAATATATTGTAACTAGCTGTTGCCCACGGCTTCGCCCGCGTGTAGTTCGCTTTTCGCTTTACCTGTGGAAACTACAACTATCCAGACCTATAGTTAAATCTATAAGTAGCATCCTATTCCCGCGCCAATTCTATAAAGCCATTGCTACGATATCAAACTGAAAATATTAACATTCATACTATCACATCTTTGTCTCTAAAAGAGTAGACGCAGCCTATTACAGGGTCATTAGAACCTATTAGCCACTCCTAAAGTTATGGTGGGAGTGAAAAGTGGAAAAAATCTCAATAAATAGTGATAAGTTAGTTATGCCACATTTACACTCAGCCTTGTAGGGCAGGGAAGTGGGCAGTGTGCGAATGTAAATAGGTTACTCGCGTTGTCACTGCCCATGCCGCTGCCGCTGCCCGGCGATCCCTCGATTGTCGGTTTTTCGTGCGGAAGTCAAAGGACGGGCAGCGCGAGCGCGAGTGAGTGTTAACATTCAGCTTAAAACCATGCAAGATCCAGTGGGTAAGGGAGATGTCGCCTTACATCATGTATTGCGCTGTCTCGCTTACTCACTGGAACTTGCATGTGATAACGGGCCACCAGATGAGCAGTAAAGAAGTATGAAGGCTGAGTGTGAACGCTCACTCGCGTCTTTATTGTCGCAGAAGTATTTAATATTTCCGGCAGCGACAGGAGCAGTGGCAGGGGCTGAGTGTAAATGTGGGGTTAAATTAGACCTTACGACACGACCGTATGTTCCGTCAAACATCAACGAAACTGACTTGCTGATTTGATTAATTTTTAAACCAAAGCCAAACCAACCAACCAATCAACTCAAATAGCTTACAATACAACACAACAAACGACCGATAAACAAACTAACCAATAGAACTAAATCAGTAACCAAAAATTATTTGAAATAATTAAATTAATTGCTGAAAAAATTTCAATCTGCTATACCATATGCGAAAAAATAATTAAAATAAATTCAGCGCCATCTTTTGATATTTTATGTAACTAAATTATACGCCCACATACATTCAATGTGTTAATTTTGTAAAATTTAATAGAGACTGCAGTGTGTTTTTGTTTTTATTAATATCGATAAAACAAAGCAGAAATTGTAGCATTATCTATATTAAATACGTTTATGTAAACCGCATTCAACTTTGTTTAAAAGTTTTGAAATAGTGCTAGAAGTAAATTTCAAGTGACCATAACTTCTTTTTTCCTTAACCGATTTTGACGAAACAAAGTTTTGACAACGCTCCTAATTATATGTAATCCACCTGTGAAAACCATGTTCAAACATCTATTCTATATATGACCATTATCAGTTTTATATTTTTAGAGTAGGTAAGTCAATAATAAATTCCGCTAAACTTGCTTTAGGGTTTATCTCTTTAAATCATAACAATTTGCAACACTCACCCTATATTTTGGGGTAACACTTCACTTAATTTAATATGTATAGAAATTTATAAATACTAATTCAGTATCAGTTTATTCTAGCTAGCCTTTACTATTTTTAAATAGTAAGTACTTAGTGATGACAAATTACTCGCATCGCAATGCTCTGAAGTTAGTCGTCGTCGCCTTCTATCATTCATTCAACTGTTCATGTCTCATTCGCGATCGTGACTTGAGAGCGCAGGCGCAGAAGTTGGCAAGTAAGTTTTATTAAAAATAAAATGGTAAATAAGGAATGGTAAAAATATTTTTGTTTGTAGATAGAAATAAAATGAGTAAGTAAAACATTTTCTCACACCCAGAAAATACATGTTTGATTTAACATTACGAATCAGTTATTTTATCAATGTTTTATACAAGTTAGTTATTTAATTTAGTTTTAAGTATTAATTTTATATGTTAGTTATTTAATTTAGTTTTAAGTAGTGATTTAGGCAATATTTGTAACAACCGTTACAGTATCGCACGCGCACCGTGTTGCTCCCGTGAGCAGTAGTTGACCACTGAACTCGCGACAGTAGTGGCGGCACCGGCGTTTGAGTTTGCCACGAATGCGATCCGAACGACGGGGGCTGCCAGTGGACGCATCAGTGCTGGGAACAACTTTAACATTCGTTGCTATTTCTAAATTACTAGGCGCTATACCCTCCCCCTGCAAGTCACAGGTACGTCCCGTCTGTGGCTTGGCTGGTCTACCGCGGCGGCGAGGATGGGCTACCACGGGTGACGAACCTACATGTGGCGTCAAAGCATTGGCATGATACTTGCCTCTGACGAATCCCTTGGAATCAGCCACGACAAAAGTCGTCGGACTGACAACCGCGGTGATCTCATAAGGTCCTTCCCGACGAGGACCAAACTTACTGGTGACACCCCTAGCTGAATTGCTTAAGAAGTGGGTCTCCACAAGGACAGGATCGCCAACCTCAAATGGTACAACCGGGCGACGAGCTCTATCAGCGGTTTCTTTACGTAAATCTTGTTGTCCGAGCCTACCGCGGGCGCTTCCAGCGACCGGGCTACGGAGGGACGAAGAAGACGTACGGGAGGCAGCTGCGTGTGGATTGGTCGGATATCACGACATATCTGCAGTGATGACGTCAAGCGGGCGGGCCCCCCCCCGGCACTCGTTATGTGGCAAGCACTTGTTCTCTGTACTTGATACCGTACATATATGTCAATGGTCGAATGGCACGAGGTCGCTCGCCCGACCTCGTGCCGTATGGTCACGTTTCGTTGAGCTCCGCGATTTTTAATTCTTTAAAAATAGTTTTCCTCGGTTTTTCTTCATTTTCTTTTTAAGTGCTGTGCTATATACACTTATAGTGATAGTGACACGGTTAATTGTGCGAATTAACGCTTATTTTCGGTATTTTTAGTGTCTAAGTGTGGACCATTGCGGCAATCAGGACAAGGACCTGCAGCTAAGTTTTCCCACTTTTCATCGACTTTTCCCCTTTTTTATACATTTCACTAATTGTTTATAATTTTTCTCAAAATTTTGCCAATTTTTAAGTGCTTTTCGATAATTTTACATCTAAAAGTAGGTAGTGATTATTCTTTGTTTACATCTTGCTAACCGAATTTAACCGAAAACAGCTTTGTGACATTTGCTGTCAGCTGTTATTGACAGTTTAAATTGAAGTTGACATTAGCATCTTCTTGCTCGTCAAATTTTGCTGTCAGCTGTTATTGACAGTTGAAATTGAAGTTGACATTAGCACCTCTTTGCTCGTCAAAATTTTACGGCACTGGAGGCGAGGACATTTAAGCTTATTATGAACTCTTTAGCTATAAGTGGTGATGGTAGTTTAGGTTAAGTTCTCGGTATACAGTAAACTGACACTAGATTTATCCATTATATTTAGGAATATTATAAGTATGTCGGACGGCTCAGACGACGACGGGGGTCCATCCCGCATCAGGACCCCGACCCGCGACCCCTTTAAGCCTAGGGACTCCTTACTGAGGACCCCACCAGGAAGGCGACTATCCATTCTAGAGGATAACACGTCGAAAAGCCTGATGGCCGCTGTGGTCGTGGAGACGGTGACGAACGTCCTCCGAAGATTATCTCCTGAGCTTCAAGAAGATTCCCCGCCAGCCAATGGAAAGAAGGCCCCCTCGACAACCGCCGCTAGGAAGAGGGCATCGGCGGCTAAGCGCGCGTTAGCGTCCCCAGAAGAAGTCGGCTCTGCGAAGTTGTCGAAAAGAGTACCGACTCCAACGAGCTCATTGATGCCCCCGGAACCACCAGTGTCGGAATTTGGTACACCCTTCTCGTCCGATAGCGAAGCAGACCCAATGTCCGAAGAAGGAACAGACGACCTGCACGCTCTAACTGCGCGTCAACTTTTATCTATGGCCCATAAGGAGGCGAAGGGGGTGGCCTCCATCGCGGGTGGCCCCACGAGTAAGTTGAAGAAGTCGGATCAGAGTAATATAAACGGCCATGTAAGCACCATTCTGGAAATCGTTGCCCACCTGGCGCTCGTAGCTGAAGAGGGCAAGAAGGACATCAAGGTGGCCCAAACGGAGAAGAAGGCCATTGATGAAGCGCGAGAGCGCGAGAAACAAAGGGCCGCCCAAGCAGAGGCGGCCAGAATCGAAGCGGAGGCAGCCAAGGCTCGCGCAGAGGAGCAGGCGGCGGCGGACAGGGCTGCCGCGGCCATCACTGCAGCGTCAGCAAGCGGTGACGGGACTTCCTACGCCGAGAAGGCGAAGAAGAAACCGGCAGGACCAATTATTGCTATATACCCTACAGACGCGGATATCAAGAGCGCAGAGGAGACAAAGAAGATTCTGAAAAGCTCCGTTACCCCCGCCCAGCTGCAGATACATGTGGACAAAGTGCGCAGGGTCGGCAACGCGGGCGTTCTCGTGCAAACGAGAACAAAAGAGGATATGGCCAAATTGAGGACCGCACTCCCGGCTACCCTTAAGGCCAATGAGCTTCAACATCGGACCCCGCTCCTGTGTATCAGGAATGTTGACGGGAAGGATCTGACACTCGACGAGTTGCTGCCGATGGTTCATGACCAAAACTTTAGGAACGACTTCACTTGGACCCTTCAAAAGTTGAAGGACAACTGCCGCCTGGCCTTCAAGAAGAGCAAACTCGGAGGCAGGATGACGACGTTCGTCCTTGCATGCTCCCCGGCCCTGCGCTCTACGCTGAAGGTGATGGGCAAACTAGCCATAGGCTGGGATGTGTGCCCAGTCGATGACTTCACAACGGCGATAAGGTGCCATAGGTGTCAACAATACGGCCACCCAGAGAAACGCTGCAAAGGCGATAAGGTGTGTGCTAAGTGCGGAATTGTAGGCCATGATAGCAAAGGGTGCAACGAAAAGAACACCGTGTGCGCTACTTGCAAGCGATTTGGCAGAGGCGAGCTGCACAGTCATGAGACTGGCTCTAGAGATTGCCCAGCCCGCATTCATGCGGAGAACAGGATGAAGGAGGACACTTCATCCTATTAATGGATTACGGCCCAAATATGAAACCTACAAAACTCAAGCTAGGCCAGGTGAACCTGGGCGGGGGTATGCTTGCCACGACCGAGATTCCACAGGTAGCCCAAGAACTGGATTTAGATGTAATACTAATTCAAGAGCATTACTCCCGACTTCGGGAAGAAGAAGCGAGTAGGTTCCTCCAGTGCGGCGGCACGGGTGCCAAGGCGTGTATCTACATTCGGCGCGCGGACATCCCTTGCGCCTTCCTCCGCCACCTGTCGGGGACACACTGTACTGTGTGTCACTTGCAGGTTGGCGGTGGGGGCTTGTACGTGGTGTCCGCGTATTTCCAGTACAGCGACGATGTGGATGTGCATCTTGAACATCTGGGTAAAGTTTTGGACGCCCTTAAAGGGAAAAATGTCATCATAGGTGTGGATTCTAACGCCCACTCACCAATGTGGTTCTCCAACGAGAGACAATACACAGGACGCGGGCCAGACGTCACGCACCGCAAGGAGTCTGTGGAGGCGTTTATCCTGGCGAGAGGTCTAGAAGTGGCCAATGTGGAGGGAGAACCGCACACATTTCAGACATCGAACGGAGCGTCAAATATAGATCTTACGCTTACTACCAGAGGTATTCCGGTGGCAGAATGGAAGGTGAGGGTGGGGTTGATTGAGAGTGATCACCGACTAATTACATTTGTCGTGGCAAGCGAGGTCGCTTCAAACGACGAGCCTCTAGAAGAGCCCATAAGACTACGGGATCGTGGTGTGTGCTGGGAGCGCTTCGAGCGTGTCATACATGGGCGTGTAGGAGATATAAAATGGAATTGCCCAGCGGGAGAGGTCTGCGAGCAATTTACTAATTTGATACTACGCGCAGCGAGAGAGACGTTAGGCGTGGTTAAATCGAGAAAGACAGGCAAGGGGTATGAATGGTGGACTCTGACGCTAAGCGGTCTGCGCGCGAAGAACAATAAATTACGGAAACGTTGGCAGTCCCTCCGTAGGGTGGGGGGGCATAGAGAGGAAACTGCACGAGACGAGTTCCATGCGCATAGGAGTAGGTATAGGGCGGCCATGGAGGAGGCGCAGCTTTTGCATTTCAGGAAGATCGCTGACTCCGGTGACTTGGACCCCTGGGGACAAGCGTACCGGGTCGCGAGCGGGCGGCACAGACCGCCGAGTAATGTTATTAATGGTACGGAATACGCACAAGGTTATGCTGAGGATGTGGACGGGGCCATGCACGGTCTCATGTGTGCGCTGAACCCGGATGACGACGTGTCTAAGGACTCCGCGTACCACAGACAGGTGCGTCGTGTGGCATCGTTCATACCGTCAGGAGAAGATGCGCCTTCGCCATCGGATGAGGACATAGGGGACATAGTTAAAGAACTTCCCAGCACTGCTCCGGGGATCGATGGGATCAGCGCTCGTATTATCCAGCATGTCTGGAAAGCCGCGTCCGTAGAGTTCTCGGAAATGTATAGGCGATGTGTCAAGGAGGGCTGCTTTCCGAACGTATGGAAGGATGGTAGGCTAATTGTCTTGCCCAAGGGCAACGGCAAGCGGCTTACCGACCCGAAAGCGTACCGCCCCATCGCGCTGTTGCCGATTCTAGGTAAGGTTTTAGAACGTATCTTGATAAAATGCGCTCCGCAGATGACCAGAGGTCTTTCAGAATGTCAGCATGGCTTCACACGAGGTCGGTCGACGGTAACCGCGCTAAATTCCATCTTTGGCGCGGCTCGGGATAGCTCGTCTAAGTACGTTCAAGTGATCTTCTTAGACATCTCTAGTGCCTTTGACAACGCCTGGTGGCCGATGATCCTGCTGAAGGCAAAAAGGGGAGGGTGCCCACCAAACATCTATAAGATGCTGGTGGACTACTTCACTGGACGCCGTATCGGCATGTTCGTTGGAGGAAGGGCCTTGTGGAAGACAGCAACAATAGGTTGCCCGCAGGGATCGGTGCTGGGGCCCATGTTATGGAACCTGCTCATGGACGACTTGCTTCGGCTCCCGCTTCCGGCGGGGGTTAGGATTGTGGCGTATGCCGACGACGTGACCATCTTGATCGAAGCTCAATCCCGAGCGAGCATAGAGACCTCTGCCTCTGCTACTTTGAAGCTCGTTGGCCAATGGGGGGAGAGGAACCGACTGGAGTTCTCGTCGAGTAAGTCCGCCACTATGACAATCAAGGGGAAATTCCAGCGGCCACCTGTCATCAGGTTCGGTGGAGCTTCTATCAAGAACGTCACGTCGGCTACGGTCTTGGGAGTGGTGGTCGACTCGAGTCTCTCGTTCGCGCAGCATGCGTTGTCGATAGGGATGCGCGCGTTAAATTGCTTCGGCAAGATGTCACGGGTATCGGCAACCTCATGGGGTATTCGGTACAGAGCACTCCGGGTCCTGTACAAAGGCACTTACATCGCCACGGTAACGTATGCTGCGGCGAGCTGGTTCCATCGTGCGTCACTGCACGTTGTGCGGAGCGCGCTCCTGCGCACCCAGAGACCCGCCTTGATCCTTCTGACCAAGGCGTATCGTTCGACAAGTACTGCCGCTCTACCAGTATTGGCTGGTGTTCTGCCGGCCGACATCGAGGTGGGCCGTGCTGGTAGGTTAGGGGAAGCACGCGAATCCGCGGTTACCCGGGAGGAGCTACAGCGCGCGAAACGTAGCATTGCGGAGACCGCACTGGCCACATGGCAATCGCGTTGGGACGCGTCGACCGATGGTAGGGAAACATATCGATTTTTCCCGGACGTGGCGGGTCGGCTCAAGGCAACTTGGGTCGAACCGGACTATGAGACCTCGCAGATCTTGTCCGGACACGGCTGCTTCAGGGGTAGGCTCCATCGCATGAAGCTTTCGGACACCTCAGCCTGCTTCTGCGAGGAAGCGGTCACTGAGGACGTCCATCACGTACTTTGGGAATGCCCGATTTATGAGGAGGCGCGTAGGGAACTATTAAATAATGTTGTTCCGCTCGGGGTGGGCCCGGTCTACTATTGCGATCTCGTGGGATCTGAGGCGAACTTTAAGCGGCTAAAAGAATTCTCGCATCGGTGGCATAAAATTCGAAGCGGCCTCGAGAGGGGCATAACTTGAAAAGTAGGAGCACATCAAGAATACTGCCACAAGCAGACAAAGAAGACGAAGAGAAAAACTGAAACTGTAACAAACTCAAAGACCTAGAAGACAGAAGCTGGCCTCTGGCCGAGAAGGCAAGCGAGGCGTACTTGTGAACGTAAGCCCCCTAAGGATGGGGGAGAGTTATTAAAATGCAATGATTGCATAGATAGGCGACACTATAGAGAACTTGTAGGGAGATCAAGCAGGTGCGACTGGAAAGAGATGCGAAATGCTAGTACAGCGCACTCTCCCGAGATTCGGCTCGTATAACCGAGAGGTTGGTAGAGCCATGGGAGGTGGAGGGAAGTCCATTTATCTTTTTATTTCTTATCATCGGAGGATCCTAAACAATTTGGTCAATCTACCGAAGAAGAACCGTGCCTAAAATTCACGGATTTATTCCAACAACGGCTGCTACGGAGAACGGACTTTGACCCGGAGGACATATTGCGCCGATCTATTGCGCTGTGTCATTACCCTACGAGTGCAGTTATTTCAAGAAACCAGGACAAGTCATATCACTGTGGAATTTGGAGACGGATAAGGGCGGTATTGTGAGTTCGTTCCAATAATTTCCTTACCTTTATCTGTTTTCTAAACTGTCTAGTGCTAAGTCGCTTCATATTTTTTTTCAATTCATTTCACTTTTCTCGTTTTGATTTGAGATATTACAAGCTACATTTCTAAGCACGTCATTCCACTTTGCAAGTGTCTGTCGCACTGCTGTATTGTTATTTGAATATTTATAGTGCGCAGCTAGTTTATTTTATTCCCGTTATATTTACCTACTTGATAGGTCGATCAGCTGTGTGCCTATTCATTGCATAATCATACATCCGTGCTTATGTTACCGCTATTTGCTAGCATTTAAAAGCTTTACTTTCTATTTCACTCATCTAAGCGCTTTCCCGGTTGCGTTTCTACGAAGCCCAGGGTCCGCTTTCATTTAAAATTCTAACTCAATTAGTTTATTTTTTCTTTATTTTATTGCCTGCTATGGCTGACCAATTGTTAAAAAACGTGGTTCCGTCAAGGCTAAAGTCACTAACTTCATAAATTATTTAAACATTTTAAAAAGCTGCGACCGATTATCTGAACTGCAGCTACTTGAGCTGGAAAGTTGGTTTAATAAATTTGAATGCTTATATGATGAATTTAATGAATTACAGACCGAGATTGAGTTGTTGTCGAGCGATGACGAGGTCTACAACGAGCGGTTCAAGTTCGAAGAAAGCTACTATCCCCAGCTTGCCATCGCTCGGAAGCTGCTCACTGCTCTCCAGCCCCCATCGGGTTCCTTTCCTGCAAGTTCCGTATCAGGCTCTGAGGCATCAGGTGGTAAAAAAGAACAATTTTATTCGTTTGCCTAAAATTGATTTACCCCATTTTGATGGTAGCTATCAGTATTGGTTAGAGTTTAGAGACACCTTTCTTTCATTGATTCATAATAATGATTGTATCGATAACATAAACAGGTTGCATTATCTGCGAGCATCCCTAAAGGGAGCAGCTGCCGAAATTATAAAAAATATAGATTTTAAAAGCGATAATTATAAGTTGGCCTGGGGCTTGTTGTGTGATCGATACAATAATAGTCGCCTATTAATTAATAATCATATTCAGGCATTATTCAACGCCCAGCCAATTATATCAGAGTCTAGTACTTCTTTACGTCGCCTTATTGACGTCACAAATAAAAATATAAGAGCTCTAAAGGCGTTGAATGAGCCTACCCAGCATTGGGACACTCTGATCATTTACATGATGTCTTTAAAATTAGATGTTATCACTAGTAGAAATTGGGAAGAGTATAGAAACACATTAACTAATTTTCCAACTTTATCTCAGTTTTGTACATTTATAAACAATCAAGCTGACCTACTAGAAACTTTAGAAGAAAACAAAAAATTACAAAAAATACAAACAAATAACAATAATAATATAAATAAAACTAAAAGTTTCGTAGTATCATTTTTTCTTGTTTCCGGTTGTCAAAGTATAAAGACGTTTAAATAAGGTTCGCAGTAATAAAATTAAAAAATATAGTTATAATTAGTTAAAAGTGAAAATAATATGTACTAAATCAAACCTCATTGTAGCAGCTTTCAAGGTACTATTATAAATTAACACATCCAATAAGAAGAAATAAACATAATAAGATGAACTTGACACACTAACGATAACTATTATTTGAATATTTGCTTTGTTTTGAAGTAATTATTGGCCAATTAAACACAATAATTCCAAATTACATCAGAACCGGGGGCGGTGCTTTGTAATAAATATAGCAGCTGCGGGTAACTGTAATAGATGTTACATTGACATTGGCTTGACAGTGACAGTGAGCACTGAATGACAGTTACAACATTGACAGGAAAAAAAATTATACAGCCAATATTTTATACGAAATTCAATGACATATATTATAGATGGATTCTGAAAATATAACGATAAGGCAACCGATTCAAACAAATACACATAATAATAGTGATGATTCGTCATTGTTTGACGCAACAATGATGAGTTTAGCCAACACATCTATTGATAATAGCTTAACAAACAATGAATTACAAGATCGTATTGATGGATTAGAGAACATGTTACATTCGGCCAATATGGAAATAGTTAAATTGAATAGTGAAAATAAAACCCTTAAACAGGAACTAGAAAAATGCCAAAAAATTATCAAGGAACAAAAAAAAAAAATACTATAAATGCCTTATCGCCACCTTCGACCAGAAAGAAAAATCGAAATAAACAATTAAATAAAAGTGACGGTGATCAAAAGATAACAACACAGTTGGACAGCAACATTAACTCAGGGGAAGGATTAAAAGAAATAAATAAAGACCATAATATTAGTTCGATTAATGATAAACAATTTGGAAATAATAAGTCAAGTAGTGATAAAGATGACGATAAAAATTTACAAGTCCAAGAAAAGGTTAGTTTTAATCAATCTCCAAAAAAGCAGGTGATTATTTTAGCGGATGAACAAGGCAGAAGAACGAGAAATTTATTACAGAACTTAGCAGGAACACAATATGAAGTCACTTCTATCTGGAAATCAGGTGCGAAAATGAAGGAACTACTTATACCAGCTATTAAAGAGATACAAGAGCTAACAATGAATGATTGTGTTATTGTGATAGGTGGTAGCAACGACAACAACCCCTACGAGTTTAAAAATACGTTAATGACTTGGTTATCTTCAGTGACTAATACCAATGTAATTATATCAGAAATACCATCCAACTTGCGGTTACATGAATGGAAACTTAATTATGAACTTCGACATATATGTCATCAATACAATAATGTTTCTTACGTTGATATGGAGTATGGGAGAACTGTACTAAGCGGATTTAAATTCACTCTTAATATGTGTCGTTATTTATTAAGAGAGATGCTTCATTTTGAATATAAAATGAAACTTAATCGTTATTACAAACAAAATAAAGGTGTAAAAATGTATAATGCACGAAATAATAATGTAATTCAATTGGAACATAAGTGTACACAAACTGATATCATACATACTACCAGAACTTTAGGGAATAATGAAGTATTTAATAGACAGGGCACTAGCAATCAAGAAGAGCTTTTTCATGCACGAGAATATTTATCTTTTACATCAAAATATTGACGGCCTTATAAGTAAGCAAGACTTGTTATATGTACATCTTAATGAATTAGCAAATGATAATATGCCTATTGACATCTTATGTATTACTGAACACAACATGTTTGAATGTGATATTAAACAATTAACACTGCTTGATTATAAGATTTCAGCATATTACTGTAGGGCAAATAGATATGGAGGCTCAAGCATTTTATTAAGGCGCATGCATGAGTATAGGGTGTTGTGTGATGTCTCAGAGTTAAGTGTCCAGGGTATTGTCGAAATCTGTGGAATTGAGCTAACTAAACATAAACTTTTTATCTTTTGTATTTATAGACCCCCAAGAACGAAAATTTGTGACATAAATACTTTTTTCCAAATACTCAAAGAGATATTAAGTAAATATGGTCGTAAATCTAAACATAAGTTAATAGTCTGTGGTGATTTAAACATTGACACATTAAAAGATGGCACAGCTTGTACTAATTTACGTGATATAATTAATGAATTCAATCTTAAAATAGGTATTGACAAACCCACACGTCTTGATAGTGGCAAATGTATTGACCATATATTGCATAATTTAAAGGGAAATGATACGAAAATAATAAATCTAGCATTTTCTGACCACACTGCACAAATCATAAAATGTCCAGTTAAACGCACATACAAATTTCTATTTTATTATGTTAGACAGAGAAACTATTGTAAAGAAAATATGACAAAATTTCGAGAATGTCTAATGAGTTTAGAATATATAGATGTATACGAGTGTACTGATTCAAATAATTCGTTTAATAATTTCTATGACATTTTTAAGTTAATGTATAATCTTTGCTTTCCGATTGAAAATAAAAAAATATTTTTAAATAGAAAGGCAAAGTGGCTTACACGAGGAATAAGGACATGTAGCAAACGCAAAAGACAGTTACTTTGGAAATTTAGAAGGAAACCAACTCCTGCAAATAAACAAATTTTTAAACAGTATTCATATCGCCTGAAAAAAATTATCACACTGACACAAAAAGCACAAAATACGTATTTTATAAATAGTTCTACTAATAAATCTAAAGCGACTTGGAAAATCATTAATAGCACAAAGTCCTATAATCCAAAAGAACAAATAAAAAAGCTAGTCATTAATAACAAAAGTATTGAACATCCGTTAGAAATAGCGAATGCATTTAATAATCATTTTGTTGACGAGGTTATACCGATTGAAAGTAAGAAATCCGAAATAACATTGAAACATTATAATAGTAGTTCATTATTTATGAAACCAGTCACTCCTTATGACATCAATTTAATAATAAATTCTTTGAAAAACACTAACAGCACAGGTTATGATGACATAAACACAAAAATGTTAAAATATGTATCTGATATAATATCTCCTGTTTTGACGCACATCATCAATCTGTGTATCGAGAAAGGCGTATTCCCAGATAAACTTAAACACACAATAGTAATACCATTGTTTAAAAAAGAAAGCAGAGACAACATATATTGCTATAGGCAATTAGCATTAATACCAGTTTTTTCGAAAATAATTGAAAGTGTTATCTATGAAGCACTATACAGTTTTTTCGAAAATAATAAATTATTTTGTAAAGAACAAAATGGGTTTAGAAAAAATAAAACCATTAACATAGCGGTGTATGACTTTCTGTATTTAATAACAAAAAACGTAGACAATGTGAAACCTGTAAATGCATTATATATGGACATGACGAGAGCATTTGATTGCGTTAGTCATGATGATTTAATAGACAAATTATATAAATATGGTATCAGAGGTAACGTTTTAAATCTATTGAAATCGTATTTACAAAACCGAACTCAAGTAACTCAAATAAAAAGACTATGTCATGATACCAAATATGAACGCACATATACATCGGATACTAAAGAAATTAAATATGGTGTTCCACAAGGGAGCGTACTGGGACCTCTCTTGTTTATTATATATATAAACGATCTTCCAAGATCGGTTGAACGTCCGATGGTATTATTTGCAGATAGTACACTAATCTTTGAATGTAATAACCGGAACACATTTGAGAACGAAATAAATTTTACATTAGATCAAGTAATACAATGGCTAAGAAGCAATAATTTGCTAATAAATCTGAACAAAACTAAATTGATGTCCTTTAGTCAACGACCAAATAAAAATAATACAAAATTAGATATTAGTCATTCGGGAATACCTATTGCTGATACAGAGGTACATAAGTTTCTTGGTCTATACATTGACAATAATATGTCATGGAAATCTCACATAACACACATATGCAAACAACTAAATAAATTTTCATACGCGCTGTATGTGCTAAAAAAGGTAGTTAACCAACAGGCTCTATTAACAGCATACCATGGCTATGTAGCATCAACATTGCGATATGGTATCATTTTCTGGGGCAACTCTTCGGGTAAAGAAATAGCATTTAAAGCCCAGAAAAAATGTATCAGATCGATGTGTGGCATTCGCCCACCCGAATCATGTGTGCCACACTTTAAACAATTAAAAATATTAACATTACCATCTTTGTATATATACGAATTAGCCGTCTTTGTGAAAATTAACATCAATAAGTTTGAGCACATCAGATCTGACCGTAACGGATATAAGATTCAACACACGGCACACAACACAGCTATGTTCAGTGCAAGTGTCTTTGGTATGGCCCCAAAGATATTCAATAAATTACCAAAATCAATGAGAAGTATAAATATAACATTATTTAAAAAATACTTAATGACATTCCTAATTGAAAAATGTTATTACTCGGTCGATGACTTTTTGAATGACGAAATTTAATGCTTGAAATCTGTTTAAATCTATTTCTAATAATTTGACTAAGAATATTTGAATCTACAATTTGACTTATGATACCTATTATTTGACATCTGAAGAAAATTTTTATTGTTATTTGAATTATTAATTGTTTTTGATTTTTTATTATTAATATTGTAAAATTTGCACACCTCTGGCACGGGTAAAATGTAATTGGAATTTTTTTTTAATGCAACATCTTGTATATTTACATACATTTTGCAAATAAATTGATTGATTGATTGATATCATCATCATCACCATCATCATCATCAAATAACCATAATGTACAAGACAGAAATAAAATCATTTGTCCTTTATGTTCACAAAATCATTTCTTATTTTCGTGTGACACTTTTAGAAAATTAACTGTAGAAAGTAGATTGCAGAAAGCAAAGGAGTTTAAAGTATGCATGAACTGCTTACGTGTTGGGCATATAGAGAAACGCTGTAGATTTTCACGGTGTAAGTATTGCAAAAACAAGCATAATACTCTATTACATTTTGATCAACCCGCGTCTGAAGTAGTTAGTTCTATGCCTACTCCTTCCGTAAATAATGTTTCTCTTTCAGCTAATATTCGTCCTATTTTTCAGAAAAACATTTTGCTGTCCACTGCGGTGGTGAAGGTGGTGAATGACAAAGGCGAGAAGTACAGCGCCAGAGTCCTACTCGATAATGGTAGTACAGCTCACTTTGCTACCAATGAGTTATGTAATAAGCTCGGATTGTCTCGAGTCGGTACTAGTTCCAGAGTAGCAGGTATTAATAATTTAACCAGTCACAGTACACAGTCTTGCAACTTAACTATTGAGTCATTATATAACGATTTTCCTGCTAATATTAATTGCTTTATTTTACCGGAAATTACTAAAAGATTGCCAGCCTCCTATATAAATGTAGATTGCATACAAATTCCCATAGGATTATTTTTAGCGGACCCTTCTTTTAATATTCCGTCAGACATTGACATCCTGTTGGGAGCTGAACTATTTTGGGAGGTCATTCAGGGCAGTCATATTAATTTAGGTAAAAATATGCCGAAACTGTGTGAGAGTAAATTAGGCTGGATAGTCTCGGGGTCTGTACCTTCTTGTTCTTCACGTATTCATTCACATTTTTGTAATTTCACAAATATAGACACAAATCCCGATTTGACAAAATTTTGGGAACTTGATACAATCTCACCAAAGCATTGCCTTTCCTTAAGCGAGCGTGCTTGTGAAGAAAGTTTTAAATTAAATACTGTTCGCCAATCGGACGGTCGTTTCGTTGTGACAATGCCACTCAAAGAGGATCCCTCTGTTCTAGGTGACTCATACTTAATGGCACAACGTAGGTTTTTATCTTTAGAAAAACGCTTTGAGCGCGATCAAACCTTCAAACATATGTACCTCGATTTTATGAACGAGTACGAAACCTTAGGTCACATGACTGAGGATACAGGGTTCTCATTAAAAAATCAGCGTGAAATTAGCTATTTTTTGCCCCACCACGGTGTATTGCGTGAAGCTAGTAAAACCACGAAATTACGTACTGTTTTCAATCGAACAATAGTGTTGAGTTGGTTAGCTATGCCATCAAGCCAGCAAGACCTTTTGTAAGGCATCGTGTAAACGAAATTCAAAAAATTACGTCTGGTTGTAAATGGAATTATTATGTACCGACAAAGGACAATCCGGCGGATTTGGTTTCTCGAGGCGTGAAGGCTGATCAGATCAGCTGTTCAACATTGTGGTGGTCAGGCCCCGCGTTTTTATCGCAAGTTGAACAATCTTGGCCCAAATTAGCAAAAACTATCGTGAAGCAAAATGTGCCCGAGGTTATTTGTAACTTTGTAAATCAACAACATAAAAATTTAACCAACTACACTATAATTCAAGAATTAATTCATAAATATTCAAATTTTAACTATTTACAGAGAATCGTAGCCTATTTAAAAAGATATATTTACAACTTAAATAATAAAAATAATAAAATTTGAGGTTATTTATCAAATCAAGAAATGCAACTATCTTTAAAATGTATTTTGCGTGTTGCTCAGTATGAACTGTTTCATGATAAATACTCTATTTTAAAATCTAAAAAACCTTTGCCTTCTAAAAATCGTCTGATCTCTTTATCCCCCTTTTTAGATGATGATGGTATAATTCGAGTTGGAGGCAGGCTGGATAACTCACCTTATGACTACAATGTGAAACATCCCATTCTTTTGTGTAGTAAGCACCACTTAACAAATGAATGAATGAATGAATGAATTTATTTATTTATTTTCAAGTAACTAGGACTCACATTTTATTAGTAGTGCTTATAAACTATGATAAACAAGGATTTTATTTTATTCATTTCATATTAAATTGTTCCACACCGGCCCTCAATCATTGTTGGCAAATGTACGTCAAACATATTGGCCCTTAGGTGGCAGAAATCTGTCCAGATTCACTGTACAAAAATGTATAGTATGTTTTCGGCATAGAGCCCAAAATATTCAACCTATTATGGGACAACTTCCTAATTCTCGAACTAACCTTGAATTTCCCTTTTTAAATTCCAGTGTCAAATATGCTGGGCCAATACTTATCGCTGACCGAAAGGGCAGGGGTTGCAAACTAGTAAAATCGTATATTTGTA
This sequence comes from Apomyelois bistriatella, assembly GCA_947044815.1. Lineage (NCBI taxonomy): Eukaryota > Metazoa > Arthropoda > Insecta > Lepidoptera > Pyralidae > Apomyelois > Apomyelois bistriatella. Next base: position 10,189,985 of record OX345709.1, on the reverse strand, counting down.
TCTTTGTCTGCTTGGCTGTCAAAGCCGTGCACCTCGAGCTTGTCACGGACCTCACAAAAGAGGCATATATGGCTGCATTAAACCGGTTTATTGCACGCCGTGGTAAACCTCGTAGCATTCTGTCCGATAACGGCACCAATTTTGTCGGTTCTTGCAATCAACTACGTAAATTCTTACAAGATTCAAATATTGCAAACGATATAGCTCAGGAACAAATTGAGTTTAGATTTTCCCCAGCATTTTCCCCCCACTTTAACGGCCTTGCCGAATCTGCTGTGCGTTCCACTAAGCACCATTTAAAGAGACTGCTTAACATGACTCATTTCACTTTCGAAGAAATGGTAACTTGTCTAACTCAGATCGAAGCGATACTCAACTCCAGGCCTCTCACTCCCCTTTCTCCTGATCCACTAGATTTTTCTGCCCTAACTCCTTCCGATTTTTTTATTAGACGCTCACTTACATCCGTTCCGCATCCACAAATAGCTGACGGCGGAAACATCAGCAGACTCGAGCGATTCCAACGGGTAGAATACATGAAGCAGCACTTCTGGAACCGGTTTAACACCGAATATGTATCTTTGCTTTAGCAAAAAACCAAGTGGTCTTCATCTTCGGGAGACATCACACTGGGGAGCCTTGTCCTGGTCAAGGATAGGGCGCTTCCTCCTCTTTGCTGGCTGCTGGGTCACGTGGTGCAGGTCTACCCGGGTTCCGATGGCGTTGTAAGGGTCGCCGAGCTGAAGACCAAGAAGGGCACAATTCGGCGTGCCTTCAACAATATTTGCCCGCTACCAATCCTTTGAAGTCGACACTTCAACCCGGGGAGCATGTCCGAGCCTGCCGCGGGCGCTTCCAGCGACCGGGCTACGGAGGGACGAAGAAGACGTACGGGAGGCAGCTGCGTGTGGATTGGTCGGATATCACGACATATCTGCAGTGATGACGTTAAGCGGGCGGGCCCCCCGCCCGGCACTCGTTATGTGGCAAGCACTTGTTCTCTGTACTTGATACCGTACATATATGTCAATTGTACCTGCTCCATAGTGCCAATATATAATTATTTAAATACAGTCCATTTATCTTTTTATTTCTTATCATCGGAGGATCCTTAACACTAGTTGATCATCTACTCGACTCTTCACATCCTGCAATACACGTGAAAACTCCTTCAAATAGGGTGTGATCTGTGGTACAAAGTTCTCCTGAGAAATAATCGCGCAAAGGTCAGTGTGGACCGACATTGGAGAGCGCATCTCCCGTGCAAATGTAAGGAATGCAGCTGAATGACCTGTGCCTTGGTTATGGGCACTATTTAACGCAAATCGGACCATAGGAAGTACATCTGGCCAACGACGGTGTTCCTCTTCTACTTAAATAGAGAGTAACTGCTTCAACTCTCGATTTTTCCGCTCTGCTGGATTGGCTTCAGGATGGTACACAGGAGTCAATGATTGAGACACTCCGAATACGTACAATGCCTTCTGCATTACTGCAGACACGAATTGAGTGCCGTTGTCTGAGACAATTCGACGAGGTAATCCATACCTCATGAACACCTCTTCACAAGTCTCAGCGGTTGCATCCTGGAGAGCAAAAATTTTGACCCATCGACTAGCCGTGTCCTCAATGAGAAAAACCCACTTTTCTCCTCTGGGCCCTTCTGGGAGTGGCCCGAAAAGGTCCATGGCTAACACTTCGAAGCGCTGCTGCTGCACTGGAGTCTGAAGTAAACCCGCAGGCTTCAAGTTAGTCGCTTTGTATTTCTGGCATTGCTCACAAGATTTGAGGTATTGTGCAACATAACTTCTCATGTTTTTAAAGAAGTACCTTTCTTTAATCTTCTTCAACGTTCGCTCTAAACCTAAGTGGCCAGCAGTCGGCGCGTCATGAAGTTCCTTCATTAGCTCAGCACGCAAAGATGCTGGGACCACCAGTTGAGGTTCTTCGGACTCAATGTCCGGGTCAGAGCGATATAGAACTCCCTGAGAGAGGTAACAACCTCTGTCTGTCCATCGAACAGCAGCATCAGGATTCTGGACATCTTCGAAGTCATGAATAATTTTGCTTACATCTGGATCATCTAATTGAGCGAGACGAATCTCCTATGGGCCTCTGTGGGGTAGATCGATGACGACAGGACAAATATCGCAAAGAGGACTTTCGTCTAAATCCTTGTTATCTTTCAACACAGGACGGCTCATAGTGTCTGCGATAACGTTAGCTTTACCTGGCGTATATTGTATATCCAAATTGAATGACTGGAGTTTCATAGCCCAGCGGGCTTATCGAGCGCTAGGGGTTTTTAAAGACCAAAGCCATTTTAAAGGCTGATGATCAGTAGCCACCCGAATGTGAGCACCTTCAATATAACCCCTAAACTTATCTAGAGCCCAGACTACTGCTAAAGCCTCTCGCTCGGTAGTATGATAGTTTCGCTCTGCAGGCGTCAGTAGTCTGTTAGCATATTCAATGGGTCTCTCTTCTCGTGGGGTTGGTCCCTGCAGAACATATTGATAATTTTTTCAGTAGCCAAAAACCGCTAAGTAAAATTGTTTTCAGTAAATTACCCTCGGATCATTGTGGTCAATTGATAACTCTTAATAAAAATTCGCGTGTAACAGAAGACAGTTTTATGTGTAGACCCATCACAAAAGAAAAAATTACTCAATTTAAAAACTCAATAGAGAATAAACTAGGCTCAATGACTTATACAGATAACAATCCTGGGTGTCGATTCTGCTAACGTTAAATCACAATCGTGTCAAAATAGTGTTTCAATTGTAGTGCTTTTTACACACTAGTTACAAGAAATGTATATTTTTTTTATATCACTTCTGATGATCACACCACACACTACATTCACATCACATCATACTGTCATAACTCTTGTAAACAGTGTGTAAAAAGCACTACTATTGAAACACTATTTTGATACGATTTTGTCTTAACGTTAGCAGAATCGACGCCCTGATAGTCACTATAATAAACTATTTAGTGTTATATCTGACAGTTTCTCCAAAAATTTTAAACAAAAATAATAAATTAAAATTTAGTGAATAGGCTTCTGTGGGTATTCATAAGAGTAGACAAAAACTGTTCGATTTGTATGCCCAAAAACAGTACACTTTTGATAGCTGTTTTGTTGATTATGTTAGAAACTACTCGAAAACTTTTAAAAATATTTGCAAGATGGCTAAAGCTAATTACATTAAAAAAAAGATTAATGTTGCTCCTAACAAAATGAAAGAGACATGGAGGGTCATAAATAAAGAAATTGGGAAATGTAAAGTGAGGGAAAATATTCAAGAAATTAAATTCGAAGATCAAAAAATGTCTTCCCCTAAAGAAATAGTAAATTCTTTTGAAAATTATTTTACAAACATTCCATTGCAAATAACTTTAAATATAAATTCTTGCCTACAAGCTGCTGAAACATTGCTTAAAGAGAATGTCACCCCTTGCAACTCCAAGTTTTATTTCTCTTACATACACCCCAGTGATATTGTTAAAACTTTTAAAGAGCTTAACTTAAAAAAGTCCGAGGATCACTGGGGTCAATTGATAACTCTTAATAAAAATTCGCGTGTAACAGAAGACAGTTTTATGTGTAGACCCATCACAAAAGAAAAAATTACTCAATTTAAAAACTCAATAGAGAATAAACTAGGCTCAATGACTTATACAGATAACAATCCTGATAGTCACAATAATAAACTATTTAGTGTTATTTCTGACAGTTTCTCCAAAAATTTTAAACAAAAAAAGCTTAAGCGTAATAATAAATTAAAATTTAGTGAATGGGCTTCTGTGGGTATTCATAAGAGTAGACAAAAACTGTTCGATTTGTATGCCCAAAAACAGTACACTTTTGATAGCTGTTTTGTTGATTATGTTAGAAACTACTCGAAAACTTTTAAAAATGTTTGCAAGATGGCTAAAGCTAATTACATTTAAAAAAAAGATTAATGTTGCTCCTAACAAAATGAAAGAGACATGGAGGGTCATAAATAAAGAAATTGGGAAATGTAAAGTGAGGGAAAATATTCAAGAAATTAAATTCGAAGATCAAAAAATTTCTTCCCCTAAAGAAATAGTAAATTCTTTTGAAAATTATTTTACAAACATTCCATTGCAAATAACTTTAAATATAAATTCTTGCCCACAAGCTGCTGAAATATTGCTTAAAGAGAATGTCACCCCTTGCAACTCCAAGTTTTATTTCTCTTACATACACCCCAGTGATATTGTTAAAACTTTTAAAGAGCTTAACTTAAAAAAGTCCGAGGATCACTGGGGTATGTCTGTTAGCGTGATTTATCACATTATCAATGTTGTAGCTTCAGATTTAGCTTTTATTTTTAATGAATGTATCGATCAAGGTATTTTTCCAAATTTAATGAAATACAGTAAACTAATCATTTTAAGTCATGGGTCACGGCGGGAAAACCAACTTCAGGCCTGCTCTATGATAATATGTTATGTAATCGCAGAGTTTTTAAAAACAAATTGAAGTGGTGTCAAAATAATGAGGATAAAATACGAATGAATATTTTAGCATCAAACTTATCGGATAAAAACTTTGTTAAATTTTGGAATGCTACAAAACAACTTAATTATAAAAGTAATATGCCTGCGAGTGTAGAGGGAGTTCACGAATCGGTTACAATTGCCGAATTATTTTCACACCACTTTAAAGTGGATCCATTGCCCACCTCCGACGCGTGCAGGGTGCCCCTGCCAAACAGTAATGTTGGTCACGAAAATACCTACAATTTTACATCAAATGATATTGATGACGTTGTTAGGGCGATGAAACGTGGTAAGGCCCCAGGTTTTGATGGGTTAAGCGTGGAGCACATTGCATACGCGGGGGAGGAGGTATTTCGCTTATTGGCGCACTTTTATAGTTTATGTTTAAATTCCACTCATCTACCCGAGCGCCTCATGAAAACAGGGGTTATTCCTGTGCCTAAAAATAAAACCGGTGATGTTTCTAGTATTAAAAATTACAGGCCTATTTCCTTAGGAACAATTTTAGGCAAAATACTGGAAAGTTTAATTTCTCCAGAACTAAAAAAGTGTTTGAAATTGAATGATGCACAGTTTGGTTTTCGTCCTGGTCTCTCAACAGACTCTGCAATCTTCAGTTTGAAAAGTACTATAAGTTACTATACAAATAGAGATACTTCAGTATATGGTTGTTTCCTGGATCTCAGCAGGGCTTTTGACCTGGTAAATTATGATTTACTCTGGGCAAAACTCTCTGCCTCAGGGGTACCATCGAACATTGTTGGTCTGTTGAGATATTGGTACGAAAATCAAACAAACAATGTGAAGTGGGGCGACACCATTTCTAATGATTTTAGATTAGAATGTGGTGTACGTCAAGGGGGGTTGACCTCTCCGGACCTTTTTAATCTGTACATAAACGACCTGATCGAGGAGTTAGGGAGCACTAAAATCGGATGCCATATTGGTTCAGTTTGTTTAAACAATTTTAGTTACGCGGATGATATGGTGCTCCTTGCCCCCTCCATCAGGGGTCTAAGAAGCTTGGTAGCTATCTGCGAAAGATATGCCAGTAGACATGGGCTTAAGTATAATGTCCAAAAAACAAAAATGATGGTATTTCGTGCTGGAAAGGGTCCGGAGAGGATATTGCTTGTGTATTTGGACAGTGTTTTAGTAGAAATATTGTGCGTGGGGATCTCCAAGACGATGATGACGTAGAAAGAGAGCGGAGAGCTTTAACAGTGCGCTGCAACATGCTCGCACGTAGATTCGCGCGCTGCACAGGTGAAGTAAAACTGACCCTATTCAGAGCGTACTGCCAAAACTTCTACACTGCACAGCTCTGGGTCAATTGTAAAAAAAGTACCAGAAGCAGCATCAGGGTGCAGTATAATAACGCATACCGTACCCTGATGAGATTGCCGAGATGGTGTAGCGCGTCGGGCATGTTTGCGGACGCCGGAGTCGCGGATTATTTTGCGATCATTAGGTCTCGCGTCGCGGCGTTTTGGTCGCGTGTCCGCTCATCTGAAAATGAGATTCTCCACACATTGGCCCAGTATGTGGACTGTCCTGTTAAGAGGTACTGGCTCTCTGTACACCGTGACAGCAACAGGAAATGGCTGTTGTATACTTAGTTTTAGCAGATTAGATTAAGTATGTTTTTAAACTTTTAACTTTATATTTATATTTTTATATGTAAATGTGGTTGACTAGCGAGCGAGTGGACTGTAGTTTTGGCTGGCTGACGATGTTTGGTTCGATGAGCCGGGCTGGCGGGATGTGGAACAGGCTGCCACTATATCACACGACGTATTCCGCTTGGCGTTTTTAGACCAGAGGTCGCACTTGCAGGGATTCCTCTTATTAAAACCACAATGTTCTTGATAGCACTTGTTTTTCCTTTTATTCTCGAGCTGATTCACAATTCAATGATATTGGCACACTTATAATAGCACTGGAACACACCTTCATTTAAAATTGGCCTTTATTATATGCAAATTCCCCGACACGCAATTCGTCAAATCATTGACGAGTACACTTCCGAAGGGTGGGGGAAGTTGCATACTTACAATGAACTCTTCATACAAAACTGTGTCCAATTATTGACATGTACACTTATGAGTGGTGGGGGAAATCTCATACATTCACTTCTATTGAGATTTACATTTGCCTTAGTTTTATGTACAATATTTACAGTTTTGCTTAGTGGAGACTATTTTTATATACAAACTAATTATTAACATGATCTTTACTTGTAGGTATATTTCGTAGCGACTACTACACTTATGCTACGAATCAATATGTATAAAAAGACACTTAAAATAATACAATATTGGCATCTATACCTAACTATGTAAATAATCAGCCTTATTACTATGGGAAATAAAACTACCATGATTTATTTGCCTACCTAGTACATAATCTACCTTAAATACTTAAAATTTTATATATTATTAAAGTCCGTCGCTGACATTCTCCCCCGCAGTGCGAAGCTCTTCTCCCTGTGGTAGCGACGTGGCTGCTGGCACCAGGATGACGACTCGACGTGTAGACCTTCTTAGCACTCCTCCCGGTGTCCTTACGTCCAGGATGCGCACTCTGCCGTCTGGTCCTGGATACACCTTCAGGACTTCTCCACGAGGCCATGTGTTGCGGGGTGATGTCGCGTCGACTATAAGGACGATATCTCCGACTTGTGGGTCATCGGAGTGTCGTCCGCTGATCTTCCGCGGTTTCAGAGTTGGCAGATACTCTTTTATCCACCTTTGCCAGAAGTGGTCAGTCAGCCGCTGCACCGTCCTCCAGTTCGCCTTGCCAATGAGATCTCGATCCTCGAACTCGCCTGGTGATGCTACCCCACAGGACCTTCCGAGTAGAAAATGGTTGGGTGTCAGGCCTTCTTCGTCATTCGCGTCCATACTTATGTGTGTGAGTGGACGTGAGTTGACTATGTGCTCCACTTCTACTAATAATGTTTGCAGGACTTCTTCAGGTGGAGTTCGTGTTTGCAGGACGACCATCAGTGCGCTTTTGACGGTGCGCACCATTCTTTCCCAAGCTCCTCCCATGCTTGGACTTCCAGCTGGAATGAATTTCGATCTGATGTTTTCTTTGGCGGCTGCCTCTTCTAGCTCCTTGTTGGCCCCTATGAAATTCGTCCCATTATCACTGAACATGACTTTGGGTGTTCCTCTTCTGGCTGCCATCCTCCTTAATGCCATGATCATAGAGCTGGTGCTGAGTGAGTTAGACAGTTCCAAATGCACCGCCCTAGTGGTCAAGCAGGTGAAGAGTACCCCCCAGCGCTTCTCTATTCTTCTTCCGATGGAGACTTGCATTGGCCCAAAGTTGTCAACAGCCGTGCAGGTGAAGGGATGCTGATGATGTTGCAGGCGTTCTACAGGATGGTCTCCTAAAGGCGGTATTTGAGGAGTGCCTTTATGGACCTTACACCACTGACACTTATGTAGAATCCCTCTTGTTGTGGTTCGCAGGCGCAGGATCCAATACCTTTGTCTGATTTCGTTGATCACTGTTTCTGTATTTCTATGGAAGAACTTGCGGTGATAATGGTCTATGATGAGGCGACATATTCTATTTTTCCCATCTAGAATAACTGGATTCTTCTCTTGATTCTCAATCTGAATCTTCTTTGCACGAGTTCTTAGCTTGAGGATCCCTTCTGAGTTAATGTACATGTCGACCTTACGAAGTCTGCTTGAATTTTCCAGGCACTTATTATTTTTCAAGCAGCTGATTTTTTTGCGAAACTTTCCCTTTGACTCAACTTAATCAACTCTTCTTTGGCTCTTCTGAAGTGGACCTCTTCTATGGGCTCAAATATTCTCCCTTCTCTTGTTGGAAGAAGTTCAGTCTTCGTCTTCTTTTTCGCTGTACGCTTATATGGTTTCCAGTCGCTATCTTCAGCAGCGTTGACGTGCTTTTTCTCTTGACGTCTTCTCTTCAGTATGTCGATAAATTGACATACGCGCGCTGTGCTGCGAAGTAGACGTGTCCAGCTGGAAAACCTCTCTGGATCTGGCGTGTGTAGTGGCACTTCGTATGTTAGTGCAACTGTCTGGACGTTCTTTTCTTCGTCGGTTTCGATGGCTTGAATGTCGAAACGCTTTTCCGGCCATCTCTCCTCCTCTTCGTATAGAAAGGTAGGGCCTCTGAACCATCTCGCCGTGTGGTCAAACTCCCTTGGTGTCCCTCGAGTGGCGTCGTCTGCAGCGTCCAGGACTATTCTCGGCTTCTTCTTGATAGGGTGTACCACAGCAAAGTGAGGCAGATAGAAGGTCCTCCCCTGCGTTGTTTCAGCTGGCGCCTTCTCCGCGTAGCCCTTCTCCAATAGCTGGCTTATCTGATTTTCATATGATGTCTTCAACTCTGGGTCCTTGTCGAGCTTCTTCTCTATATTCATGAGACGCTTGTACGCTTGATGATAGTTGTTTGGCAGCGTCTCTGCTTCGCTCTTCCACAGCAGCCCCGTTTCAAATCTTCCATCTGGTAGTCTCTTTGTGGTTTGTTCCAAGACATCCAAGGCTCTCTTGTCGGCGTCGTTGCTTGGGCGGTTCGGCATCACTCCCATGGCGTCGATGTCGAAGTGACGTCGCACTAGAGCTTCGGTTTCATCTTCTACCAGACGGCTATGATTGACGAAGTTGACTGGTGTGTTGCTTCCGTCTTCACATCCATGAAGAACCCAGCCTAGACTCGTAAGTGAAGCAACTGGCTCTGACTTCTTGCCCTTCTTCAGTCTTCTCGTTACGATGAGTCCCCAATTATCTTGCCCAATCAGCAAACGTGGCTCTTCTTTCTTGAATACAAGCTGATTCTTCAAAGGCCGGAGATGCTCACATCTTTCAATGATTCCGTCTTCCACTTCTTGTTTCGCAAGTCTCAACTCGTCAATTGTTCTGACTGCGATTGTCCTCTTATCTTTGCGATGAGCTCCTTTGATTTTAATATTCAACTTCTGAGAATTCCCTTTCTTGAATGCATTTCCTCCAATTGTTTCAATTGTGATTGGTTCTGTAAATTCCTCTGCTCCAATCTTCTTAGCGATGGACGAATCTAAGAGTGTCACAGTCGATCCTTCATCCATTAATGCTAACACTCGCACTGTTCCTTTTGGGCCATATAAATCCACAGGAATCACTTTAAGATAAGCCCTTCCATCTGTAGAGGTGCATACTGAAGATATGATGTCAGTAGATTTCTCACACTTTAGAGTATTACAGCAGGGATTCTCTTGCTCTTTATTTGAAGTCGCAGCCGGCGGCACATCAGTGTGGAGACTTATGTGGTGCCATCTTGTACACTTCTTGCAAGGTGGAGCTCTGCATGTTCTTCTTGAATGGCGATAGCGAAGACACTTGAAACACAGCCTAGCTTTCTTGGCCATTTCCTACTTCTTGTCTATGTTTCCATCCTTAAATGTCTTGCATTCGTAGATCCAATGTTCACCTTGACACACAGGACATTCCGCCTTCTTAGGTTGCTGTTGAGCTTCCGCTTCTTGCATGTGACGTCGCGCATTCTCCTACGGCGGTCCTTCCTCGCTGCCCCGCACCGCATCACCCCCGACGGCCATATATAAGGCTGCGCGCGTCCACTGGAAGACCTCTTTCGGCTGATCTCACCATCTCAAGTTAAGTGGCTGGCTATTTCATAGCGGCTGCCTGACTGGATCTCGTGCCTACTTTGATCTCACGACCCCTATAATCTCTCATTAACGGTTATCCTTAAGAGTCTAACCTGTTGTAAAGTACAAATAATAAATATTGTGCGATTCGCTGAAACCTGGATTTATCTTCTCTCCTCACACATACCTTAAGTAATTAGTAAAGTCCACCTACGTTATACTGGCGCCCACCAAAAAAAAGGCTAGGCACGAGGTCTGGTGAGTGTAAGCCCTGATTTACTGTGTTTTTTCTGTGTTTTTTTTCCCAGTTCAAAAGGTGCGTAAGTGTTTTTTACTTAGTGGAAGTGCCTTCTGTAATTAAATTATCACGCTCTGAGCACGCGCATGTACGGACTCGCCACGTGTCTCGGGTGTGGCCTATGTGCATTTTATGCTGTGGCTATAATATTTTTTTTTTTGCTATACCTACCTACTGTAATAGGCTTTCGGCTGCTATGGTTATCTTACTAAAGCTATTCTAGATTAATTTCTTACTGCACCTTTCGAACGGTATTCTTAACTTTGTATTTTTTTTCTCGTGTGGGTTATTATTCTTGCGCCGTTTGGTTGGTTATAATGCCGTATACTATTAAATTTTCCTTATTAAATAAAGCTGAACTTGAGTATGAAATCCAAATACGTAACGGCAATATTTCTGGAACCACAACGGTAGAGGAATTACGTAAGCGGATTTTAAAACTTTCGTCCGATTCTCCTTCTGAGGATATCCTAACGTCCGTCTTTTCTCCCGATGAGGATATAGCCGCGGTTAGTAACTCCCTGCTCCGTGTTTCCAATAACGTCAAAGTATTACAGTCTAAATTTGAGAAAAATCTATTTTCTAGAACTAATTCTATTCTTAACCATGTTTTTTATAGGCTATCTCGTATTGATGTTGCTTCATTAGTCGATAAAAACCCACTTAACCTAGTATGGAACGACTTTCACGCAAATCATAAAACCCTATCACTATTGTCTCAACCGGTGTCTTCGCGCGGGGTCGAGCCACAGAACATTCCCGAACCTTCTTCTGAGTCATTTCTTTGCGATCGTAAATTGTTTGCGGAATTAAATAAATTTAAATTTAATGGTAAAACTTGTGTGCGTTCATTCATTCAGAGAGTAAATGAATTTATGTCGAGTAGGAATATACCTGAAACTAAAATACTTTCTTTTGCTTTTGAAATATTTTCACATGATGCGTTGCATTGGTACCGTGCGATTAAAGATAGTGTTGGATCTTGGTTCGATCTTTGTCGTTTACTTAAACGTGATTTTAGTCCGCATAATTATGACTATAAACTCACGTCGGAAATAAGGCTTCGTACACAGGGGGAAAAGGAGAACATAACCTTATACATCGCTAAAATGCAAGGATTATTTTCTCTTTTAGACGTACCTATGAACGAGTCTTCCAAACTAGAAATTCTATTAAATAACATTCGGCCTTGCTATACAAATGCTCTTCTAACAGCTGATGTTGTGGATATTTCTTCCTTGGTTAGCGTCTGTAGGGACTTTGAAAAATATGACAGTCGTAGCCGAGAATTTTCTGAACCACCCAAGGTTACTTCCAATACTTTGGCTCCCGAATTGGCTTACACTACTATTAGCTATTCGACCAAATTAACCATTCGTGTCTAAGCTTTGGCACTAATCACGGTAAAGATAGGAGCACCAACCCCGCTCCTATCACTGGGATCCAGCCTGAAGCATACCAATCCCTCGTCCGTGCCTACCTATGCTAAACTACAGTTACATTTGAACACATATGAAAATTATCAACAGTAATATCATATCAATATCAAATACTAATAAAGGCCATGTTAAATCACTAGAGCACAATACACGTCTGCACCGCTCGGCGAACCCAAGGAGAAGAGAGCGTTACACTCATACTCACCCCGACACTACTACTGCCAAGAGGGGTTTACCTGTAGTGGGGAGATATCTGTCACGTGATTTTACCGGGCGCTAACACTCGGCCGTCCTGAAAAATCCGGTCGTCCCCGACCGTCGAGCTCGAACCATGAAACAATAATACATTTATTGAATACAAATCACCTTTTATGCTTTTACTATAATGACCTCGCCATCTCGATAATGCATAGTATCTTAGGTTGTTTATCAGTGTTCCGAGACCATTATGACTTTTCCGTTTCAGTCACTTCTGGTTTTTAACTGATCGGAACCCTCAACTATGCTAAAATCGAAAATGACAGTAAACAACTTTATTTCAGACATTCAATGTATAACCACCTCGATAATGCATAGTATCTTGGGTTGTTTATCAGTGTTCCGAGCCCCTTGTGACTCTCCGTTTCGGTCATTTGTGGCTTTTAACTGGTCGGAACCCTCACCTATGCTAAAATCGAGAATGAAGTAAACAACTATATTTCAAACATTTACAAACTGTATTTTATCAGAAACCGTCATTTTTTTTGCACATCATTTTATTCAAATACCTACAAAGTTACTTAAGCTTGCTGTTCCTTCGTAGGTTAGCTCACTTCATTTTCACTACTAGTGATTCTTTCGCGTATTGTAACAATTTAACTTAAGCAATCACATAATTTAACCACATTTAAGTAAATAAACAATAGATACCAAAGTAGATTTATCAAAGTCATCACTCGTTTAAGAACTCACGGATAAGACAATGAAAAACACAAATAATTCACATAATCATTAAATAAACCAAATATTATCATTAACCTTTTCAATGTATTGACATCGAATTCAATCACAAATACCCAACGTAAAGATTCTTTTTTCATATCATTTTTAAAATACCCACAAAATAAATAATTTTCACAGAGATATTTTTTTCACACTTTTTAGGATTGGAGTCACATAAAACATGAAAAGACTTACCGTTTCTGCACCAATAATTACAGCTGTGGTATATCATATCACAACATTACATTTACACTTTAACACTCACTAAAACTTTTTCGACTACTTAAGATTACAAATTTAATCTAACCGTTTTGTTAAATTTACTTACGCGTGTGTGTCAGAATGTTAACAATTAAGTATCACAAAACATGTACAATTTATTAGGCGTGGTAGAATATTAAGAAATATTCTTTCATCATCCAACTTCTGATATTAGCTATTCGACCGAATTAACCATTCGTGTCTAAGCTTTGGCACTAATCACGGTAAAGATAGGAGCACCAACCCCGCTCCTATCACTGGGATCCAGCCTGAAGCATACCAATCCCTCGTCCGTGCCTACCTATGCTAAACTACAGTTACATTTGAACACATATGAAAATTATCAACAGTAATATCATATCAATATCAAATACTAATAAAGGCCATGTTAAATCACTAGAGCACAATACACGTCTGCACCGCTCGGCGAACCCAAGGAGAAGAGAGCGTTACACTCATACTCACCCCGACACTACTACTGCCAAGAGGGGTTTACCTGTAGTGGGGAGATATCTGTCACGTGATGTTACCGGGCGCTAACACTACTTCAAATAAAACTTTCAATAAAAATTATAATTTTTATAAAAATAATAACTACCCACAAAATTTTTATAAAAATTATAACACCAAACCATCACCTACTAACGAAGTCGAATTGGAACAACAAGTTTGTGCTATTGAAAATGCTTCGATTCGTAACAATTCTAAACAATATTGTCCGAGATGTCGTACGGATTCGCATTCTTTAGGTACTTGTCGGCAACCTCGTTATCTCATCTGTTTTAAATGTGGTTCTAAGGGCTTTAAGTCCACTAATTGTCCTAAATGTAATAAAATAAATAATAGTCAACTTCAAAAAAAACTAGTAAAGGCCGATCAAGGGAAATCTATGATTAATAAAACTAAAACAAATAAAACTGAGTGGCATAATTGGCTACATTATGTTGCCAATTTTTTTAATACAAAAAAACTCTCCTCGATCGGCAGTACAAACAATTATACTCCTTATATTCCTGTCACATTGAACGGTAAAAATACTATTGGTTTGCTCGATTCTGGTTCTTGCTTAACCATTCTGGGTAATAATTCCCATGATCTCTTCTTAAAAGGTTTAAAACTCGATACTTCGAAACCTTTAGAATTTATCACTGCTGGCGGCGATAAATATTCGTCGCTCGGCTCAGTGCTTCTTCCTTTTGTATTCCAGAATAAATCTATTTCTCTGGTTACTCATATTGTACCAGGAATAAAAAATTCTTTGATCCTGGGTATGGACTTCTGGAAGGGTTTCGGTTTGTTTCCGGACCACATAGTGACGGTTTCGCCACCGAGTAAACTTGGTACTAGTGTCGCGGAATCACAATCCGGCGCCGCTAGTAAATTGGTTTCTTTTGATAGTCTGACAGAGGATCAGAGGGCTGTCGCTAACAATATTATTTCTCAATTTACCGATATTTCCTATCAGAAAAGGGGTCTTGGTCGTACTTCGCTCATTACTCATTCGATCGATACGGGTGACAGTCCTCCAATTCGTCAGCGTTACTATAGGATGTCCCCCGAAAAACAGCGTATTTTGATAGAACATGTCGATGAAATGCTTAAGGAAGACGTAATTGAGCCTTCGGAAAGTCCTTGGTCTAATCCCATAATACTTACTCCTAAAAAAAATGGCGAATTGCGTTTTTGTTTGGACAGTCGCAAATTAAATTCAGTAACAAAAAAAGATGCCTATAAATTGCCATATATTTCTGAGATTTTGGATAATTTAAGGGATGCTAAATACCTATCTAGCTTGGACATTTCAAAATGTTTTTGGCAGACTTTAATAAAAAAAGAGGACCGTTGCAAGACTGCTTTTTATGTTCCTTCTCGTGGTACATTCCAGTTCAAGTCTATGCCTTTTGGTTTAACAAATGCACCTGCGACTCAGCAGCGTTTAGCTGATATTTTATTTTACGGTCCAGAGTTCGAAAATAAAGTTTTTTGCTTCGTAGATGACATAATTTGCATTTCTAATTCATTTAGCAACCATATTTCACTTTTAACAAAAATATTAAATAAATTAAAGCAGGCAAACTTAACTATTAATCTTGATAAATGTAACTTCTTTACATTACTATACATTATGAACACATTTCTTCGAAACAGATTTCTTCGGCTCCCAGGACACTTCAAGGGGAGCAAAATCACTACACATATCAGCTTCCACTTTTTGCACAGTATGAACACTTTTCTTTGTCGCAGTTTTCTTCGGCTCCCATGACACTTCAGGGGGAGCAAAATCACCACACATATCAGCTTCCACTTCCAAAAATTCACTGATGAGTTCCAATTCCGGTTTCTCTTCCTCTCGGCGGCTTCTATAATATATGAACCATCTGTATTTCATGTTTGATGGCATCCTTTCGATCAAACTCTTCATGGTTTCTGGCGAACTTAAATACTGGCTCTTCCCAAGCGCCTTTATTGTTGCTACTGAGTTCTTGACATGGCTGGCGAACGCGCAGATATCACTTGGAGATTCTTGTACCCTTTGTAGACTCTTCAATTTCTCCAACTCTGCTAATGCGATGGCCCCTGGTCTCCCAAAGCGAGCTTCTAAACCCTTCATCACTTCCTGTGGTGTCTCGGCGGTGAATAATAAACTCTTCACGGCATCCTTTGCTCTCCCTTGAAGTGCTCTTCTTAGCCGAGCCAAGTTCTGTGTATGCGTGAACGAGCGCTCGGTATCTTCAAAGGATCTTCTGAACGCCAACCATTCTTCACTGGCACCGTTGAAGTTAGGTAGCTCGATCATGTGCTTTGAGATACTATGTTCAGTAGATTTCTGAGACATCTTCGTTATGATCAGAGCCAATTCTTGTATGTCGCTCTTCTTTTCTTCTACTTGTGGAGGGTTTGGCGTCGGCGGCGCGGCACTCTTTTCCACAGGTGCAGCCTTGTCCAGCCATCGCTCCACTTGATCTCGATGGTCTTGCAAGTCTTCAAACTCGTCCTCGTCTGAATCCAACTGCAGCAGCTCCAGCTCGGCTTGTGCTATCTTCGATCTGGCCTCAGCTACTTCCAGTTCCCTTTTGGCGATTTGCATTCTTGCTTCCACTTCTGCCCTTTTTGATGAACGTATGGAGCGTACATCATGCGGCTTGTCAAATCTTGTCGCCTTCGGACGAGCACCCAGTCTTGACTCCATCGCAGATCGTTCTTCTTCAACCTTCCTTGTATCCTTCGCTCTTCCGCTTCGGTGATACGCGCTAATAATTCCGGATCCTTAGCTATCGAACGCGTTACACGAAGCGCGGGTGATTCAGCTCTAACGGCAGCGGTACCGGAGCGTGACGCGGCGTGCCCTCTTTCAGCGGGTGCGGGGGGCGGGGGGGCGGCGCGAGCGGCAGTATCCCCTTCCGCAACACGGTCTCCTTGTGCGGCGCGAATAGGAGACATCGAACGGTCGCGTTGTTCCGCGGCTGCAACGGTGCGATCAGGCAGCGCGGACGCGGTCGCGGTGCGCTCTCCTGCGGCGCGAGTAGGAGGCGTGGACACGGTAGGGTTCCCCACGGTGTGGTCGGGGGACCCAGGCAACGGCGGCGTGCGTCGCGTCATCGTCGACCGGCTGGAGATGTCCGTTTCGGCTTCTGCCGGTGTTTCCAGGCTCCAATCTGTTGTGGTGGTCTTCCCTGTTGCGGACGTCGATCTTGTAGTAGGCATCGCGTTTCCCCATGATCCGGCTCGAAGGACCACGAAAATGTGGTTGACTAGCGAGCGAGTGGACTGTAGTTTTGGCTGGCTGACGATGTTTGGTTCGATGAGCCGGGCTGGCGGGATGTGGAACAGGCTGCCACTATATCACACGACGTATTCCGCTTGGCGTTTTTAGACCAGAGGTCGCATTTGCAGGGATTCCTCTTATTAAAACCACAATATTCTTGATAGCACTTGTTTTTCCTTTTATTTTCTAGCTGATTCACAATTCAATGATATTGGCACACTTATAATAGCACTGGAACACACCTTCATTTAAAATTGGCCTTTATTATATGCAAATTCCCCGACGAGCAATTCGTCAAATCATTGACGAGAACACTTCCGAAGGGTGGGGGAAGTTGCATACTTACAATGAACTCTTCATACAAAGCTGTGTCCAATTATTGACATGTACACTTATGAGTGGTGGGGGAAATCTCATACATTCACTTCTATTGAGATTTACATTTGCCTTAGTTTTATGTACAATATTTACAGTTTTGCTTAGTGGAGACTATTTTTATATACAAACTAATTATTAACATGATCTTTACTTGTAGGTATATTTCGTAGCGACTACTACACTTATGCTACGAATCAATATGTATAAAAAGACACTTAAAATAATACAATATTGGCATCTATACCTAACTATGTAAATAATCAGCCTTATTACTATGGGAAATAAAACTACCATGATTTATTTGCCTACCTAGTAATCTACCTTAAATACTTAAAATTTTATATATTATTAAAGTCCGTCGCTGACAGTAAATGTATTATGGGTGTTTTTACCTGAAATAAAGATATTATTATTATTATATTATTATTATTATAATCCCATTATTCAAAAAAGGAGATAAATTAGAACCTGGCAATTACAGACCTATTTCCATTTTGCCAGTATTGAGCAAGGTGTTTAAAAGGATTATGCCGATGCGGGAGTGGTACTCATCACTCATATATACAACGCGTGGGAAGAATCACAGGATGCTATCGGGGTCTTCTGTGATCTTTCTAAAGCATTTGATTGTGTTGATCATCACTACAGATTTTTGATATATTATAATTTTATAACGCATGAACTTTTAATATTTGTATGCTTTAAACAGCAAGACATAGCGAACTGTAATAATATTATATAACAACTGTATCATTGTACCTATGTTTGACAAATAAATTGATTGATTGATTGATTGATTGATTGATTGATTGATTGAGACACTTTTGCTCAAGCTTTCTCATTATGGCTTTGATACTAAGTCAATTGAGTTACTAAGATCTTATTTAAGTGATAGACGTCAAACTGTTGATAAATAGTGTCAAATCAGACAGATCAACAGTAAAAATTGGCGTGCCTCAAGGCTCAATTCTTGGACCATTCCTCTTTTTGATTTATATCAATGATAACCTTATGCGGTTGAAAAGAACGCTGGTATAGTCTTATTTGCAGACGATACATCTTTAATCTTCAAAATGAATCGCCGTAGTGTAAATACCAATCATGTGAATAATATTTTGTATACCATCTCTAATTGGTTCTCAACTAACAACTTAATGCTTAATTCTAATAAGATCCAATGCATAAAATTCACACTACCAAACGTGAGGCAGGTTCAAGTTGATGTCACGTTGAATGGAGAGATTTTAGAACTTGTAGATAATACCACCTTTCTAGGAATCACAATTGATTCTAAATTCCAATGGGGTTCGCACATTACAAGCCTGGCTAAAAAACTTAGTTCTGCCGCTTATGCTGTCAGAAGAATCAGACAAATAGCAGATGTGGAAACTGCTAAACTAGTGTACTTTAGTTATTTTCATAGCTTAATGTCGTATGGACTATTGCTTTGGGGAAGGGCAAGTGACATAAAGACTATTTTTATTTTTGTAAAAATGTTTTTAACTCTTTCAGATTTGTCGGAGACTCCATTTTTAATACTGCTTCAACCTTCGTGGGATCTGGCTCTATGCCACGAGAAGAGATGACGTGGCCAAGGTAAGTAACCTTGTCCCTAGCAAACACGCACTTGTCCCTGTTTGTTGTAAGATTGAATAAGCGGAGCCGGTCAAACACCTGCTGAAGATCATGCAAATGAGAAATTGGGTCTTCCGATATGACCAGTAAATCGTCTAAATAAGCCAGCACGCAGACGTTTTTGAGCCCCGATCTAAACCGAAGCGGCGGAAAATTTTCACTTAGTTATAACTGGAGATTTTGGTGACAAAGATAAAAAGTCACGTAATCGACACTGTACCACTTCCCAACACTCACGCTTGTTCACGAACACTTTATGAATAATAATCCGCCAATATTATGCGCAAATACTCGAAAAAACCTAAGTTTTGGAAATTAAATACAACGCGGACATAGCGACAGTTTCCTTTCCCTCCAAAATCTTCCCTTCCTGTAATCAACGCAAAATCTCACGTCGCCATTTTTCTTAGGAACGAGAACAACAGGAGATGCCCACTCAGACTCTGCTTCTTCAATCACCTCCTCTTCCAGCATCTTATCTAACTCCTGACGAATAATCTCTTTCTTCACTGGTGACACTCGATAAGGTGGTCCTGAAATAGAAAGTGCATTGCCTGTGTCTATATGATGAAGAGCAAAGTTCGTTGATCCTCCCCCTGGCTGAAAGATGTCCTCATGACACTCAGGAGTTTGGATAATTTATCCCGAATTTCCGGTTGAAGTTGGGAACCCTCGTCATTGCGAAGACCCACAGACGAACTACCTAGCTGTTTAGTACTACATTCTAAAATCATTGGCACAGGCGTGCGATTACTTCTAATAGAATAAGTCCCTAATGTAAAATCAAGTATCAAACCAATGTCTTCTATAAAATTCATGCCTAGTAAAGTATCGGTTGCATCGATGAGATGGAGATGGAGATGGAGATGGAGATGGAGATGGAGATGGAGATGGAGATGGAGATGGAGATGGAGATGGAGATGGAGATGGAGATGGAGATGGAGATGGAGATGGAGATGGAGATGGAGATGGAGATGGAGATGGAGATGGAGATGGAGATGGAGATGGAGATGGAGATGGAGATGGAGATGGAGATGGAGATGGAGATGGAGATGGAGATGGAGATGGAGATGGAGATGGAGATGGAGATGGAGATGGAGATGGAGATGGAGATGGAGATGGAGATGGAGATGGAGATGGAGATGGAGATGGAGATGGAGATGGAGATGGAGATGGAGATGGAGATGGAGATGGAGATGGAGATGGAGATGGAGATGGAGATGGAGATGGAGATGGAGATGGAGATGGAGATGGAGATGGAGATGGAGATGGAGATGGAGATGGAGATGGAGATGGAGATGGAGATGGAGATGGAGATGGAGATGGAGATGGAGATGGAGATGGAGATAAAGATAAAGATAAAGATAAAAATATACATATACCGATACTATTAAAGTCAATAATTAATTGTTATAGTAACATGAATAGTATTATAGCAAGTTTCAAAATAAAAATAAAAATAATAATAAATTACAATACGTCTAATCGCACGCACACAACGCCGTGTCGAAGACTGATGACGTGAGAAGAACTGAAACGACGTTAGACGATGCACGGCCTTCAAGCCACACCTCCGTGCCCGTCGGAGTGGGAAGCGCAAGGTTTTTCCGTTACGAAATTTCTGGATTCGGTCACCGCGCTCAAGGCCCGCGATAGAAGCTATGCAATAGCTTAAAACTCTCCTCGATCGGCAGTACAAACAATTATACTCCTTATATTCCTGTCACATTGAACAATAAAAATACTATTGGTTTGCTTGATTCTGGTTCTTGCTTAACCATTCTGGGTAATAATTCCCATGATCTCTTCTTGAAAGGTTTAAAACTCGATACTTCGAAACCTTTAGAATTTATCACTGCTGGCGGCGATAAATATTCGTCGCTCGGCTCAGTGCTGCTTCCTTTTGTATTCCAGAATAAATCTATTTCACTGGTTACTCATATTTTTCGGCGCGAGGGTGGGCATGGCTAATAATGGGTGATTTTCTGCCGGTATTTTCGTTAGGATTATCTTCCATATTTTACTAAAGGAAAGATATCTGTAAAGTGAAAATACAATTAAATAACAATTGAGTTTATTGTTAAAAAAAATCAATTAACAAAATATTTGGGAAGAATAATTATTTGATCTAATATTTTGTAATATAATATAAATAATTTTAACATAAATTAAATCAAATTCATTGAAAATTAATTCTAGTAAAACAATAACATTAAATATTTAATTAATTCATTAATTAATACAAAATAAGTAAATCATCAAATAAATAAGTATAATTAAATTAATATTAAACAATCTAAACAAATATAATTAAAATAACACTTATGTGATTCAGGTGTGATCTGTGTCACTATTGAGACAAGTGGACAGAGTGACCAACCAAGGCAGAATGCCCCGAGAGCGCTCCGCTCGACGTTTTTATAGTGCGTAGTAAACAACCCCTCCACTTGTCGCCTGATTCACGGAGTGCACCTGCGCGCCGCACCTGTTGTTTTGATGCACGTGCGCGCCGCATCTGTTGTTTTTATTATTATGACTCGTTGACGCCGACACGGCCATTCTGCAAATAAGTCGTCCTCGACGCTTTAATAAATAAACTGTTACATGGGAGGCCCATGTCCTAGACCATAAAATTAATGTAAGGCGACAACTGTCTCTAACTTATAGTCAACACGATAATCAATGTACGGGAGGTCCCATGTTCTCAACCGCTCGAACAAAGCATATTAACTGGTAAGTATACACAGTTAATTGCACCATATAAATTACGTACATGAAATAAATGTAAGGAGGCCCATGTCCTCAACTTACATTAAATACTACAACAATGCACGGGAGGCCCATGTCCTCAACCGTTGGATCAAGATTGATGTAAGGAGGCCCCTGTCCTCAACTTACATAATAGAACCACAATGATAGCACGGGAGGCCCATGTCCTCAACCGCTTGATCAAGATCAATGCAAGGAGGCCCCTGTCCTCTACTTGCAGCAACTATTGCACGGGAGGCCCATGTCCTCAACCGTTTGATCAGGATCAATGTAAGGAGGCCCCTGTCCTCAACTTACAGCCAGCACAATAATGATTACACGGAAGGAGAATATCAATAGTTTCAATATCATACAAAGAAACTTAATTAATACAGATTACCTGTTAAACTACCGACGTTGTGTCTTTATTAGCTGTAGAAATGTCCTCCTCATCAATTGTCGTATCTACAGACGCCGACAAGGCATCCTGATTTACACACTCGCCTGGTTTAGGGGCGAGACGGAGCTGATCATGTGCGGCTTTCTTTGGTCTTCCTCTCCCAGTAACTCTTTTTAGTTGGTAGCGGTCATTTGGGAGGATTTTCCAAACTTCATAGGCATCAGGATATTTTAAGTCTAATCCAATCTGAGATCTTGGGTTGGTTTTGAAAAGTACTATTTCTCCCTTTTGAAATCTCTTTACTTCAGCTTTTCCTTTCTTAAACCTTTCTTTTTCTGCCTGTCCTCTATCTTGTATTCGTTTCTGCATGTAATTGTTTAATTTTGTCTTGTCTACAGTTCCTTCAGTGTCATCGACGAGTGATACCAACTCCACAGGCACCGCACACTGTTTTCCTGTAAGAGCTTTTAAAGGACTCACATTTGTTGTTTTGTTTTTAGTACAGTTGATAGCTAGTTGTAGACCATCTAAACCTTTCCTCCACTCCTTAGTTTCATAGTTTCGGATAATTGTTATTCCATTTTTCACAACTGCCATCATTCTCTCAACTTGTCCGTTTGTACGGCTAGCACCAGGAGCTATGAAGTGCTGGTGGATACCATAATTTTTGCAGTATTCTTCAAATTCTGCTTTGAAAGCAGTATCTTGATCGCTGATTATCTGTCTAGGTGCACCAAATAATGACACCACATGTTTTAAAGCTTGGAGCATAGATTTGGATGTTTTATCTGTTGCATATGTTAAGGTGACATATTTGGTATATGCATCTATTACGACGATAACATATTCATGCTTATTGTTGCGTTTGGTAAGATGACCCGTCATATCAATATGAATAGTATCAAATGGAATTGGTTTCTTTTCTATTGGAAATAATTGTATTTGTCTAGCTCCAGATGGCCCCTTACTAGTCTTGCATATGACACAATTGTCAACAAATTTTCTTATAGTATTGGACATATCAGGAAACCAGTAATTTTCTCGAATCTTGGCAAGTGTTTTTTCCCAACCAAAATGTTTTAGTGCGGAATGAAAAGCATTTATTAAGCTCCATTGGTAGGACTTAGGAATGACCTTTTTCCATTTGCTACAGCCAGGCTCTTCGTCAATAAATTGCCGTTCTAAAATAAGGTTATGTAAGCGAAATTGACTCACCTCTTCTCCTTGTTCAATACTTTTTATAATAGATGCCAACTCAGAATCTCTTCTTTGTTCGATGGTTAGCCATGAGTCTACGTCTTGTGCCATATTTATGCAGGCCATTGGGTTGCGGCTAAAGAAGTCAGCGTGTTTCATTCTGAGTCCTTGGCGGTATTCTATTTTGAAGTCGTAATGTTGAAGAAAAGACCACCATCGATGAATTCTGGGGAGAAGTTCATGCTTGTGAGCAGAGGATTTAATTGCATTACAATCTGTGATAACGGTAAAATTTCTACCATAAAGATATTGCCTGAAATGTTTAATAGCTCTCACTATAGCTAGAGTTTCGAGTTCATACGAATGGTAGTGACTCTCTGGTTCTGTTGTTCGTTGGCTCATGTAAGCTACTATGACGTGTGAAGGAGCTAAATGAGCAACAACACAGTCAAATATAAAAGTATAAAATTTTATTTGAATAAAAAAACACAGGGGTGGATTTATAGGGCCCTACTATGCCGGTGGTTCCATCTCCTACAAATAGGTACTGTCCTGGTGTTCCGCGCTCGGTGGTTCTGGGATGCCGGTGGTTCCGGGATGGCGATCCGACCAGGGTTGATGGGGTGTTCACCCGGCGCGTATGATGAGATCCTCAATAGTAAGCCCAAATCTGGAACCCGAATTTCGGGTTTGAATGACACTCACTAATTTGAATCTTTGCACATATAAATTTTAAATATCTATTTGTAATATTAATTACTGCACTACTATTTTTACGAATAAGTATATATATATATATATAGAAAAGGGGTCACAACGTATGTCGAAGTACGAAACTGAGATGAGCTCGTAAATACGTGTGTCCGGCAGTAAAGAATCTATGCCAATGTGGCTCGATCGCCCGCGCATCGAGACAAAGGAACTAAAGTGCTCCATAAAAAAATGCAGCATGTTGCAGTCACATAAGCAAAATCAGACATATTCGAGTTGACCAACTTCTGTACTAAGAAAATCATTAGTAACTAGTAGATATGGTTTATTGATATGTATTTTTATTATAAATATTTTAGGTAGGTTTCTTTTGTTTGTCAATATTTTATTTAGTTATTATTTTCTTTAGATTAAATTTAGTATTAAGTTTAGGTTTAAGTTTGTTTTTTATTATGTTTATAATTATTAATAACAAATGTATTTAGTTAATAGTTTTATTTTACTTAAAAAATGTGTACTACGTTACACTACTACCAGTTGTTGGCCGCTCTTTACTTGAATTAAAATGGCACCCAGACCCGTGCTGCTTGCATCCGTATGGAGTTCTATGGGTAGTCCATCCTGAAATATAGTTAAAATTGGCTCAGAAGTTAAACGTCTTATAATATCCAATCGTACGCTTTCACACTGTGCTGTCCATTTAAACTTGGCTTCCTTTTTAGTCAACTCATAGAGAGGGATCATTCGCTCTGAAAAAGATGGTATGAATCTTCTAAAGTATCCAGCTAGGCCACAAAACTGACGTACTTGTTTCGCATTATTTGGAACGGGAGATTTTTCAAGAGCCTCTACTTTTCTTGGACTTGGTTTTACAGTTCCATTTGTAACAACATTACCAAGGTACTCTATTGACGTTTTAAAGAACAAACATTTATTAGCATTGACTGAAAATCCAGCTGTAGTTAGTGCGGATAGAACTTTGTCTAGCATTTGAAGTCCTTCTGGAAACGTCTTGCATTTTATAAGGATATCATCCATGTAAATGAGGATATCATCAAGAAGTGGTCGCAGGGCTTTCATTATAGCTCGCTGAAACACAGCAGGAGCATTCATCAAACCAAAAGGCATACGAACGTATTCAAAAAGCCCATCGGGGGTAATAAACGCCGTTTTGTGTATAGAATCCTCTTGAATAGGAATTTGATGAAATCCTTGTGCCATGTCCAAGCTTATAAAGTATTTTGCATCTGAAAGACGGTCTAATTGATCTGAAATAATTGGAAGTGGAAACTTAATTGGAACCGTATTATTGTTTAACTCTCTGTAGTCTGTGCACATTCTGTCATCTCCATTCTTTTTCTTAACAAGAACTACTGGACTTGCAAATTCCGAAGTACTTTCACGGACAATACCGTTCTTTATGAGGTCACTAACTATATCCTTAACTTTCTGTCTCTCAACCGGTGCCATTCGGTAAGGTCGTCTTGATACAATTTTTGAAGAATCCTTAAGCTTTATTTCCAAACACCCAGTCGAAACCTCAGTCTTCGGTATACCTGTAATGAATGTTTCTTTGTACTTAAATAACAAGGCCTTCAGCTCATTCAGTTCCTCTTTATTTATATCAGCATCTATATGGCTAAAATAGTCGTCTTCCGTTTGAATATTACAAATAGTTGGTGTTCTCGTAACAGTAGCCCCCTTTTCAGTTATTTGAACTGTTAAACCTGAAGTCTTGACAAGATCCGAACCTATTAATAGTTCATATGGTAATTCATGATCTTCAACCACATGGAAACTAATCTCTATATAGACTCCGTTTATGGTACATGTAACCAAAATTTTATGAAAAGACATGATTGGTACGCCTGTACCTAAACCTCTTAACATCAGAGTGCAATCTTCATGTTTCCCGGGCAATGTAGAACTAAGTGACCGTTTTATCAGCGAACGATCCGCACCGCTGTCAAATAATGCTGTAAACTTGTGATCATTTACATATATTTCCATTGGCGTAGATATTGTTGATAGGTTTCCTGCAAAATTAATATTTCCTGCTTCATCGCCTATTTTCTTGAAACAGTTGGCCTCGAAATGTCCTTGTTTACCACAATAATTGCATTTGGGTTTGGGTCGTTCTGATTGTTTACTAGATCCTGGTTCATTTAAAAGTGGTTTAGGATCAGCCAATTTCCCGTTAGTAGCATTAGGACAATCAAACTGTATATGCCCTGTCTTATGACACTTGAAGCATAGAGTGGATTCCTCTCGGTTGTTTCTGTACCTCGCACGTTTTGCTGGCGGCTCACCAGGCCGGGATTCCCGTGATTTGACAGTGGCAGCCACTGATATCAATTCCGGAACAGAAGTACATTTACTGGATAAAAGTCGTAAACGTAAATACTCACTGTCAATGCAACCAATAACCGCTTCGACTGCATCTTTTTCTTTATCTCCATCTACAATTCGTTTCCAAATGTTCCAAGCTTTAGTTATTGATTCTGCGGGTTTAGTTGCGTCAAATTTGAAATTTCTTAACTTCAAAATGTCATTTGAATACCGTGCTTCAGGTTCAAATGTCTGGATCAGAGCTGTCCGCATGTCAGTCCAAATCGGGCTTTTGACAAGCCAAGTGTCTCCAAGTGTCTTTGCGCGGCCCTGTAACAAACTAGCTATTTTTGTGCATACTTCATAGTCAGTTAATCCCCAATGCTCTTTGGCCTGATCAACATGCTCGCACCAGTCTCTTACTGGAACATCTCCATCAGGGTTGAATGGCGCAATGTATATGTCGCTCAATCTTGGTTTCTTATGATTAGATTTAGACAAAAGGCCAGCGAGAAATTCATTGTTTGCTTGCATACTTTGATTATGATGCTGGGTTAAATTTTGTAGAATGCTGGCCAACGCGGAAAGTGTCTGGTTTGATAGGCCGCCAACATCTTCAACATCAATATTAGTGGATGGATCCGAAGATGTGCCTCGTTCCATCCCACTTCTGATTTCGGCGCGAGGGTGGGCATGGCTAATAATGGGTGATTTTCTGCCGGTATTTTCGTTAGGATTATCTTCCATATTTTACTAAAGGAAAGATATCTGTAAAGTGAAAATACAATTAAATAACAATTGAGTTTATTGTTAAAAAAAATCAATTAACAAAATATTTGGGAAGAATAATTATTTGATCTAATATTTTGTAATATAATATAAATAATTTTAACATAAATTAAATCAAATTCATTGAAAATTAATTCTAGTAAAACAATAACATTAAATATTTAATTAATTCATTAATTAATACAAAATAAGTAAATCATCAAATAAATAAGTATAATTAAATTAATATTAAACAATCTAAACAAATATAATTAAAATAACACTTATGTGATTCAGGTGTGATCTGTGTCACTATTGAGACAAGTGGACAGAGTGACCAACCAAGGCAGAATGCCCCGAGAGCGCTCCGCTCGACGTTTTTATAGTGCGTAGTAAACAACCCCTCCACTTGTCGCCTGATTCACGGAGTGCACCTGCGCGCCGCACCTGTTGTTTTGATGCACGTGCGCGCCGCATCTGTTGTTTTTATTATTATGACTCGTTGACGCCGACATATTGTACCAGGAATAAAAAATTCTTTGATCCTGGGTATGGACTTCTGGAAGGGTTTCGGTTTGTTTCCGGACCACATAGTGACGGTTTCGCCACCGAATAAACTTGATACTAGTGTCGTGGAATTACAATCCAGCGCCGCTAGTAAATTGGTTTCTTTTGATAGTCTGACAGAGGATCAGAGGGCTGTCGCTAACAACATAATTTCTCAATTTACCGATATTTCTTATCAGAAAAGGGGTCTTGGTCGTACTTCGATCATTACTCATTCGATCGATACGGGTGACAACCCTCCAATTCGTCAGCGTTACTATAGGATCTCCCCCGAAAAACAGCGTATTTTGATAGAACATGTCGATGAAATGCTGAAAGAAGATGTAACTGAGCCTTGGGAAAGTCTTTGGTCTAATCCCATAATACTTACTCCAAAAAAAAAATGGCGAATTGCGTTTTTGTTTGGACAGTCACAAATTAAATTCAGTAACAAAAAAAGATGCCTATAAATTGCCATATATTTCTGAGATTTTGGATAACTTAAGGGATGCTAAATACCTATCTAGCTTGGACATTTCAAATGTTTTTGGCAGACTTTAATAAAAAAAGAGGATCGTTGCAAGACTGCTTTTTATGTTCCTTCTCGTGGTACATTCCAGTTCAAGTCTATGCCCTTTGGTTTAACAAATGCACCTGCGACTCAGCAGCGTTTAGCTGATATTTTATTTTACGGTCCAGAGTTCGAAAATAAAGTTTTTTGCTTCGTAGATGACATAATTTGCATTTCTAATTCATTTAGCAATCATATTTCACTTTTAACAAAAATATTAAACAAACAAAAGCAGGCAAACTTAACAATTAATCTTGATAAATGTAACTTCTTTAGAAATAAACTTAAGTACTTGGGCTATATAGTGGGTTCAGACGGTCTTCACGCCGATCCCGATAAAGTTAATTCAATCACGAATTACCCTGTACCGTCTAACAAAAAAGAGGTTTGTCGTTTTCTTGGCGCGGCGTCATGGTATAAAAGGTTTATACCTAACTTTAGTTCCTTAGCGGCGCCCCTTAATAAACTAACTTCTAACAGCAAAAAGTCGCCAGCGTTTTCTTGGTCTCAGGAGGCGGATTTGGCCTTTACTAAATTAAAGAGCTGTTTAGCTTCCTCTTCGGTGTTGTCTTGTCCAGATTACACCCAACCTTTTGAAATACACGCTGATAGCAGTGACTTAGGTATAGGGGCAGTTCTTTTCCAGATATTAAATGGGAAGGAAAGAGTCATAGCCTTCTACAGTAAATCCCTAGTAAGTAAGTAAGTATATCTTTATTCACAAAAAACATTGGTGTTACAATTATTAAATATTGTGTCACATGTTTTGTCATATTAAATGACGTGTGAATGCATAACGTGTCATATTGAATTATAACTTAAATTTTACATTATAAACATATTATCAAAGAAAATTGCATATCATAACAAAAAAAAAAATAGGAAATTCACATGCAAATGTCACTGTTTACTCTGAAGGTCAAAAAATTCATTAATGTCATAAAATGGTCTGTCATATAGCCATATGCTTAGATTCTTTTTAAATGAGTAGTTAGTCAAGTGTTTCATATCATTGGGCAAACAATTATAAATACGAATACACATATTATGTGGACTGTTTAAACATTTTTTTGAGTGTGCTATATCATCTAGTACAAGTCGATGTGGATTTCTTTGAGGTCTATTATTTACATCAATAGCTTTCCTAAACAATTTTATGTTTTATGTACAAATAAACATATTTCATAAATGTACAGAGATGGTAATGTCAAAATACCCATTTTTTTATATAGTGGCTTACATGTGGTGCGTGGAGGGACTCCACATATTGCCCTCACGCATTTTTTCTGGGCTATGAATGTCTTTTGCCATTTTGTACTATTACCCCACATCATTATACCGTAGCGCAGTACCGATCCCACATAAGCATGATATGATGTGGTGGCCGTTCTCATATCAGTTGCTTTTTTTACCTGTCTCAGAGCATACACAAATTGATTAGTTCGCTTACCTATGACATCAATTTGTTTTTTCCAATTCAA
Organism: Apomyelois bistriatella; assembly: GCA_947044815.1. Classification (NCBI taxonomy): domain Eukaryota; kingdom Metazoa; phylum Arthropoda; class Insecta; order Lepidoptera; family Pyralidae; genus Apomyelois; species Apomyelois bistriatella. The sequence goes on along the minus strand of OX345709.1, from coordinate 10,160,312 downwards.
ATCTTGATCAATAATTACCCCTAAGAATTTAGCACTTGTGACTCTATTTATGTTTTTTATATTTAATGTAAAATTGCAGTGAGGATGTTTAGAATTATTAAATTGAATGTAATTTGATTTATTCAGATTAATATTTAAATTATTATATTGTAGCCATTGGATAACTTTGTCAATTGTATTATTAATGTCATTTTCATGCTCATTTATTCCCTCATTGTCACGTTTTTGCTTTTGTTGTTATAATTATAGAAATGTCGTCAGCATATAAGATGCACTTATGGTTTGTTATATTGAAAATGTCATTTATATATAGCAAAAACAACAATGGGCCCAGGACACTACCTTGTGGTACGCCATTATTTATTTTTTTGTAGGATGATATGAAAGATGACATTTCATTATTTAATATTTTGTTAATTACAATGCCTTGATACCGTTCATTAAGATATGACGCTATCCACTGCAGCGCTATTCTTCTTATACCAATTCTCTCACATTTATTCAAAAGCCTATCGTGTGACACAAAGTCATATGCTTTAGATAAATCGAAAAAAGTCCTGTAGTAAAGTGGTTATTATTCAAGCTGGTGAGGATTGTATTTATTAGTGTATAGATAGCTAAGTTGGTAGATTTATTTTTTTGAAGACCAAATTGATTTTCGTGTATTATTCCATGTTTGTTACAAAATTTCATTAGCCGTTTAAACATACATTTCTCGAAAACTTTAGAAAATATTGATAAGAGGGTAATTGGTCGATACTTATTTATATCATTTCTTAACCCTTTTTTATGTAATGGTTTCACCATCGATAGTTTAAGTGCGTTTGGAAAGGTTCCGGAGGAGAAAGATAAATTTATGAGGTGAGTAAGTACAGTGAGTACTTCAGGGCAGCAAGATTTTAATATTTTTGTATTAACTCCGTCATATCCTTCCGAATTTGTATTTTTAAGGGATAGTATTTCCATTTTTACCTCCTCTTCTGACATGGGTTCTACAAAAAAGGAATTGGGTAAGATTTCGTTTGAGCATGTTTGCGGTCTTATATTTGATGTCAGGTTTTTATTAGTCAAATTAGTGAAATAGTTATTAAATGCATTTGCAATGTCACTAGGTTTATCTAATTGTTGATTATTAAATTTAATTTCCGTTATAGAGTCATGTGATTTTTGATTAGAAATTTCATTCTTGATAACCGCTCATGTAGCTTTTGTTTTATTTTGACTTTTATCTACTAGAGCAATATTTGATTTCTTTTTTGCTTTTATAATACATTTTTTTAATAATTGTGAGTACTCTAAATAGCTTTTTTTATTTATTTCAGACTTATTTTTGTAGTATTTATATCTTAACAATCTTTTATTTATACAACTAATTTTTAGGCCCTGACTAATCCATTTTTTATTGCTATTTGTTATATTATTAATTTTTATTCTTATTTAACAAAGACTATAAAATAGACAATACAGTTCATGAAAGCGGTTAAACGCATTGTCTAAGTTTGATTCTTCATAAATCTCTGTCCATGAGAGACTACGGAGACATTCACGAAATTTGCAAATATTATCAAAACTATAATCCCTTCTATAGATCATGTATGACTTAGGTTTAGTACAGACAGATTGTATTTTAAAACTAAGCATCTGTGCCGTTTCGTGATCAGAAAGATAAAGAGGTAAAACATCAGCAGAAGCATCCTCTATATTACTTAATATATGATCCAAACATGAGTTTTTTCGTGTAGGAACATTTATGTGGAGTTTAAAAGAGTAATTATTACATATATCATTCAGGTAGGTACTCTCTCTACTTGAATTGAGCGTATTGATATTTATATCTCCAATTATAACTACTTTGGACTTAAGTTTATTTTTCTTAGACATTTCGTGTAGCAAATTGTTAAGTTTGTCCAAGAATACTATTTTATCAGAGTCTGGAGTTCTATATACACATATGATAATTAACTTGATGTTAGGGACTTCTATTCCACAAACTTCAAACTTGATTGTGCTTTGTATTTATTGAATAAAGTAAATTCATTATAAATTAAACCTTTTTTTACTAGAATGCAAGTACCACCTCTACATTTTGTTCTATTTATATATGAAGTACAAAACTCATAGTCATTCATAGTTACAAATTTTTCAAGTCCATCCTTTAAGAATGATTCTGAAAAACACATTACATCAGGATATTTATTTTTTTCTTTAAGTTCCTCGAGCGTCAGTTCCAATAAATCTTTTTTGTCTAAAATACTAGCAATATTCTGATGAAAAATTTTAAATACATTTTGTTTGTCTTTATTAACTGTACGAGCAATCGTACACTATAATCTTATGTAGGTCAGGCAAATGCCCACTCAGCGTTTACGTTACACATGCCGCGATCATTTAGTCGATAAGTATCAGTCAATAAATTCAGTTCATTTTTAATACTCTAATTCATAAGGTTTTATTTACGATCAGTGATAAACCTTCGACTCCCATCATCACCACATCACCAGTGTAGGACACTATCAAACCCCCCTACATTTGTTTTGGTCCTTCGAGTTACCGGGAAAAGCGGGACCCGTCGCGAGTGAACCTTTGTGATCAACAAACTGTAATTCGTGACTCTGAGGTATCGTCGGACCCTGGACTATCAGCTCCTATCATCATCATCAAACCCTCCTACATTTGTTTACATCAAATCAGTAAGACGGAGCATTCATTCAACGGTGGCTTGATAAATCAGTCAGGTCACACTCATCAGTTATCAAGTAAGAATATTCCAATAATTACTTATACCTAATTATTATCATCATGGAAACATCAACCTCATCTGACGTCATTGTCCGTCAAGCGGAAATTATCGCTAAAATCAAAAAAATCCAAATCAATTTCGGCAAAGATTCTACGTCTAGGAAGACGGCAGAATACATAGCCAACAAAATAGAACTTTTAGATAGTTATTGGGACGAGTCTGATATGAACCATGAACTTATTATGAGAAACCCTTCAAAAGCTGAGCAGTACATCGCGGATGGTTCCTATCAGGCTTGTAAAGACACTTATCAGGCACTTCGTAGTCATGTTTTGGCATTTAGGAAGGAGGGAAAGGCAGTTCAGTCTAGTGGGGAAATTGACGAGCTCCTCACATTACAACGTACTCATTTCCGAGCATTTGATAGGTTAGTTAAGAGCATAGACGTGAACAGCATTTCAGAAAAATGGGAAATAGAGGACGAATTGTGTAATATTCAAGCTAGGTGGACAACTATAGACAATACGCACTTAAAAATCGATAATATTTTGGCTGGTGGTGATATAAGTTGTATGTATGTATGTATGTATGTATGTATGTAAAAACTTTATTGTACAGAAAGAACATTGATGATACAACATAGAACACAACAAAAGGCGGACTTATCCCTAACAGGGATCTCTTCCAGTCAACCTGTATAAAAAAGGAAGAGTACATGGGCATTAAAGAGGGTACATCGCAAAGATACACATATGAAATTATAAACTAATTACAATATAAAAGTTACTTAACCTATACTATAAATCAACTCAAGTCCGAACGCTCGAAGTATTCCCTAACCCTAAATTTGAAGGAATGTAGTGAGGACGACGTCTTGACCTCCAATGGGAGTTTGTTCCATAAAGTTGCAGCGAGTACTGCAAATGATCTGGCGTAACACTGGGAGGAGTGTGTAGGAATGTTTAATTTCAAACTATGGGACGCTCGAAGACGGGGATCGATATTCCGGAAAGAAAATTTTGATTTAAGGTAGTCAGGAGAAGAAGGATTAAAAAGAACATTATAAAGGACAAAGAGGATGTGAAGGTTACGGCGCATTTTTATTGTAAGCCAGTTTAGGCGTGAACGGAATTCTGAAATGTGGTCATATTTTTTAAGGCCGAAAACATATCGAATGCATATATTCTGAAGTCTCTCCAGTTTAGTTGTCAGCTCATCAGTAAGATCTAGGAATGCAACATCAGCATAGTCAAGAATAGGCACGAGGAGAGAGCGAGCCAACAGTGCCTTAGTGTCGGTAGGAAGGAAGTTTTGTAAGCGTCGTAAGGAGTGCAAAGACACAAAGATCTTGCGGTCAAGCTCATTGATATGAGGAGACCACGACAAAGTTTCGTCCATGACAATACCCAGATTCTTGACCTTGGAGGCAAAAGGAATGATAGTATTATTTAGGACAACACCGGGAAAAGCCATGGACTTAAATCTTGATATAAAATGAGGGCTGCCTATTACAATCGCTTGTGACTTAGCCGCATTGAGCTTTAAACCAAAACTATAAGACCAGCCAGCTATGGACGCAAGATTATTGTTAATGATGCCGATCGCATGGTGAAAATTATCAAGGGGGGCGGCAGAGTAGATCTGGAGATCGTCAGCATAAAGATGATAGCATGATGTCAGTGTGGCAGTTATTCCGTCAATAAAAATAGAGAATAGAAGTGGTGAAAGAATACCGCCCTGTGGAACCCCAGCTGTGAGAGTGCACCAATCAGATCTACAATCCCCAACCTTCACTAACTGTCTACGACCCTCCAAGTAGGAACGAAACCAAGTAAGTGTAGTTGAAGAAAAATTCAGTGAGTGCAAAACAGCAAGCAGGATATCAAAGTCAATGGTGTTAAATGCGTTGCTAAAGTCAAGCAGCACCAGAAGAGTGAGGTTTTTATTTTCTATATTAAGGCGTATATCATCAGTAATCTTGATTAGAGCAGATGTGGTGCTATGACCGACGCGAAAGCCAGATTGCAAAGAGTTTAATAAGTTATACCTGGAGAGATACTTAAATACACACTGTTGTGTGTGATGCTCTAGAATTTTTGAAAGGAGAGGGAGAATAGATATCGGCCTAAAGTCAGAGGGAGAAGTGGGATTGGTTAGTTTCGGAAGGGGTATCACATGAGCATATTTCCATGCACTAGGGAATACTCCAGATTCTAATGAACAATTGATGATGTTTGAAATAAAAGAAGCGATAATGTCGGAAATTGGTTTAACCATGTCAAGAGAGATACCGTCGTTACCAATGGCATTCGATTTAATAGAGCTAATTATTTTAACAACGTCATCCTTAGTTATGTTATCAATTTGAAAAGGAGGATGAACCAAAGACGGTTTGCTATAGAGGTTAGACAGTGTAGCAGACTTAATATCAGGAGGAAAACTAACATGAGAAGAGGTAAAATGTGAATTTAGGTCATTCAGATCCAACTGCATATTGAGCTCAGATCCCTGCTTTCCGACCCCCAAATTCTTTAAGAATTTCCATAGTTTGTTAGGAGGACAATTCTCCACATTGTTCAGAATGTGCTTACGCCTGGCATCTCGACATTCCCGATTACACAAATTTCGAAGACAAGTAAGTATATACCTCATGATTAGCAGAGGATGGGCAATGGCGTAGTCTCAACTTAGCCTTATCTCTTCTAGCCATGAGGGTTTTGATCTTAGGGGTCAGCCAGGGAGCTGGATAATGTTTGACGCGAACTGGATGAAGAGGAGCATGTTTATCATAAATAGCTAGAAGTATTTTATTAAAGGCTTCAACCTTTGCATCCACCTCCAACGCATCCAACACATCGTCCCAGTTAGCTTCAGCAATATCAGCTTGAAAGTTTTCCCTATTTATGTGAGAGAAGTTGCGCACCATCATGATCTTGTGTCGACGCTTAGGTAGACGCAGTTTAAATGAAGCATAAAGCAAATCATGGGCTGAAAAACCAGGCGCATTAAATTGACCGTGTTTAGTAACAAGGTCTGGCGAAGAAGTGATTATTAAATCGAGCAGAGACGGAGGGCCGTTGTGAGGGAAATGAGTGACAGAGAGAGGAAGAATATGCAAGTCTAGCGATTCGCAGAGAGCGCGGAGAGAATCAGAACGAGAGTCATTCTTAATAAGACATGTGTTAAAATCACCCATAAGAATAAGGTGTCAAACGAGGTACGAAAATCAACTAAGAGAGATTCAAGAGCGTCAAAATAGTTAATACGGAGAGAGAGGCTATAGTAAACTCCCAGAAAGACCTTAAAATGATGAAGCGAAATTTCGAGAAACAGGTGTTCAGGTCCTTGGAATTCAGGAGGAGAATGTGATATAATTTTACAGGCAATATCACTGCGTAAATAAATGGCTACACCTCCATAACCCATTGTCCGGGTAGTACCATCATCGCGAAATGTAAGGCACGTTCTGTCATTTCTAAGTAGTCGGAAGCCCGGAAGCGGATACAAGGAAGATGGTAGAGAGGGTTTCAGGAAACTCTCCGAAATTAAGATAGCGTGAACATTTAAAGTAGAAAAGGTGCTTAATAATTCAGGGTAGTGGCCGGCCACGCTCTGGGCATTAATGTGCACAACATTAAAATTTTTTGTTACAGAACGAAACGTGACAGTCAACTTTTCGTTAAGAGAGGGCATATCATCACTATCTGCACTCACAAAACTACCAGAAGAAGATAAGGAAAAATATTCTGGATCAGAGTCATGGCTAAGAACGTCAGACATTGAGTTGAATAAACTTATAAATTGAATAATTTAAAACTAAAAGGCTACAACTAACTTATGCTAATATTATAAAATAAAACTTAATCGTAAACGTTGAGGTTCCAAACGATTTCTAATTGACAGTGCTACTCGCCATCACCTAATAAGACATATACAGATAAAGCCACTTATATTTCTTATACACCACCACACTATAAAAAGAAGCACATTCGACACCAAAAAGGATAGATATATATATATATATATATATATATATATATATATATATATATATATATATACACATACATACACATATACATATAAATAATATCATAAAAGGACCGCGCTTGAAATTTAATTTCAGAATATAGGTACAAATACTACAAATCATTCAGAGCTTTGATTAAAATTCACACGTCTTAAAAAGCAATACATACAAGTATAATTATAAGCTTTGATAGCAACTGTCCAGGGCCGTAAAATAAAGAAAAAAAAAATTTACATGTGTCAATGTCAAAGTTAGGCAACGATCAAAAACAGGAAACAGACAGCTATGACATGACATAAACATAAATCATAATAAGGTAGGTAAACATTAACTTATTTTTGTAAGTACCCAATTATTAAGTTGTTTAATTGGCTACCGGCAGAGAAAGTGGCTAGGCAACTTAGACGAGATTATCATGGGTTGGTAACTGGAAAGAAAAAATGAACTATATAATAACGAGCGCCTCAGCCGCCCAACCCTCATACACTACAACCTTAATGCAATAGTCACTTAAATATATTTTGGCATTGAAAATGTTACTTCTTATTCTGAGACCTTGTGTAACGTGTCTTAAACGGTTAGCCTGCCCTCCAGCCGGAGCAGCGGGAAGGTCTGTAGTAACCGTCGCATAAGGAGACGGTGTCTGTGGCTGGGCAGCTACGCCTACAATCGTATCGGTGGTGAACTTGGACAGAATGAGGCGCAGCTCAGACATAGTTGATATCCTGCGTCTGGAGCCGTCGGAGCAGACAACCACGATTTTTCCATCAGCGGTCCAACAACCCTTCACTCCGAGAGATTTTCTAGCCTCAACAAACACTGCATGCCTAGTGGATGTAAGAAATTCAGAAAGTGTATGTCCAGTCCCTTTGAGTGCTTTCTTGGCAGACCAAACCCTACTGCAAGAGTTGTAATCACTAAAGCGCAGAAGGATTGGGCGCGGTTTGTCAGCTTTTGTAACCTTTCCTAGACGCATACATTGAATAATTGATTGGGGACTGAGTTCTGGCAGATGCATTTCCTTGCAAATATTCATAAATTTACAGCTTAAATCTTCATCCTTATCCTCCAACACTCCATAAGTTATGAGAGTGAGTTTAGTAAGTTCGAATTACTCTATAAAAATATCAAACGGCAATTAAATAGTAAGTTGTCATCAAGCACCCACACCCAACAATCACTCCCTAAATTAGAAATTCCTATTTTTACCGGAAAATATACTCATTGGCCGACCTTTTTTGACTTGTTTTCTGAAACGATCCATAATAATAACTCCATCAACAAAGCCCAAAAAATGCAGCACTTAAAAGGCAAGGTCCGAGGCGAAGCTGAACGTCTTATTCAGCATTTACATATCTCCGCTGAAAACTACGACACGGCGTGGGATATATTATTACACAGGTACAATAACCCCCAACTTCTCTTTACGCAACAAATTGAATTATTTTTAAATCATAATAATGTCACTAAACAATCATCGTTTGAGTTGAAAAGACTTTATGACACTACTACAGAGTGCATTCATGCCATCCACAACCTTGGTGTGGACACCAACACTTGGGACCCCCTCTTAGTTCACTTATTGTGCAAAAAATTAGATCAGGAAACCTATTGTGATTATAAGGAATCCCGAAAATCACCGCGAGATCTAGCATCGTTAGACGAGTTCATGACGTTCCTGGAAAGCAAATTTACGGCTCTGGAACCTATTACTAGGGAAATCTCATCATTCAACTCAAATAAACCAAACCTCAAACGTGCCGCCAATAATTCGAAATCATCAAATTTTCAACATTATCAAACTTAAAATATAATAAATATTTAATAAAAATTATCAGCCAGTCGTCAATCATACTAATGGTAACAAATGCGCAATCTGCAATTTTAGCCACAATAACAATTTATTTAATTGTAATAAATTTACGAACATGCCACCGGATATGCAATTAAAGACAATTGCAAAATTTCGTATTTGTCAGAATTGCTTATTTAATCATAATGAAAAGGAATGTATGTCAAATAAACGCTGTAGGAAATGTAACGGAAAACATAACACCCTACTTCATGAAGCATATGTACGATCTGGATCACATTCAGTGACGACAAATTCTTCTCAACCATCAACATCATCTAGTTTCCCGAAACAAATGAATGTTAATAGTGTGACTGCCGCAGACGAGGAAATCTTACTCACTACGGTACTGTTAGACGTAAGAGCAGCTGACGGCACCTATGTGACCTTGAGGGGTCTTTTAGACCAGGGCAGCCAAATTTCTCTTTTGACACATCATTCATGTCAATTACTAGGATTGCCTCGTCGGCACTGCGAAGCCACAATTACAGGTGTCGGTCCTAAAACCGAAACTTCAAAGGGAGCTGTACTTCTACAATGTCGATCAATATATGGAGATTACGAAATTCAAACCGAAGCCTTAGTTATGCGCAAGGTCGTAAACAATTTGCCATCAACATCATTCGCGAAAAAATCCTGGCCTCTCCTTCAACGTATAAATTTAGCCGACCCACATTACAACGTTTTAAGACCTATCGACATCCTCTTAGACGCAAGTTTCTACTCTGAGATCATTATGAGTGGATTGATCAAAGGCCCCGCTCAGGCGCCCATAGCTCAGCAGACTAAACTAGGATGGATATTATCAGGCAATGTCAAAAAAATTTAATGTAACGTCGTTTTACACGATTTATCAGATGTCTCAAAGTACTGGGAGATGGAGGACATTTCTACCGAATCGTCATCTACACCACTGACAGAGGAAGAACAGTACTGTGAAGATTTTTATCAACAAACTACGAAGCGTTTAGATTGTGAAAGATATGAAGTTGGCATCCCCATGAAGCCTGGATATCAAAATAAATTAGGTTTTTCTAGACAAAAGGCAATAGCTCAATTTAAACAGCAAGAAACCAAAATGCAAAATAATTCAGATTTTTCAGAAGGCTATAAAAAATTTATGAAAGAATATTTAGAACTCAATCATATGAAGTTAGCTAACGACAATAAAAATCAACTAAATTACCTTCCCCATCACGGTGTTTTAAAATTAGATTCAAACTCCCTGCCATCATTGAGAGTTGTCTTCAATGCGTCCTCAAAGTCTACGACTGGACATAGCCTTAATGACCTCATGTTCAGTGGTCCTAATATTCAAGTAGATCTCTTAGGCCTTATATTATCGTGGAGATCACATAAGTATGTCATCACTTCAGATATAGAAAAATTCTTTCGTCAGATTTTAATCAGAGAATGCGATCAGCATCTGCAAACTATTGTGTGGAGAGACTCACCAGACTTATTACTTCAAGAATATTTCTTATCAACTGTCACTTATAGTCTCAAAGCTTCACCCTTCTTGGCCATGCGTACCCTAAAACAACTTGCAGAAGATGAAGCGAAGAGGTATCCATTAGCTGCGTCAGCACTAAAATCGTCATTTTATATGGATGACTTGCTCACCGGTGCGGATTCACTCGAATTTTGTAAGCAGCTACAAAAGGAACTTATATCAATTTTTGAATCAGCAGGCATGAATCTAAGAAAATGGTCCAGCAACGAACCTTCGCTCTTAGAAGAATTATCACCCAACTTGTTAAATAAACCTGTTGAATTCAAATATCTGGAAACCCGAAAAACACTTGGTTTAAAATGGTTACCAGCATCAGAAAGTTTTATATTTTCTAATCAATCAATTCATACCAAGGGGCCTATCACTAAACGGCAATTACTATCAAATATTTCAAAAACTTTGACCCTTGCGGCCTAATTTCACTAATTTCCGTTAGGGCGAAACTACTCTTTCAAAAAACATGGACATCTAGTACAACTTGGGATGAAGAATTATCATCTGAATTTCAGCAAGAATGGCTTCAGCTAGTCCAAGAATTTAAATCATTAAATAACATCAAAATCCCTCGTTATTTAGGAAATAAAAAATTATCACCTCAATTACATGCATTTTGCGTTGCTTCGGAAAAAGCATACGCCTGTGCAATATACCTTGTAACGCGCAACGATAAGGGCGAACGCACATCGACGTTAATAGCAGGAAAAACCAAGTTAGCGCCATTAGCAAATAAACAATCATTGCCACGCTTAGAACTTTGCGGTGCAGTCTTACTTTCTCAGCTTCTCGAAAAGGTTCTTCATCGATACCTAACCTTGATACTAAATTATATGCTTGGACAGATTCAATGATTGTTTTAGGATGGTTACATGGCGATATATCAAGATGGAAGCAGTTTGTTTCAAATCGTGTACAAAAAATTATGAAGGTTGTACCAGCTTCATGTTGGCAATACGTAAAATCGGAAGAAAACCCAGCCGACTGCGCTACAAGAGGAAGTCATAAACAGACGCTATCAGAAAATAAATTATGGTTTGAAGGTCCATCGTGGCTATTAAAATTTGAACTTAATAATCAAAATCAAATATCATATCAGTCTCCAAATATAGAAAATAAAAAACTCCATGTAAATGCAACCTTACAACTTGAACATTCACTTGTCAGCGATTTGCTTCAACACCATAGTTCATTAACTCGTGTCGTCAGAGTCATTGCATGGGTATTACGTTTCATCATATGTTTTCGCGATAAGTAAAGGTCGTCGCATGCTAAATTACTCTCATCAGCAGAATTAAATAGAGCACTTCATTTAATCGTAAAAGACGAACCAGCAAGGGAATTTGGAGAAGACATCATTTATCTACAAAAACATGGTCACGTTCGCAAAAATAGTAAACTTTTATGTCTAAACCCCTTTCTCGATAAGGATAATATTGTAAGAGTAGGCGGGCGTTTACAACACTCCAACATCAGCTATGATGCCAAGCATCCTATAATTTTACCCACTCATGGACGCCTTACGGAACTAGTCATAAACCAAGCGCATATCACAACATTACACGGCGGTCCCCGTTTAACCTTGTTCTATATCCGGGATAGATTTTGGATAATAAGTGGTGTACGCACCGTCAAACGTCAGCTAAGAAAGTGTGTAAAATGTCGTCGATTTTCTCAGGAGAGTCATCAGCAAATCATGGGTGATTTACCATCTCCTCGGATAACATCTTCGCGTCCTTTTACACATAGCGGAGTAGATTTTACTGGCAGTCTTCGTGTGTCTCTCTACGAAGGCTGTTCACTTAGAGATAGTATCAGATTTGAGCACACCTACATTCTTAGCCGCCTTTCGTCGATTTTGTGCTAGCCGAGGTACTCCTGCCCACATGTACAGTGACAATGGCACAAATTTCGAAGGTGCCAACAGACTACTAAAAAAGGAATATCAAGAAATCATCAAAAACATCAATCAAGATTTTTTAAATGACATTTATGACCTTCAAATAGTGTGGCATTTCAATGCTGCCGGCAACCCGAGTGCTGGGGGCTTGTGGGAGGCCTCTGTCAAAAGCTTAAATTACCATCTCAAGCGTGTTTTAGGTGAACAAAGGCTAATGTATGAAGAATTCGCTACGTTACTCCATCAGATCGAAGCCTGTCTCAATTTACGTCCATTGTGTCAACTTACGGAAGGTTCAGACGACGAGTGCCTTACACCTGGTAATTTTCTAGTAGGTGGCCCGATTTTATCAAGACCTCAGACTAACCCCCAATCAGTGACCTTGTCTAAACGCTGGAAGATGGTTCAAATCATGAACAAACATTTTTGGCAGCGATGGTCGTCGGAATACTTGCAACAACTTCAGAGTAGATCAAAATGGAAATCACCAAGTTATAATTTTAAGTCAGGCGATGTTGTTATAATCAAAGAGGATAACCATCCACCGGGAAAGTGGGCTCTCGGTAGAATTCAAGAAGTTTTTCCGGGAAAGGACGGATATGTACGTGTCGTTTCACTAAAGAGCAAAAACAAAATCGTTAAGCGGCCTACAAGCAAACTTATCTTATTACCCGTAGTAGAATCCATATCAGAAAAGGTAGAAGAAAATACAGAGTCGTCTGCTACCCCATCAAATCATTTGGACCGTAATTTTAATGATTCCAATCAAAACGTCGTCCCGAGCCCTAGACGTCGTTGTGGAGGCCTCAATTTCAAACATTTCTTTATCAATTTGTTGTTAATATTCACACTTTTCATTTCTCCTATCATCCCTCAATTAACAAATCATTTGACCCTTTTCAATGTCACTTCCCTAAGTGATAATCAAGGACTATTTTTTGATAAGATAGCAGACTTGCAGTATGTTAAGGACGACTGGAAATTAATTGTCTATTATAACATGACTACTTACTGGGATAGTATATTAAACACGAAGAAATATATCAAAGGAATCAAGGAATTATGTAAACACTTTACGGAACAATACTCGGATATCATATTGCAATTACAAAATGAAATTAATAATAATAATAATAATAAACATTTATTTCAGAACCAAGTCCATACAAATACAAATATTGTTAACTAATGAAGTAAATTAATGAAGTTGAACATTATAACTTGTTACTTAAGACTCACGGTTCATTGCGACAAAAAAGAGGATTGATCAATGGAGTTGGTTATCTCGCTAATACACTGTTTGGTGTGTTGGATGAAAGGTTTGCAGATCAGTACAAGGAGAGTATCGAGAAGATTGTTGCTGACGAAAATCATCTAAAGTTATTGCAAAAAAAATCAGACATCAGTTTTGGAATCCGAATACAACATCCTACGAAGAAATGAAAATACTATGAAAAATCAATTCGATATAGTTAATGAATGTATCAGAAGCCTTTCAGATGGTATTAACAATGCCAATGGGAAATTGCATCTCGAGTCATCAATTATAGAAGCCACCATTCTCCTATCCTTTTTTTTGGCAGGTAGCAGTGAAAGAAATTAGTGCCTAGTTTGGGCTCTTGTTTATTTATTTAATATTAAATTATTTTGGTATCGATTTTAATCAAAATTTTTATGCACAGTAAACTTATTTAATACAGCCTACCTGCCAGCAATTAAATCTCCTTGATACACCATGGAATCAGTTCAAAAATCAATCACTGACCTAATGAAAACATTCAATGACAAGATGGCGAACTTCCAAAGCAACTTGCAGGAGATAAATCCAACACCAAATATCACTTCACTAGCCACAGATTTCCAGGACTTCAGAGGCTTCATCAATTTGGCGCTGGAATCCCTGCAGAGCCAGGTTGCATTACTCTTGAAGCAACAGGATCAATTTGAGACATACACACGTCGTAACACATTGCTTCTACATGGTATGCCTGAAAATCCCAAGGAAGACTTAACTTCATCTATTGTCGCAACAGCAGTGGACAAGCTAAATATTGATTATTTCTCCAAAGCTCATATTGCCCGCTGTTATCGCATGGGGCACAGGAAGGATGGTAAGAAGTCTAGGCCTATTTTACTGGAATTCTTGAATGTTACCATGAAGGACACTTTCTGGACTGCCAAGACTAAATTAAAGGGGTCTGGCTTGACCCTTTCAGAGTTCTTGACTAAAGGTAGGCACCAAGCATTTATGTCAGCCCGGCAACACTTCGGTGTAAATAAATGTTGGACTCGGGATGGTTGTGTGTTCATTATTGCACAGGACGGAGCTAGACATCGTGTTTATACAGTCGAGGATGTCGATATGCTCCGTAGAACCTCGTTATCGTCTGCTTCGGTTGAGGAGGTATGCGTGATGGACATTGCGGCTTCCTCGTCACCGCTTGTTGGCCCCGGAGTTCCAACCAAGGCCGCAACTGGAGTGGCAGAGCCGCGGGCGAGGCGTGCCCCGAAAAAAAAGTAGTGCACCTTCTTGTTCCCCATGGTTTTTTTTTTTGTTTTAATGCCTTATCGTAACCACTGATTGCCGATATTGTGATTGCATAACCTTGATAGTGGCATATTAATCTACCTACTTATTTCACTTTTTCTTTTAGTTAGTTTAACGTTGACCGTCTATTATATGAATATTATTTGAGCCTCAAACTGTTTGTTAGAGATGTAGGTAACTTAACGTAAACTGATAATTCTATCTGTCATCTGTCAAATAGGATAACTGTCAACTTATGTCTTCTTTTTTATTTTTGTTTTGTTTTCCTTCCACGGCATTGGATACGTGCTGTTTAAGCCCTTTCTCCAATTTAAATTTTTCAATTACTGGAAGTATCAGTGTAATTGTTATTATAATTTATGTTATACTTTTTTGTGCAATACTGAAGTATTGGTTTGGTATAGTATAACACGCCAAATTGTTATTTCAGGGTTGTGCTTCTCTTAATTTTTTGGTGTCATGTTATTCTAGTAGAATAGAACCTTTCTGCTGGCGGGTGGCTATTTAATGAATTACCGAAAGTTTTTGTGTACATATTGATTGTTAGTATTTTTTATATATATATTTAAACCAATAATATTTTATATTTATTTAGGTATTTTATAATATATTTATCTATATAATGTGTAGCGGACATGATAGCTTCCATACTGCTGCATCGTCTACTGACGATAGTTTTCACTCTCTTCCTGTACAATTTAACGAGATTCTTGATAATACTTTTGCTGAGGTGCATAAAAATTTTAACATTATCCATATTAATGCCCAAAGCATTCCCGGCCACTATCCTGATTTACTTGCTAGCTTTGATAGTAAACATATTCACGCCATCTTAGTTTCAGAATCATGGTTTAATTCCAATCATCCTTCTACTTCCTACTCATTACCCGGCTTCCAACTCATCCGCAATGATCGCCCCGACAAAGGCGGTGGTGGTGTTGCCATTTATCTTAGGTCTCATATCCCCTTTAACATTATTCGTACTTCTCAAATAACCGATTCTTCTCTGGAAGCCGAGTACCTCTTCGTGGAAATTACACTCTCTCATACTCCAGTACTTCTGGGTGTCTACTACAGCTCCTCGTCTAAAATTAATTACTTTTCCTCATTCGAGACTTTGCTTGAAGATTTAATGCCTTCTTATAAGCACACAATTATAATGGGTGATTTTAACACATGTTTGGTGAAAGATGATTACCGGGCCAAATCTTTGAGATCAATTGTTGATGCTAGTAATTTAGCCGTTCTCCCACTCACGGTTACTCATCACTTTCCGGGTTGTGTTCCATCTCTCCTTGATCTAATTCTGGTATCCTCCCCGGAACTTGTAGCCAAACATGGTCAACACAATGCTGACATTTTCTCTTACCATGACCTTTTGTATCTGTCTATCAAAATTCGCCCTCCTAAATTAAAATCAAAAATTCTTCTGCAGCGCAATTTTGGTGCCATTAATTATGATGCTCTGCGTAGTGATGCTGCGGAATGTGCCTGGGAATCTATTTTTGATTCAGAATCGGTTGATGAACAGCTTTCAACTTTTAACACAATGTTAATTGAACTTTACGATCATCACGCTCCCATCCGGCCGGTCAGGGTAAAACACTTGCCTGCTCCCTGGCTGACAGATGACATCAAAGCGCTCATTGCTAAAAAGCATTCTGTGAAGAGCAAGTTTAGGTCTGATCCGGACAGATATCGCGCTAGATATATTGAAGCACGTAATACCTGCAACAGGATGTGTAGGGAGGCCCAACGCCGCCATATTCACAAATCTGTTCAAGATGGTGATCCAGGTAAGGTCTGGAAATTTTTAAAGTCAATGGGAGTAGGAAAGAATAATCATAATGTTTCCAAATCTCTAGATATCAATGCTCTTAACAGTCATTTTTCCTCTTCTTCTGGCTTCGGTGGCAATGAAAAAATATCTATACTTAACCACCTAGATTCTCTTTCGACTCCCGACTACTCTCCCTTTTCGTTTAGCCCAATTACCGAATGTGGTGTTCAGGAGTGTATCCTCGCCGTGACTTCTAACGCAGTAGGGGCTGATGAAATCGGTCGTAAAATGATAATTCCCATCCTTGATATAATCCTTCCAGTTTTAACTCAAATCTTTAACAACTCCCTTTCCTATGGTATTTTCCCTTCGATTTGGAAAAATGCTTTGGTCACTCCATTACCTAAAAAGTCCAATCCTTCTTCATTTTCAGATTATCGCCCTATTTCCATTCTCCCATTTCTGTCTAAAATCCTTGAACGTATTGTTCAGTCTCAGCTAAATTCTTTCCTTCTTGAAAACAGTATTATTAATCTCTATCAGTCAGGGTTTCGTACTGGACACAGTACAACCTCTGCTCTTATCACTATTACAGATGATATTCGTCTTGCCATGGACAATTCACAATTAACTATCCTCACATTGTTAGATTTCACCAATGCGTTTAATTCTGTCGATCATGACGTTCTCTTGAGTCTTATGCGCACCCTGAATATATCTCCATCGGCTATTAATTGGTTTGGTTCGTACCTTGGCGGCCGTCGGCAGTGTGTACGTATAGAAGATAACCTATCTTCGTGGAGCTACATCTCAGCTGGGGTACCTCAAGGCGGTGTCCTCTCTCCATTATTGTTTGCTCTTTTCATTAATCACATCACCGATAACCTTCAGTCATCCTACCACCTGTATGCAGATGATCTACAAATTTATTTCCACGCTACTATCTCTGATTTGCCATCTGCGATCGCTACCGTTAACAATGATCTGCAGCGCATATCTGATTGGAGTAGATCTTATGGTATAAGGGTTAATCCTTCCAAGACTCAGGCTATTATTATTGGTAGTCCTTATTTCGTTTCTCGTATTGACTGGAGTACTTTACCTTCCCTTATTTTCAATAATGAGCTTATTCCTTTTAGTGATTCGGTGAAAAATCTGGGAGTGGTATTTGACAAAACTCTTTCTTGGTCACACCACATTAAAGAAATAAGTAGAAAAACGTTTGCTGCTTTTGGTTCTCTGAGAAGACTCCGGAATTTCTTACCATTTGATACCAAAATTGCGCTGACACAGTCCCTTCTACTCCCTCTTCTTGATTATGCTGACTCATGTTTTATTAATCTCACCGAGGAACAGCTAAATAAACTAGAGCGTCTTCAGAATCTGTCTATTAGGTTCATATTTGGAGTTCGTAAATATGACCATATTTCCCACTTCCGCTCCCAACTTAATTGGCTTCCTATTCGCCTTCGTCGCAACCTTCATATCTTGTCTTTACTATATTCCGTTCTATTCAATCCATCTTTTCCACCTTATCTGAAGGATCGTTTCATTTATCTCCATGATGTGCATGCTGACCGTAATTTACGTAGTTCTGTCTCTCTTAGACTTAGAGTACCAATGCAAAACACCAAATTTTTCTTTAACTCTTTCTCCGTCCAAGCAGTTCTCCTCTGGAACGCCCTCCCGCTTGAAATCCGGAAAGCTCAGACTCTGACCGGGTTCAAAAATCTCGTCAAATCCCATTACCTTTCTGCCTTGTCCTAATTTGCTTTGTATCTGCTCAGTTATTTATTGAGATATTTAAGTATGCTCTTATTTATATGTAGTATATATATTTATATGTATATATATATATATATATATGTATATATATATTTTTTTTATGTATGTATTTATGTTTGTTTTATTTGTTTTTATTTATTTTTATTTAGTATGTGTAGGTTATATTATATTATTTTATATTTATATCTTTGTGTGTGTATATTTATTTACGTATATATACTGCGCCTTCGCCTTTTGATTTGTCTTGGTTTTGTTTTCCATCCACCCTAAGGTTGACTGGAAGAGATTGCATTAGCGATAAGTCCGCCTTTGTACCTTACCTAGTTTTTAACAAAATTATGTATACATTTGTTTGGTGCAATAAAGAGTTTTTCTATTCTATTCTATCACAAATCAAAGGGATTCAGGAGACACTCTTGAATACTGTCACAGATATTACTCACGGTCATATTGACACCAGACTACTATCACCTGAACAATTACAACATCAACTCAATATCATCTCGGGACAACTTCATGGAGATTCAACCCTACCCGTCAGTAATGACAAAATCCGAGATATATATAAGCTTCTCAAAGTTGCCGTAAGAGTGATGTCAAACTACCTCATTATTGAAATAAAGATACCTCTCATTAGTAACGATGTCTTCGAGTTGAACAGAGTAATTCCAGTACCTCAACTTCAAAATAATTCTTCTATTCGTATTACGCCACTTCAGCCTTATATAGCGTACAATTTAGAAAAGGATAACGCCTTCCTTTTATCAGAATCTGATATTCAGTCATGCGTTCACGTCTCTGAATTCAAAATCTTATGCTCTCTAGATACACCTATGTTCGATCTTAAAACAAAACATTCATTTTGCGGTATACATTCGCTCGGTTCTCACTCTTCTTACCCTATAGCGAACACCTGCGAGACAAAAATATCTCCCTGTAATAACAACTGGAATAAGTTGCATCATGTCAACGATTGGTTATTTTCATGCTGTTCTGCGTGTTCTGTACGCATCTACTGTGCTTATCAAATGTCCCTTCATCAATTAACAGGCAACGGAATCATCACCATCAGTAAAGGTTGTACGTTGAAGGGAGACTCCTTTAGATTATACGCTCACAATAATTTTTACCGAAATATAAATGTTCAGCCAAATATTGCTATGCCAAAATTGTCTATTTTGAATTCAATCTTAAATACTACAGTGCCTTATAATAGCCTGGGAACATATGAGAATGAGCATGCCTACGTACAATTGAAAAGCCAGCTTGATAACTTGAAAGCGCAAGAAATAGCGCCTCTTATTGTTCACAATGTCCATCATTATGCAGCTATTTATTCTATCATTGGAATAGTACTATTTCTTGTCATCATCATTACTTCCTGGAAGATACGACAGCGATGCTATAATCACCGCGGCAGCTCCGGCCCCCTGTCTGGGCCCACTCCGGCGGCGGCGGAAGGTGCAGTGAGTGTTAGTGATAGGGCAATTGAAATGATCCAATTAAATAAAGTGAAAAGCAAATCAGTTCATTCAGTGCAAAGTGTGTGTAGTGTAGATGTGAGCACATCGCCTACTTTTCCGCGTACGATCAATGTGAACTTTTAATATATTTGTAAAAATCATACTACTAACAAATATATTGTTACTCACCTTGTATCACCTAACAAATGGTTATATCATTTAAACTTAATAATTCATATTATAAATTGTTTATTTAGTTTTATCTCTTTTGGGCATCTTCCTGTCTGAGATGGCAAGATGTACGAGCAATCGTACACTATAATCTTATGTAGGTCAGGCAAATGCCCACTCAGCGTTTACGTTACACATGCCGCGATCATTTAGTCGATAAGTATCAGTCAATAAATTCAGTTCATTTTTAATACTCTAATTCATACGGTTTTATTTACGATCAGTGATAAACCTTCGACTCCCATCATCACCACATCACCAGTGTAGGACACTATCAAACCCCCCTACATTAACTTTTGCCTTTGACTTTTACGAGACACGAAAAAACTTTGATTTTTCAATTTTAGGAAAGTAGTTAAACAATGTACCTTTTTTGCTTATATTGGGTAATACTACATTTTCAACCTGGGGTTGAGAATTGAGTTTTTGACGCCTTAAATAATATGTTATTTTACCTTTGTGATTATCAGTACATTGCTTTTGATTATACTGTTCATTATTCATCGTTTTATTTCTTGCTAATAATATGTTTTTCAGTTCCTTAAAATTTAAATATTTTTTGCTATCTAAACAATCAATGACATGGTTAATTGACTGACATAAATAAAACAAATTTTTATACTTGCATCTCACAAAATTACAATTGTTATAAATGGAGCAAATTTCATTAATTCCATTATTTATATTATTAATGTAATCATTCCTAAATATATTGAGTAAAAGTATGTCATTATTCTAAACTTATAGCATAATTGCTTCAATTGCGATGTCAAAATTTTTAAATCGTAGTCATTTTCACCTGTACATATTACCAATTTGTCATTTATATTCATGTTAAAGTTATTAAAACAGTTTTTTTTATAACAATCAAGAACGTAACTATAGTGCTACTGAGCGCGAGGCGCTTGCCGTTCTATCTGCTATCGAACACTGGCGTGATTACGTAGTAAATGGTCTAAAATTCGTGGTGTATACGGATCACGCCGCGCTTAAGTGGTTTCTCACTCTTAATAATCCTACTGGCCGACTGGCCAGATGGGGTGTTCGTCTATCTGCTTATAACTTCGAAATAAGGCATCGTCGGGGTTCTGATAACTTAGTCCCAGATCTTCTTTCCCGTAATCCTAATATTATGTCTACAACATTTAACGTAAACTCTAATATAACAGCTATTTCCACTAACGATCCTTGGTACTTGAATATTTTGACGTGACAACGTCTTAAATTAGGTTGCGGCTGGGAGTCACTTATGAAAAAGTGTAACGCTCGGTAACGTTACGATGAGTCACCGAACGAGAGAGAGGCCCGCCGAATGCCTTGCGTCTCTCTCCCACTCAACTATGATCGGTCTGCCGCGCGCGGCAGACCGCGCGCGGCAGATTATATTCATATCAATAAATATTCTACCGAGAAAAAGACGTTGTCACGTAAAATCTTCGCCCGTAAAACCGACTTTACAGGCAACCATTTTTTAATAATAATAATAATAATAATTGTGGGTCGCAACCTTTATTATCATCCATTCCACCGGTATATACAGAACTTATCTACATATACACATACATCATCGAAACACACTAGTATATATTTTATTTTATTTATCTTTCACAATAATCCTATTCAAACATCTTACATACAGACAGACAAAATAATACACAAGCATCGCCGCGGCAAACTCGTTGTACGCAGCGAGGAATGTAGGTTGCAATATATCCCTATAACTATAGACAGGGCGCGGCCAGGCTGCGCTTGCGCCCGCTAACGCTCGGTCAAAAACTAGAGGTGAGACATACTAGGTAAAACGCGGACTGAGTCTTGCGAGTACGCGTCCAGAAAAAGACTAGATCCAAAGACTAGGTCCACGAGTATTTACGAGTACGCGACTCAATGGACTCATTGCGTAACCAAATGATTCCCGTAAATGCGCGTCTTGCGTATATGGACATTATGGACTAGTTTTACAAGTATTGAGTCTTCACACTTCGTATTTTTTTATCCAATTTTTTTAATATTGATTGACATAAAACTTCCCTTCATACTTTATACAGGCTTAGGACTGTCAGCAGTTTTTATTAAAATTTCAATTAAAAACGGGTATTTAAGTAAAATATATATCAGAAGTTTTCAATCGTTTTTATATACATTGATTACTTTCATTTATTTTTTTTTATATACAAAGTGATTCTTAATTTTTTTTATTTATTATTTTGTTTTCTTGTTTTTTTTTTCAGTACGTTTATACATAAGTACTCACTTTCATATTGAACTTTCGGCGAAAGCTAACAACTAACAACTGTTTGTTTTTAAAATTGCAAATTGTAAGTAAACAACAAGTATTACTATCACACCAAAACAAATATGCTACCAAAAGAAAATGATCTTATTGTGTTTGTAATAAAAGTGTTATTTGAATAAACAATAACTCGCCGAAATACATCGCTCGGCGGCTAGGTGCGGCAGCGGGCGAGTCGGGCGATCCCGAAGTTTCACGACGACGTCTTCCGAATATAGTCCCCACAAACTAAATAGAGATACTACATAGTCCCGAACGCCGCTCGCATCCTAGTTTTTGAGTTGCGCGGACCGGTGAAGTCGCCGTACTCGTAAATACTCGATACGCTAAAAGACTCGCATGCGGGAACACGTACTTACGCGTCCAAGCCAAAACCTATTCCAAAAACCTGTGCCAGTAAATACGTTTCACCTCTATCAAAAACCAGTCGGGATCTCGCAGTGCGACGCGGAGCCCGTGTCGCTCGTTGCCTTTACGCGCACGTAAATCGCTACGCTTATGCACGCATATTTCATTTTTATTTTTATCTTGCGCTCTGTACCTTGTGCTCTTTCTATCCTGTGCTATCTCTTGGACTGTGCCTTCTTCTCTGTACTTACCTGGACTTTGTGTTATCACTGTATCTGAGCTTATACTCAAATATATCGGCTTACGCGGACGCATCATTTTTATTTCATCACCTCCTTCAGTGGTGACCCCTAAGAAGAATATTGAATTTAAATCACGATGAGCAGTGCTGAATATGATGCAGCAGTTGGAAGTGATGGTGATAGCGATGCCACCGTGAACAAAAAGCCTCGCTCTCGTCACGTTTACTACGGTGAAGATACCTCCATTTTGGCCTGAAAAACCAGCAATATGGTTCGCACAGGTGGAATGCCAGTTCGCAATCGCGAAAATCACTGATAATTCATCCAAGTTTTACCATATATTGGGTTCGCTGGAGCGACAGTATGTCGCATCTCCACCTGGTATCCAAAAAGGATAATGGGTGGCGGCCCTGCGGGGATTACAGGTTGCTTAACTCGCGCACCATACCTGATATGTACCCTATCAGACATATCCACGACTTCTCTCACTACCTATCTGGCTGTTAGTATTTTTCAACCATCGATTTAGTTAAAGCTTACAACCAGATCCCTGTGGAGGAGCAGGATATTCCCAAAACGGCGATTACGACACCCTTTGGCTTGTATGAGTTCTCATTTATGACGTTTGGTCTCAGAAATGCAGGCCAAACTTTTCAGAGGTTTGTGGACGAGATGACTCGCGGTCTCGACTTTTGTTACCCCTTCCTGGACGATTTTTTAATTTTTTCCAGGACCCAGGAAGAACACGAAAACCATTTACATCAAATTTTCAAACGAATGAAAGACTACGGCGTTCTAGTTAATACGGCTAAATGTGTTTTCGGTGTAAATGAGGTAACATTTCTTGGGTATTCTATTTCCGAAGCTGGCACTTAACCTCTGGAAAGCAAGGTCCAGGCGATCAGCGATTTTCCTGCTCCGAGAACGGTGCGAGAATTAAGACGATTTTTGGGTATAGTAAATTTTTATAGGCGATTTATTCCCAATGCCGCAAAAATACAAGCACCCTTAAACGCACTTCTTATCGGAGCAGCAAAACCGTCACAGCCCGTCGACATGAGTGGGGATTACAAGCCTTTGAGGACTGCAAGAAAAGCTTATGCACAGCAGCCCTTCTCTCACATCCCAAGCCAGGTGCAAAATTAGGACTCGTCACTGACGCCTCCGACACGGCGATAGGTGGAGTTCTTCAACAACTGCAAGATGGATATTGGCAGCCTCTAGCATTCTTTTCTCGTAAGTTGAGCCCATCTCAAATAAAGTATTCACCATACGATCGGGAGCTCCTTGCGATATATGAAAGTATAAAGTACGTCATATGCTAGAGGCTACCCATTTTACAGTGTATACTGACCACAGGCCGTTATGTTACGCCTTCCATCAGCGGAAGAGTAACTGCTCACCTCGTCAGTACAGACACCTTGACTTGATATCGCAATTCACCAGCGATATACAACACATCTCTGGTCGAGACAACGTGATGGCAGATGCTTTTTCGCGAGTGGAGGAATTACATGCCCCTGTTGATCTGGAAGTATTAGCAAACTCCCAAACTACCGACTCCCAACTTGCCGATTGCCTTAAAGGTGGGAATTCTCTGCGCCTAGTTAAACGGGATATTCCTGGCAGTCGAAAAAGTTTGTACTGCGACATCAGTACGTCGACAGCCAGACCGTTTGTCCCAAAAAGTCTGCGGAAGCAAATATTTAACTGTCTGCATTCTATGAGCCATCCCGGCGCAAATGCTACTGATCAGCTTATCGCAGATCGTTTTGTTTGGCCACTCATGCGTAGGGAGTGTCGAGAATGGTCTAAGGCGTGTTTGACCTGTCAGCGTACCAAGGTAACTAGGCATGTGTCATCATCTTTGAGTACACATATGTTACCCTCAGCGCGATTCAAATACGTGCATCGACCTTATCGGCCCTTTGCCTCCCTCCGGAGATTTTCGTTATTGCCTGACAATGGTGGATCGTTTTACACGATGGCCCGAAGTTGTTCCGCTAACGAATATCTCCGCGCACACTGTGGCTCAAGCTTTCATATCGTGCTGGGTCTCACGGTTCGGTTGTCCTGTCGATATCGTCACCGATCGAGGCAGACAGTTCGAGTCGGAGCTTTTCCAGCAGTTGTCCAGGATCATAGGTTTTAAACATCGCAGAACCACAGCATATCACCCACAGTTGAACGTTTTAGTGGAGCGTTTCCACCGGCAGTTAAAGTACGCGATAACCTGCCACTCCGATCCAAACTGGGTGGAGTTATTACCTTTTGTTTTGCTAGGTATCAGGACCGTATTCAAACAAGATCTTAAATCAACATCAGCGGAGCTCGTATACGGAGAACCCCTACGACTTCCCGGTGAATTTTTCGATAAAAGTAATATCGAGCACACCACTGATATAACGGATTTCTCGGCCCGTTTAAAATCTGCGGTTGAGAACTTACGTCCTGTACCTACACAACACCACACTACACCAAAAATTTTTGTTTTTAAAAATCTTTCCACCTGTAGCCACGTCTTCATTAGAGATGACACGCTGCATGGTGCGTTTAAACCAGCTTATACAGGCCCCTACGAAGTTATCAAGAGGGACCCAAAATTTTACAAAGTGAGTATCAAGGGTAAGGACGTGACAGTTTCTGTGGACCGCCTTAAGCCGGCCTTCATGCTATCCGACGACGACGTTGAACATACCGATCACCAATCACAGGTATATTCCCAAATTCCACACCAACATACACAGGAACCTCCAGAGGTCGTGCGTGCAACCAGATCGGGTCGAAGGGTAAGGTTCCCTGATTATTATCGCCCGTAGACACGGTCTCTGGAGGGGAGTGATGTGGGTGCGCAACCTTTATTATCATCCATTCCACCGGTATATACAGAACTTATCTACATACACACATACATCATCGAAACACACTAGTATATATTATATTTTATTTATCTTTCACAATAATCCTATTCAGACATCTTACATACAGACAGACAAAATCTGAGATCAAGAAATCGAAAGCGTTACTATTTGAATCTGTAACGACGGACCTACGTAAGATCACTAGAAAAAATAGAGGAAAGGAAGAAAGAGACTTGGCTGACATTTATTTAAGTCTGCAGAAAGTGATCAAATTCCAATTTTTGTGGCCCGCAAACTTGACCGGCTTCCAGCTTTGAATATGGAAAACTTGGACTGTGTAAAACTTTTAAAAGACCTGACGAGAATTAAATCATCAATTGACGAAATAAAAACGACGTATGCTACACTAGAAGATGTAAATAAATTAAAGCTTCAATTTTTGCAACTACAAAATGACTCGCTTCCTCCTACATCGGCGTTTAAAATAAACGCAAAACGGGGTGCTTGTTTACTAGACAGTGGACCTGTTGGTCTTTTTAACATGCACAACTTGTTTGCAGAAGAAGAATTGACTAGTAAAAATGACGAATTAAATAATTCCCCACAATATCGAGAGATTTTGTCAGGGATTTTGCCGGTGGAACAAAAACAAGCCGAGGATGAATCATGCGCGCAACGGTCAGCTGTTAAGGTCGTTAGCCCAAGTACTCTAGTTAACGTGCGCGATACTGAATGCAAGAACGGAAAAAGGACAGATATATCGCCGTGCACAAAATTATTCGTAACTCCATCTCGTTCTAGCCCGGTGCAGGTTACACAGGCACAGCTGATTGTCACCGATAACGAGATATCTGAGAAAACTATAAAGAAACAAGATGATTGGCAAAAAGTTTCGTATCATAAGAAATCAAGTGGTAACACTACTTATAGGTATTCAGGAAAATCGGGCAAGGCAAGAGATACCGAGTTCAACTTTAGAGCAGCGGATCGTAAGATACCGATGTTTATCACTAATATCCATATGGAAACCACAGAGAATGATATAATTAAATACATTAGAAATAAAACGCAAGATTTGGTGTCTTTAGAAAAAATACAAATGAAGACTGAGAGAAACCATAAGGCTTATAAATTCTTTGTATCTGAATCTAAGCTACCTTTATATATGGATGAAAACATTTGGCCTCAAGGTATTGTATTTAGGCGTTTTGTAAGTTTTAAACATCGGTATGCGAACAGACTTGCATCTGTGGACGGCCAAATCAAAAAACATAATGAATAAACGCCCATACAAGTTTGCAAGTTTCAATTGCCAGGGAGTTAAGCGGTGCGTGGACAGTGTAAGAGAGTTATGTCACAGCTGCGACCTGATAGCTTTGCAAGAGACGTGGCTAACTCCAGAAGATGTACCATATCTTAGCACGATTGACGACGGCTTTAGCTACACGGGAAAGTCAGCTATTAACACGTCGGGTGGCATCCTTGTCGGAAGACCGTATGGCGGCGTTGCCTTGATGTGGAAAAGTAGTGTCTTTCAGCAAGTGACAGTGCTACAGTGTCAGAGTGATCGTATATGTGCGGTAAAAATAACAACAAGTAATAGACCGATAATTGTGATGTGTATATACATGCCCACCAACGACAACAAAAATCTGCCAGACTTTACAGACTGCCTGAGCTCGGTAAGCGCTTTAGTAGATGAATATAGTATTGAATCTGTTTATATGCTCGGCGACTATAATGCAGACATTCATAAGTTATTTTATAATGAATTATTAAGTTACTGTAGGGAGCAGTGTTGGTCATGTGTTGATGTAGATTTATTGGGAGAGAACTCTGGTACTATCACATATGTAAGTGACATAAATGGCGCATGTTCCTGGCTGGATCATTGCGTGGTGACGCAAGCTGCAAAGCAAACTGTATTGAAAGTTTATGTAAGATATGACACTGTAGGGTCTGACCATTTCCCCTTAATAATAGAATGTGACCTTAGTTTGGTAACGCCCATACTAGTACATGTAAAAAATAACACTAATTGCAAAAAGGTAATGTGGGGCGAGAGGAATGGAGAGCAAATTGCTAGGTTTACCAAAGAGTATCATAGCAGACTGAGCAAGATAGATTTTCCAATTGAATGTGTAAACTGTGCCGATAAGTACTGTGACGATCCCGGTCATCGCCGCGCGCTGGATAAGCTGTACTCTGACATTGTGGCCGCCCTGCAGGACGCGTCGGCGGCGGGTAGGAAAAGCGTACGTGCGGGGGGGAGTGGATCGCGAGTAGTGGGTTGAAACAAGCATGTTGCCGGGGCTCATAGGGAGGCCAGAAAATGTTTCACAGAATGGGTGGAATGTGGCAGGCCCAAGTCAGGTTTCATGTATGACCAAATGCGTAATAGTAGGAGAGCTTTTAAGTCACGCTTGAAATGGTGTCAAAACCATCAAGACCAAATAAAAAATGGATGCTCTTGTACAGAAACACGCGAAGGGGGATTTTCGAGCCTTTTGGAAAAGTACAAAGAAAATTAACATAACACCTGGCCTCCCTGTGAGTGTCGATGGAGTGAGTGATCCTAAGAGTATTGCTGATGCCTTCAGGACTCATTTTTCTCTTAAATGCAAAGTGACGCCTGGGGTGGGGGTGGTGAATGCAGAGGCTCTGAACGGTAAAGTTGGAATACAGTTTCGATCGAAGGAGGTGTCAAAAGTAATTGGGAGTATGACAAGGGGTAAATCCCCAGGTCACGACGGCCTCAGCATTGAACACCTCCAGTATGCTGGACCCCACGCACCTCGAGTGCTGGCAATACTATACTCATTGTGCGTGAGCCACTCCTACCTACCAGCGGACTACATGAAAACGATTGTAGTGCCTGTAATTAAAAATGGCGACCGGCGACCTTGGTGATAAGAACAATTATAGGCCTATATCGCTCGCAACTATTATAGCGAAGGTGTTCGACGGCTTGCTTAACACACAACTTGACAAATTCATAAGTCTACATGACAACCAATTTGGCTTTCGTCCTAAGTTGTCAACAGAAAGTGCGGTTACGCCTGTATATGCATGCTTCCTCGACTTGTCGCAGGCTTTTGATTTGGTTGTGTACGACAAACTGTGGGAAAAATTAAAAAGCATTAACTTGCCCCAAGAAATCTTGACCATCTTCAGATATTGGTATGCTAATCAAGTCAATAACGTCAGATGGGCGGGGACAATGTCAGAACCTTATAGGCTTGAATGTGGAGTGCGTCAGGGTGGCCTGACTTCTCCATCCCTCTTTAACGTATATATGGATGCACTGATCGTCGCGCTCAGCAGTCAGTATGTAGGTTGTCATATTGAAGGCGTATGTGTAAATAACTTAAGCTATGCCGATGATATGGTGCTGCTGAGTGCGTCGATCTGTGGTCTAAAGCAGCTTATCCAGACATGTGAGAAATATGTCTTTGAACATGGGCTAAAATATAATGTTAGGAAAAGCAAATATATGGTGTTTGAGTCTGTGGATGCTAGGTGTCCGTGTAAATTGCCCTCTGTAAATCTTAACGGAGTCCCTTTAGAAAGAGTGGAACAATTTACCTATCTTGGACATATAGTTACCACTGTGAAATAAAAGAGACTTATTTGATTTTAAATAAATTTAATTATGTAATTATAATTTATATAATTATATCAAATAAAATTAAGGCACTTAAAAAGGGGATATTTAATAACAGAAATAAGTTAATATTCAGTTTTAAAAATAAATGCATCAATATTCCATTTAATAATAATCTAATAAAAGGTATAAACATTATACGTTCAAAATATAGAAAATTCAGTGAAATTACAAAAGAATAACATGATAATATTTTTAAAAGAAAATAACAACACTTACAATGTTAGATGTTGACTCCACGAACGTTCGAAACAGAATAGGCCGAGGCAATGGCGACATCTCGTTTTTATTCAAAATAGTGGGGATGGCGCCATTTCCGTCAGTTTAATAATTTTAAAGGAAAACTAACTTAATTGTCTTAACTATATTTTAGACCACATTAGCAACCAAATACGAGTTTTACTAAAGAATAATTATATATAAAATATCATATATGGAAACAATATTGTTGACAGTCGGTCATCCTATTATTATTGTACGTCCTCGTACTTGACAGCAACCATTCTGTTACAATAACTAAGACAATTTTACAAAAATAAAATAAAGATTATTTTACTTTTACATAATAATAATAAAAAAATATATATATTTATAGCACTATTAAATAGTATTATAGTTTTAGTGATAATCAGAACTGTAGATTATTAAAGAAATTAACAATTTGTTCTACACAATAGGACCCAATTGGTCGTTAGCTGCATAAGGACCCAATTGGTCGTAAATCACGTAAAGACCCAATTGGTCGTAAGTTATGTTAGAACCCAATTGGCTCTATAATACAAACAAACAATCAACTACTCAACTAGTTACTCAGAAACACTATTCACTACCTGAGTCATTGGCAGATTCTTTATCACTTGTTAGAGTGTCATCATGAGGTCGTTTAAAGCACACCCAGGGTTTTAATTTATCGACGGCTACTACATTAGAATACCTTTTTTTTCCTTTCCTTGATAATGGTGTGTCTTCAACCTGATAACGATCATGGTCAAAAATATGTGTGATTTTATAGGGCCCTTGATATTTGGGAATGAGTTTTTTACTACTTCCCGTAGCAGGAATATGACGCTCTACCCTAACTAAATCCCCAACATTGTATTTGATAGGCTCATATCGGGATTTATCATAATTTGCTTTTTGGGCTTCTTGAGTTGTTTTGATATGAGATGACACCTCACTACGGATCTTTTCAAGGCTCCTGTCAATTTGGCCAATGTCATCATCAATAATTGAAGTTACTTTACTGTCACTAGGGCCTTGTGGCCTTATGCCAAACAAAGCTTCAGCAGGAGTCTTGTTTATACCTTTGTTAAAGGTGTTGTTGATACCCCACTGGATATCGGGCAGGTGATCATCCCATTTTTTATCAAGGGAACCAATACACTTAGCAGTTAAGGCATCAACAATAACTTTGTTGTATCTTTCCACCTGCCCGTTAGCCCTTGGAGTAGCAACGGCGTTCATAACGTGTTTGATGCCTTTGTCTACTACAAACTTTTTAAAGAGATCACTTGTAAATGATGAACCACGGTCAGATATGATACGTTTGGGTACTCCAAATATACTGATAAATTCGTTTAAAACATTAACCGTAATTTTAGATTTTGTACTTTTTACAGGTTTCAAATAAATATATTTTGTAAATGCGTCAATCAATACTAAAATGTACATATTCTTTTTGCTACTACATACAAACGGGCCTACATGATCCATATGAATAGTGTCAAATGGAGTATCTTCTTTGTGGATTGGGTGTAAGAAACCGGGTCTCTTACCACCAGGTGTCTTACTATATGCACATTCTAGACAAGAGCCTACATATTTAGTGACAAAATTGCGCATATCTGGGAACCAATAATGAGACTTTATACGTTCTAACGTCTTGTCTACAGCGAAAGGGCCTATGTCGTCATGGTTTTGTTTGACAATTTGCCAGTGGACGCCTTTAGGTACAACCCATCTATCACCTTCAGCTGTGATTCTAAAAAATTTGCTATTTTTGAGTTTATAGTTGTTTTTTATGTCTACAATATCGTCAAATTCAGGATTGGATAATATTCCACTAATTCGTTTAATCTCAGAATCAGAGTTTTGTACTGTTGAAAGCCAATCAGTTTCAATTACTGCATTAACGGTTTTTTGAGATTGATTATTATAGTTAGCCTTATATTATAGCCTAGTTTTGCGGGTAGTTCGAGCTAACGGGCGTGTATTTTGTTGCTCTTGTAACTATTATTAATAAAAGGCAATTTTTATAGAAAAATACCCACAAATGGGGACAAAATGTAATGGCTGTAATGCCATTATCTATGATATTTTATTTATGGAGTGCTCTCAAGAAACATGTAAGAAAATGTATCACCTTAAGTGTTTGGCCCTAACGGAGGAGAAATTTAAGGATCTCACTGTGGAGTACAAGGAAAAGTGGCTGTGTCCAGAGTGTGTGCGCGGAGTCCCGAAGAAAGATAATTCCAATACCCCAGTACGTGGAATCGTAATGAATAAGACCTTCACACCTAGCAGCTACATAAATGTTGAACGCGGTAGTCGTCTAAATCCTGACTATACGTTGGGAATGGAAACGGAAGACAAAATTCTGGAGGAAATTCGTGAATTTCATCTGCAAACTATAGCGCTAATGGAGCAACGAAATAAAGAGTTCACGTTATTATCTAATAGATTTTCATATCAGGAAGCTGAGCTAAGGGAACTAAAAATCTTGATGGAGGTAAATCAAAAAAAATCTGATGAAATAATTTGTCTTTTGCAAAAGAAAGTGTACGACCTTACAAACCAAAATAGGCAGCTAGAGGAGAATCTTAAGAATAAAAATCGAAATAGTGTGCCTCAAGAAACTAAAAAAACAGCATTGTCCTATGTTGATATTGTTAAGCAGTCGCGGGTACTTGGAGGTCCGTCAACGCAAACCGAAATCCCGAAACCAGTGAACGGTAAGGGAGGAAAAACTGAAATCACAAAGCGATCGTCAAGTAGTATCTCGGAAAATTCTGTTACAAATAATAATAATAACATGGAAATAATACCGGAAAAGGAAGAGTGGACCTCTGTAAAAAAGAGAAGAAGCAGATACCCCAATAGTGAGATCAAAAGAGGAGGAAGTACTCAGGAAAGTGAAATAAAAGGTACAAAGCGGAAGAAGTACTTGCATATATGGCGTTTGGATAAAGAAACTACTGAGGAAAACTTGGAAAAGCATGTAAGGAAAATATATAACAAGGAAATACCGATTAGTGGGGAGAAAATTAAGCACAAAACGAAGAGGGACTATGCCTCTTTTATTATTGGTGTACCAGAAAGTCAATATGGAAAATTATGTGAACCAGAAAACTGGGCAGTTAATATCGAATACTCTGAGTGGGTGTGGTTTCGTCGAGCCACCAACCCATCGAGTGAGTCATAGTAAACAGATTGAAGTCTATTACCAGAACGTCCGAGGACTTCGTACTAAGTTAGTCGAATTTTATACGGGCATAATGTCGTCGCAATCCGATTTGTTCGTTATTATTACAGAAACTGGTTGCTGTAAATCAATCCATGATGCCGAAATGATACCGCCTGGCTATACAATATTGCGATGCGACCGAGCAGACGGACGAAAACAGGGGGGCGCGTGTATCGTTGCCACACCGCGCTTCGAGTTGCGACAAGTGCATCCCGCCGATATAAACATTGATAATCATGTGTTTGAATTAGTGAGCGCAAACGTCTACCTAGTTATGTCAGCTCCAGGCATTCCTAGCTCTATCACAATGTGTTGAGAGCGCAGGGCTACGTGGGTGAGCCCCGCTGACACAGCAAACTGGATGTTATGTCTGAGCCTGGCGTCGCGCATTCGTAGAGATAAGAATTAGTTCTTAGATTTATTATTAAGATCATTTTTGTAACTGTTTTAATTCAGTCTTCAATAAATTCTCGTCTTGAACAGACTCCTTTTTTTTTTTTTTAAACATTCGGGTTAGTCCTCCACACTTAACTGGCGCAGCCCGTGTAGGATCCGATATATCCTGCTGCCGACCTGAGCGTCTACGCACCCGAAATTTGGTGAAGTGCTACTAGTCGGTATCGCGGATTCGGATACAACCGAACCAAATAAATTTGTTAACGGCGGACACCGAAAGTTTTCCGGTCTACAAGAGCAGCTATACTGGAAGGCATGGGATCGAGCGGACTGTAAGTGGACATTTTTACTTTCCTGTCTTTTCCCAGCTATTTCCCGTGGATTTTCTTGTGGTCTTTATTTCGTAACTTTGAAACTTAAATCGTTGAAAGTTATTTGATTTCTTCAAAAAAAGGCAAAGTTAGGTTATATTTAGTAACTTTTAAACAACAATCGTTGAAAGTTATTTTATTTCGGCACACAATTGGCCTATTTCGTAACTTTAAAACTTAAATCGTTGAAAGTTATTTGATTTCTTCAAAAAAGGCAAAGTTAGGTTATATTTAGTAACTTTTAAACAACAATCGTTGAAAGTTATTTTATTTCGGCACACAATTGGCCAAATTAAGTATAATTAATTTTAAAAAATAATATAATATTAAGTTTTTACAAAGTAAACGTGTTTTTAATTGTGAACAATTTAATTAAATAAATTGAATAATCAAAATGGCACCAACCGGCGAAAATACCGTTCAAATGATACCAAAAGATTTTTTAAATATAATACCTAAGTTTGATGGTGACCAGAATATACTCAATTTATTTATAAAAAAATGTGAGTACATTATAAGAAATTTTAATGGGCCAAATAACCCTGTACATGAGGCATATGTATTTCATTGCCTAACTAGTAGAGTTTGTGGTAGAGCAGCCGTCTTACTTAGTGAACGTGAAGATATTACAACTTGGGATCAATTAAAAACTATCTTTGTACAACATTTTGGTGACCCTAGGTCTGAGGAATGCGTGGCGATTGAATTAGAAAATTTAAGAATTAAAGCAGGTGAAAGTTACCTACAGTTTTGTAACAGAATACAGCAAACGCGTAGCGCCCTCTGTTCTAAGGTCAACTTATTATGTGATGAAAGCTCAAAAGCTGCCAAAATTACAATTTATAATAATATGTGTCTTAATGTGTTTTTATACAATTTATCGGAAGATTTAATACGGATTGTGAGACTTAAAGACTGTTTAACTTTAGAAAGTGCACTTAGCGTGGTCATGGAAGAGGTTAATTTCCAATACCAGTACAACGCAAAAAAACAAAAATAGACCTAACCCAAAGCCTACACAGCATTCTTTTTCGTCAAATTTTGGAAATAATAATGAAATGCCTAAAGGACTTTCCTTTGGATTTAAACCTAATTTTTCGAATAATTTCTCTCCTCAAGTAAATCAAAACTATAATAAACCAAATATGCCATATCAGTCACAAAATAATATTAACGCTGGCTCTAATGGATTTAAATTTGGTACACCAAACCAAGGATATTTTAGGCCTAATTTTTCACAGCCTCAAGGTAACTTTAAGTTCGGTTTACCCAATCAACAAGGTTTTAAGTTCGGTATACCCAATCAACAAGGTTTTAAGTTCGGTATACCCAATCAACAAGGTTTTAAGTTCGGTATACCCAATCAACAAGGCTTTAGACCCCAATTTAATAATGCACAATCCCGACCATACTATAATACACCAAATCAGCAATTTAAGTTTGGTATACCACCTCAAA
This sequence comes from Apomyelois bistriatella, assembly GCA_947044815.1. Taxonomy (NCBI): domain Eukaryota; kingdom Metazoa; phylum Arthropoda; class Insecta; order Lepidoptera; family Pyralidae; genus Apomyelois; species Apomyelois bistriatella. Next base: position 10,125,380 of record OX345709.1, on the reverse strand, counting down.
GCCAAATGCAACGGAATCCACCTAATTTCCAGGATACTGACGTCTCTATGCGTACTAGCCGCCCTGTGAAACAAAACATGATTACACACGTACCCGAGACTGAGAGTAGTAACTTATTTTATTCTAGCAGTAATAGTGAACCCCAAGACCAAGAGTACCAGCCTAATTATGATAATTACTATACTGAAGAAAACGGACAGACCGAAAATTATAATTTTTATATTGATAATGCAGAATGCGCGCAATATGAATCAGAAGTTCAGGAAGAGACCGCAAATTTTTCTATACTAGCCTCGACGAGCAACCACCCGAAATGATTTATTTAAATTGCAATAGTATAAATAGATCACCGCATATTTATATACCCGAAATTGATGCTAATTTAATGATAGATACAGGAAGCACAAGAAGTTTCATTAGCCCCGCTATAGCTGATAGATATTTTCAGGCATATAAATATAACGAACCATTTGAGGTTATAAGTACTCATGCACGTAGCTCACATAATGAAGTAATTTATATACCTCTGTTAAAATCTTTTAAAAGCACGTGTAAGCATAAATTTTATATATACGACGTCGATAGGCGATACGACGGTTTAATCGGTTCGGATCTACTTAAAATATTAAATGCAACAATTGATATGAAAAATCAAATACTACGGACACAAAATACCGAAATACCTATAATATACAGCCCCACTTGCGAAATCACATTAGAACCCCGTACAGAAACACGCGTCAAAGTACCGACTGACCTAGATAACGGTGATGCAATTATTGAGTTTAAAGATTTCGGAGATAATGTGAGAATGCCTGCTGCTATAGTCAGGTGCATAGATTCGTTTGCTACAACTGTTATTCAAAATGCTTCCCAAAATAGGGTAACCTTTACATTTGCAGAACCACTGATGACAACAAGACTTGATGACAATATACGCGTAAACAACTTAACGATTGACAATTTGAATAATTATGAGATTGACGAATTACTAAAAGAAAACTTATCAAAGTTACGTCTAGATCACACCAACACTGAAGAACGCGAAGCGATAGAAAAACTGTGCTTTGAATATAGAGACATATTTTATTGCGATAAATTACCGCTTTCATTTAGTAACCAGGTAAAACATCAGATAAGAACAAAAAATGAAGACCCGATCTTTATACGACCATACAGACTTCCACCCTCACAAAATGCTGAAATACAGAAACAGACGGAAAAACTTTTAAAGGACAACGTAATACAAGAATCGTTCTCACCATGGAGTGCTCCAGTGCATCTAGTTCCAAAAAAGATGGATGCCTCAGGGGAACAGAAATTCAGGATGGTAATTGACTATAGACGTTTAAACGAACTGACAACAGATGACAAATACCCTTTACCCAATATTAACGACCTTTTTGACAAATTGGGAAAGTCAACGTATTTTAGTACCCTTGACCTTGCTAGTGGGTACCACCAAATTGAAGTTGAAAAGGGTGACAGACCAAAAACTGCCTTTACGACCCCATCAGGACATTATGAATTTAAACGCATGCCGTTCGGACTAAAGACAGCCCCTGCAACTTTTCAACGGGCAATGGACAATGTGTTAAGAGGATTACAAGGGATCCATTGTTTAGTATATCTTGATGACATAATCATTTACGCAAATAGTTTACAAGAACACATAGAAAAACTGAGAAAAATCTTTGACCGACTTAGACAGACGAATTTTAAAGTTACTTTAGACAAGTGTGAGTTTCTACGTAAAGAAGTGCTTTACCTTGGACACAAAATCACTAAACACGGCCTAGAACCAAATGACGACAAAATTAGAGCAGTTCTTGATTTCCCACTCCCTCGCACACAAACTGAAATTAAAAGTTTCTTAGGTTTAGTTGGCTACTATCGAAAATTTATAAAAGACTTTTCAAAGATTACACAACCCCTGACATCATGCCTAAAAAAGAAAAATAAAGTCGAAATAACCCCTGGTTATATTACAGCTTTTCAAAAATGTAAAGAGCTACTTGTTAATGCCCCGATACTGCAGTTTCCCGATTTTTCCAAGCCTTTTATCTTGACTACGGACGCGTCTAATTACGCTCTGGGTGCCGTCCTTTCACAAGGTTCCGTTGGAAGTGACAAGCCGATTGCATACGCGAGTCGTACTCTAAACGACGCGGAAACGCGCTACAGTACTACCGAAAAGGAACTGCTAGCTATAGTATGGGCAGTAAAGCATTTTCGCCCCTATCTTTATGGCCGAAAATTTATAATATACACGGACCACCGTCCATTGGCGTGGCTCAACTCACTTAAAGAACCAGGAAGTAAATTGACTAGATGGAAATTACGCCTTTCAGAATTTGACTTTGACATTATATACAAAAACGGAAAACAAAATAGTAACGCAGACGCATTATCACGAATAAAATTAAACGTACTTACCAATAAAAATGACGACTCCTCCATGCAGGTTAATCTCGATGACACTGAAAGATCTAACAGTTCGGTAATAGTATTGGATACTTCGGCTTCGGAAACGTCTGATACACCCTTACCTGAAGATGTCCCAATGACTTGCCCAGCTCGTTCTCCCTCGTCGAGTACAATCACTGCATCCTCGATACCTGAAACTATTCACTCTGCTGAAGATATCGATACCAGTGGTATTCCAATTTTAGATGAAGCCATAGATACAAAGCCAAACCAAATTCTAGTCTTTACCTGGAACAGAAATCAAACATTAGTAAAAGATCTATCACGAGATAAACAAAAGGTATTTGAAATACACTTACCTGTAGATAATCCAGATTTAATAAAGAAATTTCTCCTAGAATATATAAAACCTAAAATTAAATATTTCTTTTATTTTGAGGATCAAAGACACCGCACTCAATTCACTGATGCTGTTATCAAACTATTTAAAAAAGACACAGTTAAATGTTATGAATGCAATAAAAGAGTAATATATATAGAAGACGAAGATGAACAGCGTGCCGTTACACTTAAATATCACTGCGGTAAAACGAGCCACCGCGGCATTAGAGAAACCATAATGAAATTAAAGCGTAATTATTACTGGCAAAATATGGATCTAACAGTTTCCGCAATAATAAATTCCTGTGAGATATGTAAAACACAAAAATATGACCGTAAACCTTTAAAACCCCAGCTGCAACTTACTCAAACACAGACTAAACCGTTTAGTGAAATTTTCATGGATTTATTCTCTATAGAGGGCAAATACTTTCTTACTATCATAGATGCTTTCAGTAAATTAGGCCAAGCTTTTGAAATATCTAATCGCTCTACACCTGAAGTTGTTCGTGCATTGATAAAATATTTCTCATTTTACGGCGTACCTAACCGAATAAGTGCCGACCCCGGTACGGAATTCAATAATAATTTATTAAAAGAGACACTGCAGTTTTACAAAATAGATTTACATATAGGCACCCCGCATAACCCGAATTCTATGGGCCTAATAGAACGTTTTCATTCAACTATTATAGAGATCTATCGTATTGCAAAATATGAACATAAAATAACAGACGCAGCTAGTGTAATGACATACGCAGTTATGTCTTATAATCAATCAATTCACTCTGCAACTGGCCTTACGCCATTCGAAGTTGTCTTCGGACATACCGATTCTAATAGTACGTTTGAAGTAGACTTTAACAAACAATTTACATAACAATTGATAAGCGACCATATGAAGCGTACAAAATACCTATACAAATACCTAACAGATAAATTAATAAAAGATAAAGCAAAGGTTATACAAAAACGTGGCGGAGAAACCTCTTTTGATATACAAGAAGGGGATACTATATATGTAAAAGGCGTAAATACAAGACGAAGCAAGGATAAACCGCGCTTCCAAAAGGCGCAAGCCTCTGGCGAAATCAACAGAAATACTTGTCCTGCTACTATTAAAAATCGTGACACGAAAGTACCTATTAAGGACATTAAACGACCTTCACAGGTACCTCCTCGCATTCATGGCGCTGATCGTGAGGATCCACAGCCTTCAACTTCAAAGGATCGATAAAAATCCTGGAGTGATGCTGATGAAACAAGGTCAAGCTAGCATAAGTTATGATAAGTGGACTATTATTAAGGTTTTAAATTTAAGTATTATACAAGAGGAATTAGAGTTAAATATAAATAGATATAGGAATTTAAATCAACATGTAAAAGAATACTTTCGTAAGAAAACCCCAAATTTCCAATTATTGAATGTAAAGCTCCAAACAGATTATGTTATGAACTCTACTACTAACAAATTAAGACAACTAGCCCCATCAATTAGAATAAAACGTGGAATCCTAAATCCTCTCGGATCTATTATAAAACTTATTACTGGTAACCTAGACCATGACGATGCTATCAGGTACGAAAAGATGATTAGTTCTCTACAGACACGTCAGGACACACAAATGAAAAGAATGACTAGTATCTGAAATGTCTCAGAGTCTGGTAAAAATAACAAATTCCACAAATAGTAATTTTATTCAAATAGATAAAGAATTGTGGGAAGTAAGGAAAATCATAAATAAAACAATAGACGGTAACATAATACATAATTTTATTATTGTATATAACCTATTTCTACACAATTTCCAATTATTGTATAGCCATTTAAATGAGATCGAAACCTGTATAGCGTTCAGTAAGTTAAGAATATTGCATCAGTCCCTTGTGAACTCGGATGAGTTAATGAAATTGTTACTAGAGATAGAAAAATATAACAAACTCGTTTACCCAGTAAGCTTTGATAATTTAGTTAATATTGAACAGTGTATAGAGTTAAAAGCCTATTCTAAAGGAAATCAAATAACGTTTATTTTAGACATACTGTTCAAGACAGTTTAAATACAAGAAAAATGAATACTTGTTTGGTTTTTAAGATTTACAATAGATGTCGCTAGTATCGTTTAAGAACTCGATATGGTTTGGTTTATCTTATGTATGAGGTCGGTAAGGAATTATACGGTCACCAGAACCAGCTCAGAACAGAACCCCGGGTTTTTATTTATATCCCAGTAGGGTTCCCAACCAGGTCAATTTGTACCAAACCACCACCTTCAGCAGTGGTGTTGTTCATTGGTCCTACGAGGCCGGATTCTTGAAGAATTTCGTCGGTATTCGGAACGTACCCATCCTCCCCCGTACTCGCAGTGGATCGCTGCGGCAAGGTACGGGTACAAGGTACAGCAGCAGCCGACAGCAACAGCAGTTCAGCGGGACGCCACTAGAGGGCGCCACCAGTACGACTTCAATCAGTGAGTGAAAAGTGCAACAGTGAGTACAATCAATCAATCATTTAGTATATTGAAGTGCAGTTTTACCTTTTAAACATTTTGAACCTTATTTATATAGACAAACTTAACTTTGAAGAATTTATAAGAAATTGAGACTTCAAAAATTTCAAGATACATAATTTTAAACTTAGAATATTTTGCATGATAGTTTTAAGGACTTAGAATAATTCTCGTAAAAACGACGGAACGGGGAATCCACGCCCGGTTTCTGCCAGATTGTCAAACACTTAGAAAATTTTAGCGATTTTGTTCATCGACTTAGAAAATTTTGATGTTTTATTTATAAACTGTCTTGTTAATTATTAGCTTGGAGCTTTATTTTAAATTACTTATACTGAAAATGGATAAGCTACTTAATGTACTAAAAGATCATCAAAATGTTATTGAAAAAAACTACACAAATTTTAAAAAGTCCCCAAAGGATAGAATTACTTTAGAGTACATAGAAATTAGACTGGAAATGTTGGAAAAGGAATGGTCTAAATTTAGGGAGGCAAACACGAAACTTTATGAGAGTTATGACTTAGAAGACATGAATGTAACTGAAATTGAGAGCATTTATGATTCTACTGAAGAGATCTATATAGGCTATAAATGTTTGATGAAAACGACTCTCAGCAAGATTCGAGTTCATATCGAACAAGCACCCCCAGTAAGTTTGGCTAATAACGATAATCCTTCAAGCAATTCGTTTGTTAAGCTGCCGAAAATTTCTATTCCAACATTTTCGGGCAAATACGGAGAGTGGACTACATTCCATGATTTGTTTACATCGCTTGTGCACAAAAATAGAGATCTTGATAATGTTCATAAGTTACATTATTTAAAAAGCCATCTCACTGGAGAGGCAGAACAACTTATAAGACATACGCCTATTACAGAGGCTAATTATATGGTGTGTTGGTCTCTGTTAAAGAAGAGGTACAGTAACAAAAAATATTTGTCAAACTGCATATTAAAGAGGCTTTTTAGTCAAAAACGCATGCATACTGAGTCCGCTAGTGCACTGAAAGATTTGTTAGACACAACGAACGACTGTTTAAGTGCTCTTAAAAATCTAAACATCGATGTGTCTACATGGGATGTGATTATCATACACATTGTCACTTTTAAATTAGATTCTGAAACGCGTAAGCAGTGGGAATTGAGCATTGGTACTACCGACTCCAACGATTTGCCAACCTTTCATCAATTCCAAGGTTTCATGGAAAATCGTTATCGGGCATTAGAGTGCATTGAGCCTCAACGGTCAGTGGCTCACCAGGACAACCGTAGTTCACATAACCAAAAACCAAAGGTAATGTTAGCTACTAAATCATCTAATATACGTTGTGAATACTGTAGCGAGACACATAAACTTTGTTTTTGTAAGAAATTTTCTAAACAATCTATTGAGAGTCGGCGAGACTTTGTGGCAAAAAACAAGATTTGTTTTAATTGTTTGGGCAGCAATCACAGCGTATATGAGTGTAAGAAACCTACTAGCTGCAAAATATGTAACAAGCGTCATCATTCATTGTTGCACCCTAGTGAATCGTCTGGTAATAAGGATCAAATCAATACTGATGGTAGTGGTAGTTCATCTTCTACAACTACTAATCAAGTTGTTTCTTGTTTATCTACGGGGAAGTCTAGTACTAGACAGGTTTTATTAGCCACTGCGCTAATAAATGCCGAGTCGAGATCGGGAGAGCTCCAGACGGTTCGCGCATTGCTTGATCAAGGCTCCCAGGCTTGTTTTATCACGGAATCGACGGTTCAATTACTACATCTAAAGAAAGTTCCTATTAGAGGTATAGTATCTGGATTAGGTGCTAATAGCTCAACGACCGCGAAACATATGGTTAATTTTACTATACATTCACGAATAGATCGCGAGTTCAAGATTCAAGTCAATGCATACGTTTTAAATAAGATTACTTCATACTTGCCTGAGAGGGAAATCAATGTTGCTGCGCTTGGTTGGGCTAACTTCAATAATTTGTGTTTAGCAGATCCAGATTTTATTAGACCTAACAGAATTGATATTCTGTTGGGTGCAGATATCTATAGTTGCATTTTAAAGGCGGGTGTAACGAAGAATTCTTATGGCAATCTAATAGCCCAAAGCACGGCTTTTGGGTGGATTGTGTCAGGCACAATTGGCAATGTAAACAACACTAATTCGAAAGGTGTTAATAATATAAGGTAATGCATGCTCAAGTGAATGAAGATGATATGTTGCGAAAATTTTGGGAAATTGAAGAAAAATTAAGTCCAAATAAAATACTTACTCTCGAAGAACAGAAATGTGAGGAATTTTATAATGCAACTACAAAAAGAGATGACGAGGGCAGGTATATTGTTAAGTTACCCTTTCGTAACGAGGTAGTTCATTGTACAGGAGGAAACTCTCGAAAAATAGCAGAAAATAGATTCAAATCGTTGGAAAAAAGGTTAGAGAAAGACAAACAGTTGAAAAACAGTTATGCAGAAGTAATTAAGGAGTATTTAGAACTAGGGCACATGAGAGCAGTAAATAAGTACGATGATATGAAGGAGGAAGCCGTCTACCTGCCTCATCATGCTGTCGTCAGACATGACAAGACGACCACCAAGGTAAGGGTTGTTTTCAATGCTTCAGAGAAGAATAGCAAAGGTATATCATTGAATGATTCGTTAATGATCGGTCCCACGTTACAGCCTGAGTTAAGACATACGATTTTAAAATGGCGTATGCACAAAATTGGTCTGGTGGCAGATATTATCAAAATGTACCGTCAGGTAAGAATTTCTAAAGAAGATGCCGTTTACCAGCGCATTCTTTGGCGGGAGAATCCAACCAAGGAAATTGAGGATTACGAATTGATGACGGTAACCTTTGGAACGGCTTCAGCACCATACCAAGCTGTAAGAACTTTACGTCAAGTTGCATATGACGAAGGAGAAAACTACAACCTTGCGAAGGACAAAGTTCTGGATAGTTTTTATATGGACGATTTGATGACAGGTTGTAGTACTGTAGAAGAAGGAGAGCAAATATATAAAGAGATAACAGAATTATTAGGCAAAGGTGGGTTCAAACTACAGAAATGGAACAGTAATAGTCAGAGTCTATTAGATATAATCAAAACAGTTGAACAAGATACAACTACAGGACAAATAAGAACACAAGAAAAAAACCAAGGTCAAAATAATAAAAGCGCAATAACAAACATAAAGGACAATCAGGATAAGGAATTAAATATAAAGATGGACAGTACAATTAAAATTCTAGGACTTACCTGGCAACGTGAAGAAGATCTCTTTCAGTACTCAGTGAAAATCCCGCAACCTACAACTGCACCCGTAACTAAAAGGTCTATTATAGCAGATATAGCGCGGTTATTTGACCCACTCGGTTGGTTGGCTCCATGTGTGGTAGTGGCTAAAATATTTATCCAAAAATTGTGGCTTGCAGGTGTTAGTTGGGATGAAAATCTAAACACTGAACTAATACAAGAGTGGAACACTTACCGCAATGAGTTACCGTTACTTACTAAGGTTAAGATCTCGCGTTGGCTGGGTACAATATCAGGTGATACATTAGAGCTTCACGGGTTTTGCGACGCTTCCAAGGCAGCATACTCGGCGGTTGTTTACTTGCGTCTAATTGACGAGTCACAAAATGTCAGGGTCACTTTATTAGTTGCAAAGACTAGGGTGGCTCCAATAAAACAGGTAAGCATTCCAAGGTTAGAGTTATGTGGAGCCGTACTCCTGGCTCAGCTACTGTCTGAAACGGCAGAAGTTTTAAAAATAGAAAAAGACAACATACGTGCGTGGACTGATTCTACGGTAGTTTTGGCTTGGCTTAACAGTCATCCCAGCAAGTGGAAGACCTTTGTGGCTAACAGAACTTCCAGCATTTTAACAACGGTAGGATCTCCACAATGGTTTCATGTCTCTACAAAGGAAAACCCAGCAGACTGTGCGTCAAGGGGATTATTACCCAGTTCGTTTATTGAACACGAATTGTGGTTACATGGACCATTATTCCTCCAGCACAAAAGTATTAAATACAATAGGCCAAGCAACCCAAATATAGATTTAGAATCATCCACAAAGGTGCATATTAGTATAGTCCCAGAAGAAACTGAAGAGATCTTTAAAAGGTTTTCTTCACTAGCAAGGCTAATTAGAGTTGTAGCATATTGTCGTAGATTTTTAAAGAAAGATACAGTATTCTCAGAATATTTGCAGAAGAATGAAATAAAGTTATCGCTAGAATGTTGTATTAAGAAAGTGCAACAAGAAGCATTTTCTACTGAATTCAATCAATTACGAAACAAAGGACTCTTACAGTTTAAATCCAGCAAACTGAAATCTCTCTGCCCTTTTCTTGATGACAAAGATATTATTCGAGTTAGAGGTAGGATTGAAAAGGCACACATTGACGAACAACAAAAGCATCCGATAGTTATGCCGAGTTCTAGTCATCTTACTCACCTGATTATAGCAGACGCTCATATAAAGACCCTCCATGGAGGCCTCCTGCTGATGACTAATTACCTAAGAACCGCCTATTGGATCATTGGAGCTAGGAACCTAGTAAAAAAGCATGTCCGTCAATGTGTCATTTGTGCAAAACAGAAAGCCGATACTAAAAATCAGTTGATGGGTTCACTTCCATCAGTCCGCGTCACGCCAAGTAGAGCCTTTTTACATAGCGGAGTTGATTACGCAGGTCCTATTAAAATAAGAACATCTAAGGGTCGCGGGCATCATTCTTATAAAGGGTATTTATGCCTATTTGTATGTATGTCTACACGTGCCGTACACCTGGAAGTAGTAAGTGACATGACTACCCAAGCATTCTTAGCTGCCTTCCGCCGTTTTGTGTCTAGACGTGGTCACTGTGCCAAGATTTGGAGCGACAACGGAACAACGTTCGTAGGGGCATCCAGAGAGTTGAAGCAGTTATTATCCATTCAGTCATCAATAGCCGAACATCTTGAAGCACACGGTACTGAATGGCATGTCATTCCTCCAAAAAGTCCGAATTTTGGTGGACTTTGGGAATCTGGGGTGAAGTCTACAAAGTTTCACCTCAAAAGAGTGATAGGGGACAGTACTATGACATACGAAGAAATTAGTACATTACTTTGCCAAATAGAGGCTTGCTTGAACTCGCGACCTATGAGTATCATTAACTCTGAAGACCCCGGTGAGCCACTACCTTTGACTCCTGGTCACTTTCTGATCGGGGAACCAATAGTTCATGTACCCGATTACAATTATGAAGGTTCCAATGTAAATTTATTAACCCAGTGGCAGTTTGTGCAAAGAATGGTGCAATCGTTTTGGAGACGGTGGTCTCAGGAATATCTTGCCACGCTGATGAATAGGTATAAATGGTCAACTCAGGTGCCGGAACCAAGGATTGGCGATATTGTATTGATTAAGGAGGATGATATGCCGCCAAGTCGTTGGTTATTAGGTCGAATCGAGCAAAAACATCCTGGTGATGATAACATAACCCGTGTGGTCACATTACGTGCGGGCTCCTCTATTTTCAAAAGACCAACCTCCAAAATTTGTATACTGCCTGTTGCAAATTAATAGGGCTTACTATGCTTGTTATTAGACTTAAAAATTTAAACTTGTTATTTTGTTTAATGTTTACTTAGTACTATTTTTAAGATCATAGTTTTAATTATTTATATTTTGTGTTTGCTCAAAATACGTTAAGTGTAATGAATTTAAACTTACGTTAATTTATCAATCAACTTTTATTGTTTTAACCTCACAATAATTTAAATTTTGATTTCATTAACTAACAATGGAGTTGCTATGAATTGTTACACATGTTTAAAATTTTATAAGAACATTCCGTCACTAATGTTCTTGGTGGGCGGTATGTTCAAGACAGTTTAAATACAAGAAAAATGAATACTTGTTTGGTTTTTAAGATTTACAATAGATGTCGCTAGTATCGTTTAAGAACTCGATATGGTTTGGTTTATCTTATGTATGAGGTCGGTACGGAATTATACGGTCACCAGAACCAGCTCAGAACAGAACCCCGGGTTTTTATTTATATCCCAGTAGGGTTCCCAACCAGGTCAATTTGTACCAAACCACCACCTTCAGCAGTGGTGTTGTTCACATACCTTTAATTAAAGACGAAATTTATATATATTATAAAGTTATTCCTATACCCATTACCGATTCCTATAACCAAACGAAAATTATAATTCCTAAATATCCTTACCTCATAGTAAAAGGTTCCATAATGGTCTCGCTCTCCCGGCCATGCTTCGAGCTTCACGAGGCAACGTACCTGTGCTACGAAGATATGTCTCGGCTACCCATAGTAGATAGCTGTATACAAGCGCTAATGAAATTTTCTAAAAATATAAGCTCTTGTTATCCTATATCAGTGGAACTTAATGATGTTAAAATAGAGCCAGTAGAGAAACAGAGATGGATTCTCTATAGTAAAGCTGAAAACATACTTACCAAAATCTGTAATGGTGAGATAACTAAAGATAATATAAAAGGTACTTACCTTCTCACTCTCGACGATCGCTGTGATGTCGAAATAGGTGAAACCACACTGAAATCTCATCATTTTTTCACAAGTAGAGTAGAGTCTACAAAACTACCGATAATCAACCTCCCAGAAGTTGCCGCCACCGAGCTACAATTCCAACGAGAACCCATTAATTTGGATACCAGTGATTTGACGAATCTTCAGAATTTAAACAATTTAGTGAAAATCAGTGAAAGTGAAGTGAAAGATAGCTATGAAAAAGATAATAGTGTAAACGGTGTTAATGTCGCTATTATAGCGTTATATATAATCTTATTTTTGTCTATTTCCATTTTTATAACTTATGAGTGTATGAAATTTAACTGTTTGTATCGAAATAATCAGAGCGATCAAATTAATAATCCCTCTGATAATTTCGAAGCTATGGGGGGAGGAGTTATGTCAGCTCCAGGCATTCCTAGCTCTATCACAATGTGTTGAGAGCGCAGGGCTACGTGGGTGAGCCCCGCTGACACAGCAAACTGGATGTTATGTCTGAGCCTGGCGTCGCGCATTCGTAGAGATAAGAATTAGTTCTTAGATTTATTATTAAGATCATTTTTGTAACTGTTTTAATTCAGTCTTCAATAAATTCTCGTCTTGAACAGACTCCTTTTTTTTTTTTAAAAAACATTCGGGTTAGTCCTCCACACTTAACTACCTACGAAATAGACATTTATTTTTATTATGTGCAGTGTACATACCACCAGAGAGTAGCGAGAGTGAATATTTGTTACTTTTTAAATTTATTGAGAAATATTGCGATAAATATCAAAAAGTAATGGTGATAGGTGATTTTAATTTGTATTCATGTTCAACTAGTACAAATGATTACTATGAATATTTTAAAACATACTGTGGATTTACTCAGTGGAACAAAATAGGAAATTGTAATGATCGTTTATTAGATCTCGTCTTAACAACATTCGCGGAAGCCGAAAGTGTGAGTGTCGGTGAGTCGGAATCGCCGTTAGTGTCAGTGGATGTGCAACATCCTCCGCTGGAAGCACTCGTAAGTGTTTGCCACAACCATTCTACTGACCAGAGTGCACTTGTAGTTGATGACGACACAAAAAATCATTTGGGTTGGAATTTTTACAAGGCTGATCTTAGAACATTATACGCATTAATTGCGGGCGTGGACTGGTCACCTTTGTATGATTGTAATGTGGAGATGGGGTTAAATTATTTTTATGACACATTAGACACAATTTTTTATAAATGTGTTCCAAAAAAGAGCTCCGGCTCCACTTCCAGGTCAAAGTACATATATCCTGATTGGTTCACAACTGAAATTATTGATAGCTTGAAACAAAAGTATTTTCTTCATAAATGTTATAAAATTAGTAAATTAGAGGCAGACTATAAAAGATTCTCGGAGTGTAGGGCAAAAGTGAAACAGATGATTATGCATGCAAAGAAACAATATCAACAACAAGTTCAAAGTCGATTGTCGGAAGATCCGCGGTCGTTTTGGAGTTATGTCAATTCTAAAAGGGGTAATAAAAACACATCAAAAATAATAAAGGACGGCGTAGTGTTAACAAATGGGCAATGCGTAAAAGAGTTTGCGGATTATTTTGAATCGGTGTATAACCCGGAAATGCCTAGGCTGGATGTGAGTACAGCTTTGTTTGAGGCAGGGGAGAGTGGGGCGTATCGAGTTCACATCGATGAATTGAAATTAGGTGATGTTCTACGAGCGCTTCAGCAACTCAAACCTAAAAAAACAGCCGGTCCGGACGGAATCCCGCCCTACATCTTTAAGGATTGTCGACTAGTGTTAGCTCAACCATTACTGCACATTTTTAATTTATGTTTAAAGTCTGGTGTTTTTCCTGAAATATGGAAAACTACGCGTGTGGTTCCGGTGACAAAAGGAAAATCTGAAAACGTGATCGAGGGTCATAGACCAGTGGCGATACTGTCAATCCCGGCTAAAGTGTTTGAGTCAGCTGTTAACAATAGCATTTTTCCACAGGTCAGCGCTCAACTTTCTGACGCTCAGCACGGTTTTAGGCCAACTAAGAGTACCGCCACTAATCTTATGAGCCATATGTTATCCATAGCGCCGACCGTAGACGGTGGGGGGCAGGCGGATACGGCTTATTTCGACTACAAAAAAGCTTTTGACTTAGTCGATAACGACAGGTTACTGTCGAAGTTTGCAGGGTTTGGCTTCTCCCCACAGTTGCTGAAGTTTTTTGCAAGCTATCTGAGCGATAGAAAGCAGTATGTGGAGTACGCGGGACACTCTTCTAGGGCGTATTTCACAAGATCGGGAGTAAGTCAGGGCAGTAATCTTGGTCCCTTGCAATTTCTTCTAATGATAAATGACCTTCCGCAAGTGGTACAAGAGGCAAAATGCTTACTGTTCGCTGACGACCTCAAACTGACAATGACATTACATGTCCAGACGATTGCAGAAGGCTCCAGTGTGATATTGATAGGGTGGTTACTTGGAATAAACAAAACTGTTCAGAGTTCAACTCATCGAAATGTGTAGCCATTACTTTCTCGCGGTTGCGCAACCCGGTCCAATACGATTACAATATCAACGGGGTGGTTTTACATAAGGTGACTGAGATTAGGGACCTAGGCGTGACCTTTAGTACTAATCTGTCATTCGGCGTGCATATTTCTAAGATATGTAAGAGGGCTTTTAGAAATCTAGGGTTTGTATTGCGTACTGTGAAGTGCTTCACAAACATAAATGCAATTATATGTCTTTACAACACACTGGTTCGCAGTCAATTAGAAGTGAATTCCATGATCTGGGATCCTCATGAAGCTAAATATGCACTCATGTTAGAAAAAATACAAAACAAGTTTGTGAGGTATATCTACATGAGGCTATACGGTGTTTACCCATTTTATCCGTTAATGTATCCTACATTATTCATCTTAGGTATGGTTGGATATGAAGAACTAAAGGTTAGAAGACGACTTGCACTGATAACATACGTGTTTAAAGTGTTGAGAGGGGTTATTTTTCATGCTGATGTGCTATCTCAGTTGTGTTTATCTGTGCCAGATAGGTACGTTTGGCGCCGCCGCCAGCTGCCACTGCTGGCGGTGCCTTACGCACGGACCAGCTTGATGCGGGAAGCTCCACTGACGCGAGCGGTGTGTACACTTAACGTCGTGGCAAATGAGGTCGACCTGTTTTGTTGCACTTTGAGTGAATTCACACGTATATCATTAAAGATAATTTGTTACAAACTAGGTATGTAGGCTTCTCTATCGCAATAGACTCGCTCTGTAAAGGTAGATGTAAGTGAATAAATAAATAAATAAATAAAAATAAATAAATAAAATAATTGGTAGATGGGTTGCGACTCAAAGCGTGCCATTGATGATCCTGCTCTATACTCTATTTCAAAATCAAATTCCTGCATTTGAGTCCACCAACGGGCTACACGAGGGATCATATCACGCTTCATAAAGGTGGCTCTTATCGAGTTGCAATCAGTAACTATTTTGAAATTAATTCCTACCAGGTACACTCTAAATTTTTGTAAAGAAGCTACGACGGCCAAAGTTTCTAAATCATACGAACAATAGTTTTGTTCCTCGGGACTGGTCTGCCTACTAAAATAGGCTACCGGTTTTAAAATATTTTCCGTATCTTTTTGTAAAAGTATACCCGCGATACCTATTTTGCAAGCGTCTGTGTGCAATTCTGACAGCTTTTGGATTGTACAGAGCTAATATTGGCTTCTGTACTAGTGTCGACTTGAGATTTTCAAATGCTTTTTGTTGGTCAGGCCCCCATACCCAAACAGCTTTGTCCTTTAGCAGTTGAGTTAAGGGTTTTGCGATAATCGAAAACCCCTTTACAAACCTACGAAAAAAACTAGTTAGTCCTAAAAATTGTCTTACGGTGTGTTTGTCTACAGGTGTTTTGAATTCTTCTACGGATTTCAATTTATCAGAACCCGGTTGGATACCCTTACTGGAAATAATAAAGCCTAAATAGTTAACAGGCCGCCCAAAGAAAACACATTTAGACAATTTAAGTGTAAGACCA
The DNA here is from genome assembly GCA_947044815.1 of Apomyelois bistriatella. Taxonomy (NCBI): domain Eukaryota; kingdom Metazoa; phylum Arthropoda; class Insecta; order Lepidoptera; family Pyralidae; genus Apomyelois; species Apomyelois bistriatella. The sequence goes on along the minus strand of OX345709.1, from coordinate 10,109,479 downwards.
GCTTCAGCTAACAATACTAAAACAGACTAATTTTTCCATTCCTTTGATGGTTTTTGACGGAATAATTATGTCATCTAGGTAAGCCATAGCTTCTTTATGACGTAAACCACCCAAAACCTGATGCATCATTCGTTGGAATGTTGCTGGGGCATTTGCCAAACCGAAGGGCATTCTGTTAAATTCATAATGGCCCTCCGGCGTGACGAAAGCTGTTTTATGTCGATCCTGCTCCTTGATGGGTATTTGGTAATATCCAGACGCCATATCAAGGGCAGTAAAGAACTCATTACCAGCTAATGCATCAATTTGATCGTCAATAAGAGGCATTGGGTAGTTTTCGCGGACAGTATTTTTATTCAAGGCTCTGTAGTCGATTCAAAGGCGATATTCGCCGCTTTTTTTTCCGCACTAGAACTATAGGGCTAGCAAAAGGAGAGACTGAAGGTCGGATAATGTCATTTTCTAAAAGTTCACTCACCATTTCTCGAACTACTTCCTTTTCTTTCATAGCTAATCTATAGGGTCTGTAAACTACTGGTTCACCATTTTTGCAAGTCAATGCTCATTTCACAAACAGACGAGCGTCCTAACTCGGAAAGAGAAAAAGCGAAACAATGCCGATATTTATTTAGTAATATTAATAATTCATCAACCACAGTCTGATCAAAATTACCTGTTATATTTAAATCGGAAGCAGTAATAAGATTCCTTGGTTGATTTTTGAATTCAGAAACAAGTAGAACATTGCAATTGATTTCCTGATTCGCAATAATACCGCGTGCAATCAATATATCTTTAGTTAAATTTAGAGGGTTAGAACTCAAATTGTTAATTATTAATTTCCCATTACCGTTGTCGTCAAATTGAAAAAGCCCCTCCGGGATATAATAGGTGTTGTTTGAATCATTACGCAAGCCTCCGACAATGTAAAGTTCCCCTTCATATTTTGGCTCAGCATATACTTCTAAAATACCCAAACCAGTTATTTGAGTAAATTTTAGGTAAAGAATTTTTATTTTATTAGATTTATTTATGTCTTTAAAATTATTATACAAAATATCAAAGTGATCGTTAGTTTTCTGAATCATTATATGATGCTGTTCAGTGAAGGTTTGTCCTATCATAATAGAAACTTCCATAACAGCATCAGGTACAACCAGTAGTTCTACACTAGCACTCACCCCATCAATTTCTACCTCGGCATTAATTTTACCCAAAGTATGGACTACGGAATTACCGAACCCTCGCAAAACTGGTAAATTATTTTTATTTATGTAAATGGCTCCTAATGTATGCAACTGCGATTGTTTAATCATTGAGCATTCACTACCAAGATCAACGAAGGAATCCATCTTTATACCATTAACATGTACATCCTTAAAATATTTATTTGAAAATTTACTACCATTGGCAACTATATTAACGGATTTCTCAGTTTCTGTTTTAAATGTAGTAGTAGGGACTGGATTTTTAGTGTAACATTGTTCCGTTTCATGACCTATCCTGTGACACCTTGTACATTTTTTTAATGGTTCGAGACATTGGCGTACAAAATGGCCTTCCTTTTTACAATTATTACAACGTTGAGCTTTATCTTTTAGACCTATATTCTTTGTTTGAGAATCTAAAGAAGCAGATTGATTTTTATTAGTAACTTTACGTTCTGGGATTGGTTTTACATTTCTAGCATTCTTCAAGTAACTAAGCAATTTATCAAGGTCTTCATACTGAGCTGCCTCGGCACCTAGCCTAACTGCTCTGTCATCAATGCCATGCAGAACGCATTCTACTGCTCGTTTGCCAGTTATATTACACCGATTAATGAGCGTAACTTTTTCATAAAAATATTCTTCAAGGGAATCATTGAAACGAGCGCGCCTAGCTAACATGTCTGCAAGCATCTGTCCGTAGTTTTCTTCAGAAGGGAATGCGGATAACAATTTTGTCTGCCACTCACTCCAAGAAAAGAACACCGATGGCAATCCTTCATACCATCGTTTTGCGACACCTTGAAGTTTAGGAATAGCGAAATGAACAATTTGTTTCTCATTCCACGAATACCATTCGGCAGCTTCGTTAACTTTACGTATCCACATTGCCATCGTTTGTTCTTTTCTTGCAGGGTCAAATTCAGGAATACTATCTTTAAAAGAGCCTATTTTATCACTATCCGGAATCAAAGATTTTAGTGTTTGTAAAAGCACGTTTAGATTAGCAGGTAAATTATTTGATAAAAAATCACCACTGCCAATATTTGGATCAGTGGTGTTACCTTCTGATCCTTGCGTAGTTGAAGCTAGAGGCTCAGCCGTTGCTGTTGTGGCCCGCTGCTCTGGACTACGTTGCACGCCGCGAAGCCGGCTGCTGTGCTCGTAGCGTCGGCTGCTGTGCTCGTAGCGTCGGCTGCTGCTGCAGCGCTCGTTGCCGCGCGGCGAGTGGTGATGCCCTGGCTGGGAGCTACACCCGCCATGACAATCATCAGACTGCTTGCCTGGTGATCGGTTACGTAGCGGACTACGCGACCGATGTCTGCAAGATTCGCGACCATGCGAATCATCGCACCGAGACCGGCTGCGTAGATGCCGGCTGGCACGTCGATGCTGGGACGGGCTCCGCGCCCGCCGATCCACGCAACGCCTCACAGAGGCGCGCGAATGGCTGCAAGACGGACTTCGCGCCCGGCGTCGGCCTCTTCCATTGTCTCTCGGATCTCTTCCCAACAGCGGAGACTTTTCCCGTATATTTTCCATAATCCCTGATAACACACAAAAAAGAAAAAGAACAAGTAAACAGTATAAAAAAAAAATAGATTACCTATCCCACTTCTGAAATGTGAAATAAAAGAGACTTATTTGATTTTAAATAAATTTAATTATGTAATTATAATTTATATAATTATATCAAATAAAATTAAGGCACTTAAAAAGGGGATATTTAATAACAGAAATAAGTTAATATTCAGTTTTAAAAATAAATGCATCAATATTCCATTTAATAATAATCTAATAAAAGGTATAAACATTATACGTTCAAAATATAGAAAATTCAGTGAAATTACAAAAGAATAACATGATAATATTTTTAAAAGAAAATAACAACACTTACAATGTTAGATGTTGACTCCACGAACGTTCGAAACAGAATAGGCCGAGGCAATGGCGACATCTCGTTTTTATTCAAAATAGTGGGGATGGCGCCATTTCCGTCAGTTTAATAATTTTAAAGGAAAACTAACTTAATTGTCTTAACTATATTTTAGACTACATTAGCAACCAAATACGAGTTTTACTAAAGAATAATTATATATAAAATATCATATATGGAAACAATATTGTTGACACCACGGACCTTAAAGACAATGCAGACATTGAGCGGGAGCGGAGGGCGCTGACGAGGAGGGCTAATATGTTGGCCCGCAGGTTTGCAAGGTGCTCGGACGAGGTAAAAATAACTTTATTTCGGGCATACTGCACCTCGTTGTATACAAGCAGCCTGTGGGCTACATATTCGCAGCGAATCTACAGCGCACTCCGTATCCAGTTCAACAGTGCATTCAGGGCGGTGTTGAGGCTGCCTCGCTTCTGTAGCGCATCGGGAATGTTTGCAGACGCACATGTAGACTGCTTTCACGCAACAATGCGCAAGCGCGCCGCATCCCTGGTGCGCAGGGTGCGGGACAGCCCTAACGCCGTGCTGACAATGATAGCTGGTAGACCGGACCACGGCCGGAAAACTCCTATACTAGCCAATTAGGGCTTAGAGGAAACACCGGAAACACCATTGTAAGCATTCACATACATCCTTCTCTGTCTTTCTTCCACACGAATCACGCCGACTTTCACCGAACATTGCCGAATCCCGCTTTTTTTCAAATGACAAATTCTTGTCTATGATGGATTGTCGCGGAAAAAGAAAATTTATTTTCCTTCCCGCCATTTTTGTAACTTATGTTTTATATTTTATAATAGAATTGATGTATGTAATTTGTTCACTTCTAGTTCTACTACAAATAAAAATTAAAAATCCGGTTTGACTACAAATAAGTACTATATTGTAGTAATTCTGAGTAAGTTATCCAATCTTGCAAAATAGTTTGGATGAAACCAATGGACGCTATAAACACGTAAGTTCTTTTTGTAGTTTAAGTCCACGTGAGTACATTAAATACCGATAAATATGTAGATAATTTATTTTTCACGATATAACATCATACTCGGAAAGTAATAATTAAGGAGTAACTATGATTAGGAGGTCATATTATTTCTAAAGGAATCAATCAATACCATGAAATTAGAAAGTAGGCTCTTACTAAGTAATTCCGACCGCTTCAACCAAATAGCATCAATTCTGATCACTTAACTGTCTGTGGTGATAAGTTAGTATAACTTTACCTAGTTTCTTGAATTTAAACCAACACCTACAGAGTAATCTAACAAAATAGGTATTTATAGCTAATTACACAACAGCACGTAGGAGGGTTATGTCTTAGTGTGTATGTACCTATGTATATTTCTTGTTTTAAGCCTAAAAGCATACTCGTACAAATACATGCAACATCAATATCATTTCAGCCACCACAAGTCCACGCAAAAAGGCCTCCTTTATAGTTTTCCACAACTAAAGGCAGGAAGCGGTCAGCATTCTTTCTGTGTACTTAGCTAGGTTGTCAAATGGCCATGTGTTCATGCTATGTGCACTGCTTACACTTCAGATACATACAGTTGTCTGAGTATATTCCATTATACCCCTCCAAAATGTCGCCTGTACTTCACAAAGGCTCAATAAAAGCTAGCAGAGGCTGTCCATACTAAATATTTTAATCAGTTCAGTAGTGAACAAATTTTTTTTTATGATTCATTATATCCTAATAAATATGTAGTACTATTTATCATCAGTATTTTTCCAATTTCCACAGCGAGTCTACTTGGATGCACAAATACAATCTAAATAATAATATTTTTAATACTTACAGGTATTTTATGATTTGAAAATTTAGATTTAACGCACATGATCAGTTGACAAGATGAAAACTATGCAGACCAGCTTACAAGGTTAGAATAGAATTTAGTTTAATAAATGGATTTTATGAGTAAGTACCTATGTTATACCTAAATATGTAAACCCGTATTGTTGTCTGTAAAATGTTTAAGAGCTGTTTTGTGATAATAAATAGGTTAGAATCATTTTCTATTAAAATTCTTACCGTCATGTAAAAAAAGGTAGTTAATAATTATATTTTCACATACTAACTGCCACTTCAGGGATGCTGAGTACTTACATACATTCATTTATGTACTTACTATACCATATTCAATAATTTTTCAGTCTAATCAGCAAATACAACTTGTTTTCTTTATAAATATTTAACTGTATTGTGGTATATAACTACTTAAGCCAGAAATCCCCACTAGTCAGTTTAATAGATACTTCTGGGAAAATTAGTAACATAACTACCATGTTCCATGTAGGTATATATATCTAGGAAATGTTTGTTGTGCAGAAAATTTCTTTCTAATTACGGTATACCATTATTGTCTTAGCAGATTTGATATTCATATGCAGGAAAAGTAGTAATTTTGAACTCCGTTTATTTCTTATTTCTTTGCAATTACATTAGGGAAAAAGAGAGGTTTTAGAAGTTAATGTAACGAGTAATGTTTTTTGTGGTGGAACCCGTCACCAATTATGATATGACGTCGCCGTGGTACAGTGATTCTCTTTCTCATTGTGCCTCTTTCGACATCCACAAGAAGAGATGGGATAACCTGACCGAAAACCCAACAAAAATCAAACACCATAGATATGAGATATCCTACCTATGTTCTTATTTACACAAGTAAACATTAGGTTTAGGAAGTTTCATGAATGTTTCATGTTACAGAGGATACACGGAATCAATAATATAATTCACACAAACCTACTAATCATACATGCCAAAGTTTACAAATAAAAACAAATAATTTGATTTTTTTTATCAAATTAAATACGAATATCGCGCAAACTTAATCGAATCGGAATCGGATATCAGTTGTATGGATTTCTTAGAGTTCAATAACGAAAAGTCGGCTAAATCGATCACTGAACAATTGCGATGACAATCGACCTGAATTATTAATGTGAATTAAAAAATAACATTACAACACCCCCTTCCCCGGATAAGAATTCACGTAGGGAATTCGCGGGACGTCCTCGGCCTTTTGTATACCATAAGGAAGATTAATATTCATTTACTTTTACTATAAGAATAGATAGAAAAGGCAATAAAATAAATCGAGAAACAATCGATATAAACCAAATCATAGGATGGATTCAATCGATCGATTCATGAGATAACGATATCGATCTGAACATTTTCCGCACTACTTGACGTTGACAGTTAAAAATAAAAAACATACTACCGTCGAGTTGATTTACTTTTTCTATGATATTTGAAGGTACCGACCATAATAATAAAAAAAATCGAATTTATTATGTACTGAAATATAGGTTATAATATAGAGGAATATATGAAGATGGATATTCAAAAATTAATGCCACTACTAAAGAACTGCTCAGGCAAATAACTACAGCGGGAGAATATCGGCCAGGCTTGCAAACGATTTGTTCGAAAAGAAATCGTTCAAGACTGATACATAATTACATAAGCCTGTATTTTAGAATGTCTAGGTATATATATAGGGTAAAGATTGGTTAAACAGTTTGTATATAAAGTCGCTACTGGAGTTTACACAATGACAAAAAAAATAGACCAAGAAGGCATAGTATTGTAAATAAATATTGATCTGGTAATTCTGTGGGGAAAATTAAGTGAAGCTATAATCTACTGAATTATTAGCCAAAATTGGTTGTATGTATCAATTTAGGATTTGAAAAATAAACAGTTTTGACAAAATTTTACAAAATCAGGTACTCTAAACAGGAAGCCTATTGTAATTTATATTTTTTTTTTTAACTAACAAAGGGGCCAATTGTTTCTCACAGTTTCCAGTCAAGGAAAATAAACAAGAAAAGTAAATTATTAAAATGATAGGTTCCTGAAAACAGGAATGAATCCAAAGTAAAAACAAAATATACCCATTTCACCATGTATAAAAATAGAGTAAAACCCTTACTAAATAGGTAAGTGAAAAGAAAAGTTAATTCCTGAAAACAGGAATGAACCCTTTGTAAAAATAAAAGTAGTTTAAAGGAGAAAAACAACAACTGATTAAAACCTTTGACTAGAGGTAAGTTATAATGTATAAAAAAAAAGGAATAAAAAATAAAATTAAAGGTGTGACAACCAACCACTACTTACATCCCCATAAGGCCTGAAAAAATGACTAGTAAATCTGTAATAAAACCGTCTCCCAACCCTGTACAACAAAATAGTAGTAAAATAACCTATTATTCTCCGGAAACAAATAGACTCGCCTATATGAGTATATTATAATTGGGGAATAAATGTATTAAAATAATAAATCTACCAACACCGGTAGGGTGCAAATAGACATAATATAGTTGCTAATTGTCATGGGATCCCTTAGACAACGCAGCATAAAAGAAATTAAGTTTTCTTGTTATACCAGTTATAAAAATTGAGAGAAACTAAGTACAAATTTATGGTTTTCAAATTACACAAGATACACTAAATGGAATGGTAGATTGATATAAGTTGTGGTTAGGTAAGGATGGAAAACACCTAAAATAGTCCACAGTCGCCTCCTACGACACGTCCGGACATCAGACGGGGAGATAATTCTTTGAGGCCGATCATCCCACGGCCATTGAAAGCTAGTCTAAACATTTAAAATCTTTTATATGCCATTTACCAATGTATTTTCCCTGGTCGTCCTCCAACTCATACACCAATGGTGAAAGCTTCCTGATAATCTTACATTTTTCATATTTTGGAGCAAGCTTCGCGGTGAAATACTTACTCGCAACGCTTTGTTTGTAAGTACGTTTCCAAATAATATCTCCTACATTAAAGGATACATCCCTACGCCTCTTGTTATAGTATTTCACATTCTTCTGATGCGCCTGCTTAAGTAAATTTTTTACATTATTGAAAATTTGGGAAAGTTGACCCAATTTTTGAACATGTGCATCAGGCGGAGTAATAGTTAATTCATTGACATCACTACAATCTTTATAAATATCACCATTGGCTATAGCTTCTCTACCATGGACTAGAAGGAACGGGCTATAAGAGGTGGATTCGTTAACCGAAGTGTTTATAGCAAATTGGATCTTTGGAATATTCTCATCTCAGGATCTATGGTCATTTTCCACAAAAGCCGAAACGGCGGTCATTACTGTACGATTATAGCGTTCAACGGGGTTAACTTGCGGACAATATACTGGGCCTAGGTGTATCTGGGGGATATTATATTTTTCATATAAGGCTAAAATGTCACGACCTGTAAATTGGGATCCGTTATCAGAAATTATGGTTTGCGGTATTCCATGCACCAGAAACACATGATCTTCTAATCTTTGCGCAATAACCTTTCCAGTGGCCCTACGAAGTGGAAACAAAAAACAATATTTTGTAAAACAACAAATGACAACTAACAGGTAGTTATTTTGACGGCGGGACATGGGTAGTGGGCCGACTAGATCCACACTTATGCACTGGAATGGCCTTGTACAATTTTTTGGTTCTCCCATAAAGCCGGGTGTACACTGTGAGCTGTGTTTATAGGCACTACAAATGTCACAATTTTTAATGAAACTAACGGTATCTTTGTACATGCCAGGCCAAAAATATCTCAATTTTAATCGTTTATATGTTTTGGCTACACCAAGGTGAGCGGCAGTAGGTTTAGAATGATTTTCAATAATTATACTTTCCCTAAGCTCAAGAGGTATAACTTCTTTCCACTGGAAATCACTACTGAGTTGGTTAGAAATTTTCGTAAAACGGAAAAGCCTACCATCCAAAAGTTGATAATTCGGACAAGCCCGGGGTCTCTCGGTGCAACGTTTTACAATATTAAGATACCATGCGTCCTTAATTGTAGTTAAATCTATGGCATTTACAGACACAGGTACGGACCGCGATAAAGCATCAGGTACTACATTTTGTGACCCTTTTCTATGCTCTATAATAAAGTTATAGGGAGATAGCCTACAACCCCAACGAGCCAAGCGACCGGTAGGATTTTCAAGATTTAAAAACCATTTCAAACTAGAATGATCCGTAACTATACGGAAAGGTTTACTGCCCTCCAGATAAGGTCGAAAATGCTCTACCACATGTACTACTGCGAGAGCTTCCCGCTCTGTCGCAGAATAATTTCTCTCTGCGGGGGAAAGCGAGCGACTACAATAAGCGATTGGATGTTCTTGTCCATCTATATTTTGAACTAAGGTCCCGCCTATTCCAAAATCCGACGCGTCACAGTGCACAGAAAATTCACGCGAAAAATCTGGACATGTTAGAACAGGTGCAGTGGTCAGAGCCAACTTTAAATCAGTAAAAGCTTTATCTGCCTCGGGAGTCCAACGGAAGGGTGGAGCTCCTTTGCGAGTTGACGTAAGCGCGTTTAAGGGACCGGCGCGATGACTGAAATTTTTAATAAATCTCCTATAGTATGAAGCAGTGCCTAGAAAACGCTTAACATCCTTTCGACATGTAGGGGTGGGAAAATCGACAATAGCCCTTACCTTATCGGGGTCAGTACGTAGACCAAATTCATCGACCACGTGACCTAAAAACTTTAATTGTTTTCTGAAAAATTGGCATTTACCCATATTAACAGTGAGATTTGCGGCCTGCAATTTCTCCCTGACTTTACGTAACAATTCTAAATGATCGGAAAAAGTTGAATGAATGATGATAAGATCATCCAAATAAATAAAAACTTTATTATCAAACTCCGGGCCGAACAACCTGTCCATAAGACGCTGTTGGGTCGCCGGGGCAGAGGTTAGGCCGAAACACATGACCTTAAAATGGAACAAACCTCGTGAAGGTATGGTAAATGCAGTTTTTTCACGAGATTCGTTCGAATCCAATGGTACTTGGAAATACGCAGATTTTAAATCAACAGAAGATAGGTATTTAGCATCCCTGAGTTGATCCAAAATATGGTTAATATAAGGTAGAGGATACGCGTCGTGTTTAGAGATAGCGTTGAGTTTTCGGCTGTCCAGGCAGAAGCGGAGTGTGCCGTCCGCCTTACGGGCTAGGGTGACGGGGTTATTCCAAGCGCTATTACTCGGTTCCACCACATCGTCTTTCAACATTTGATCAAGCTGCCGGTTCATTTCGGCTAGCTTCTCTGGAGAAATCATGTAGTAACGTTGCTTGATTGGAGGGTGATCACCGGTATCAATACGGTGAGTCACCAAGTGAGTACGCCCTAATCCTCTCTTTTCTGCCGAAATTTCCTCAAATTCTCGAATCACTTCCCGAGCCAGTTCACACTCTGACTCGGAGAGCGAGTCAAAGTCTCGTAACGCTTTATCCTTGGCGGCTACAGTATGGACTTCTCGAGTAGATTCAAACTGATTGTCATTTAACAGTGATAAAACGTCGGGAGCTATATTAAAAACTTTCCAAAAATCTATTCCAAAAAGTAAGTCAGTATTAATGTTTGGAATAATATAAAATTTAATAATTGCTGTTCTATCCTTTACTGTAACCGGCAAAAAGATACATCCAGTGACAGGTGCGGTAGAATCATTAGCAGTTTTAATATAGTGTAAATCCGCCGACTCGTGTACCGTGGTGAATTTTTGAAAATATGACACGGCACTGCCATGAATTATCGAAATTTGGCTGCCTGAATCCAAAAGGCCATTAAATACCCGACCGTGTATACTAGCCTTTAGATACGGCCGTCTGTCGAAGGAGTTGTCAACGTCGCTTGTCATCGAGATAGGTTCAATATCAGAATTACGAACCGACAACACGCGCTGGGGACGGGTTGATGAAAAGAAATTCTTCAAATAATTTAACCAAGACCGCCATTCTTCAGCACAGAAATTACTAGAAGCTGTAGAAGTTTGTTGTCGATTCAAGCTTACTCGTTTTTTGGAATGGACGGCGGCGTTGGCGACTTGACAGTCTTCGACGGGGAACATTTAGGACAAGTTCTGGCGGTGACGTCCCTCTTTCCACAACGATAGCAAATTATGATGGCGGGCGCCTTGCAGGACTTCAACGTGTGACCATCTACACGACAACGGACGCAGAAATTGCTACCATCAACCTGTGCCACCGTCGCGGCCACTTTAGGAACAGCAGAGCATCGGTTGCCCTTGTAAATAAGATCGGGGGCCAAACAAGAAGACGACAATTTAGGGGGCTCTGAAAATAACTTGGAACGCTCCTTTGCATCCTCAAGGAGTCTACATTTACGCTTCAAATCGGTCCACGAGTCAACTGGATTTAAGCCTAATTGGGAAGTGTAGAAAGGCCTAATATTAAACATTACAATATTAAGTTTCTCCTCATCAGATAAGGGTTTGGACAAACGAGTGAAATAATTCTGCATAACACTCAGATAATTAACTATGTTTTCATCAGATCCTTGTGTGCGGGCTCTTATTTCTATCAAAAGTCGGTGATCATAATTAGCGGGCAGATACTCCTCCAGAAGGGCGGATTTTAATTCAGACCAACCATTCACCTCATCGCGTACTCCACGATACCAGTACAGTGCCTCCTCAGTGAATAACTCGGCGGCAGAATTAAAAAGTTTGCAATCATTAATACCGCGGGACAAACAAAGTTCTTCTAAACGTTGCAAGAATGCCTTTACACAAGTTTTCCCATTAAAATGAAGGTTTAGCTTATAAATCTGAGAGTATGAATTTGAAGAATTATCAGATTTACTAGAAGGCATCGGCGGATTGGTTGCTGAGTTAGAAGAGTGATGATGCTGCGAAGAACTGCTTTTAAAATTATCCATGATCCCGTCAATTTTGAACAAAATGCGGTCTAATCGTTCCTGTAAGCTCTCAATTTGCGGGGTGTATTCTTCCACATCACCAGCATCCAATCTACCCAAACGATGAAACAAATGGTGTCCTAAGGTTTGAATTCTATTCAGTATTTTAAGAGAACCCGATTTACTACTTGTTCCTTTAATTAAACCCTCTAATTCAACCAATTTGTCTTTTATTATGTTCAATTCCTCCGCGATATTCGCATCACAAGTGAAAATCTCATCTGATGGGATTTCTTTACTAAGCGCGCGAACCTGAGCCCTCAGACCAATGACATTATCCTTAGGTTGAGCGCCACGAATTCTTACTTCATACTCTAATTCATCTTTGTGTAGCAAATTAAAGCAAATTGGCCTTTCACGCATTTTTAGCAAGTTGTAAATAGAAAACGGTAAAAAAACAATAGGGTTAAGAATATATTGACCAGACGTAACAAATGTTTGGTAAAAAGCAAAATTATTCTATATTGTAACTGACTTATTTCAGATTGTAATGTAGGGTAGTAAAAATAAACTTAATTGATAAAAGTAAACAAGGGATCAATATTGACAGCTAATTCTGAGCAAAATGACCAGAAATAGGGTTATGGTTATTTACTTACTTAAATTTGCAAGCAATACAAATTAATTTACCTCTTATCTGCTCGTCCCTGTTCGGGCGCCAATGAAATGTCTCTTTCCTATCTTCTGTACCTTATTTATTTAAGGAAAATAGCCACACAAAAAATAAAATAAACAAATTAAAACCAAATAATTTTTTTTACAATATTTATTTTTAATACAGGTTTTTAACAAACAATCCAAGGAATGTTCATCCAGTAGCATAAGAAACAGAGAGACAAAGAAGTAATAAATATATATAGAAAGAAATAGATAGGGAGAGCAGATCGACTGGTCAAATATTGTTCCCTTGTTTTGAAAAAAAAGTAAAGTAGAAAAGGAAATAAAGTTGAGAGAAGTAATTGCTATCTGCAGGGCCGACCGATAATGAAGTCCTCAGCTGGCTATTGTTACCTTATTTAAAACGAGAAAGCTTTTTGTAGTAAAAGGCAAGTCCTCTTGTTCCTTATATAAATGAGCTCTCAGATCCCGCGCTTTTGTGACCTCTCTAGTTAAAGCCCGGAGAGAAAGGGGTCCCATTCGGTCCAGTGGATCTCTTCAGGCGCAATGTAAAAAAACCCTGAAGAATATATTGGCTTGTGTAACAATGATTGTCAGATACAGTACAAACAGTGCGGAGCCCGGTGTTGAAAATTCTATTTCACACTCAAATTATTACTCAAAGTATGTAAAATTTAGTTAAAATAGAGTATGTTCATTGTATAATCATTGCTAAATCCGGTATGGTTGCAATTATCAACTAGAAATTCTCAACTTTATATTGTGGGGTACCTGGCAATGAAATATCTGACTATTTTGCGAAAAATAGACCCTGTGTGAAATATTTTACATTTAATTTATATGTTCTAGGTTTATTCATGTGTACAAATAGTTAGAAATCATTTTAAGACAGAATCCAGACAAAATCTGGATACAAGAAACACTTGATAACTACCCTAAACTCAAAAATATAAATCTCACAAAGAATCTGATTTTACCAAGAAAATATAAGACCAAATGAGGGGATTTTACGGTTTATTTAGCATACTAACGTGGAAATAGAAAATTAGAACAAAACAAATTACCTTTTCAGGGTTTTCCAAAATATTTTTTAACAAAACTTGGTTGTCGGTAAAATACAACCTCCATGTACTTTTTCGATTTCGAATATTCGACTTTCGATATCTCGGCACTTTTTTAAAAGAATATGTATAGAAAAATACGTTTATTTAGCAACTTAATTGCAAAAAAATCGAAAAATCAATTCAAAGCCGGCATCTAATCGAACCACCAGCGAAATCCATTTGACAGCTAGCTCGTCCGTAGTGATGGGGCGAAGGTCGACAATTTCGATTCGTCTATCCATAATCGATCACAATCTGGTATCGACTACTCGATTCTTTTTCATCACAATTATACAATGCAAAATGAAAATCCTACGTGTGAATTATCGATCACCAATCGCAACCGTCATTGACAAAGGCGTCGATAAATAAAGATATAAGTAACCCACCAATTTCGTAATTGCACATAGCGCTCAACCGCATCGTAGCCGAACTGCAACGACACATTTTGACGTTTCCCGTATTCCGCTACTAATTTAAAGACCAACTCGTAGTTCATCAGAAAATTCTCAAAATATCGATTCTCTCAACGATTCGATGCTTGGTAAGTTACTTTACTCGGATTTTTACATATTAAACAAGCTTTAATTGTAGATAGCCACAGATTCATAATTGTGTTAGGGGAATACGAATATCGCGCAAACTTAATCGAATCGGAATCGGATATCAGTTGTATGGATTTCTTAGAGTTCAATAACGAAAAGTCGGCTAAATCGATCACTGAACAATTGCGATGACAATCGACCTGAATTATTAATGTGAATTAAAAAATAACATTACAAGGCTATAGATTAAAACCCACTGATCCGAATTCTGCTATATCGCATCTAATATATATGGATGACATTAAATTATACACGAAGAATAAGAATGATATGAAACATCTACTTGATATTACAGCTGAATTTAGTGAAGATATTAATATGAAATTTGGGATAGAAAAGTGCAAAACCTTAAATATTATAAAAGGAAAAGTAGTATCAGGAGATTATACAGTAAAAGAAGAAACAATAAAAGCCATGGAACCAGAAGATCTATACAAATATTTAGGCTACCATCAATCAACCCAATTAGACCATATTACACTCAAATCATCTCTTACTGCACAATATAAAAATAGAGTAACTACTATATGCAAAAGCCAATTGATTGGAAAATCTTTAATTACAGCTATTAATACCTATGCTATACCTGTACTAACATATTCATTCGGAATCATAAAATGGACCAAAACAGACATTAATAATTTACAAATTAAAACCCGTACCATCTTAACTAAATATAACCATCTTCACCCAAAATCTGCTATAGAAAGAATGACAATTAAAAGATATAATGGAGGTCGTGGGTTGATTGATATTGAAGTTCTATGGAAAAATCAAATAGAGTCCCTTCAAACATTTTTCTTTAGTAAAGCAAATACCAGCAACATACACCGAGTTATAGTTGAAAATGATAATAAACCTCTCAATTTATCAAATAGACTAATAGATAATCATCATTGTTCAACTAGCATTGACGCGGAAATACAAAAAATAAACCAATGGAAAGCAAAAGTTCTACATGGCCGGCATCCGCATGATCTTGAACAATCCATTGTTGATCTTAAATCTTCCAATAAATGGCTTACACACAGTAATATTTTTCCCGAAACTGAAGGTTTTATAATGGCCATCCAAGACCAGATAATCAATACTAAAAATTATAGAAAGTACATTATAAAAGATCCCTCAATTACAGATGATAGATGCCGTAAATGTAATGCACACCCGGAGACCATTCAACACATTACAGGAGCATGTCCAAATCTTACTCAGACAGATTACACTCACAGACATAACCAGGTCGCCAACATCGTTCACCAGAAACTTGCTCTTAAATATAAATTACTCTCTGACACACCAGTACCCTATTACAAATACACACCTCAACCAGTATTAGAAAATAGTGAATATAAATTATATTACGATCGTGCTATATTAACAGATAAAACAATTCATTATAATAGACCCGATATAGTACTAAAATACAAACTTAACAAAATCACTTATATAATCGACATAGCAGTTCCAAACACTCACAACCTCGCTAAAACTATAACTGAAAAAATCAATAAATACACAGACTTAAAAGAAGAAATAACACGGATATGGAGAGCAGATAAGGTTTACATTGTACCAATAGTAATTTCATCAACTGGAGTGATTCCCAAGCACTTACACCATAGCCTAAAACTCTTAAATTTACCACCAAACATTTACATTAATATGCAAAAGGCTGCAATTCTAAATACATGCAGGATAGTGAGAAAATTCATGCAAGGTGACGAATTCCCAGATAGTATTTTATAAGTAAATTACTCTACTTCACTTGGCGTCAGCCCGTGACAGTAGTTTAAAAATACCAGCTAAAAATGCTGAGAAAAAGAAAAAAGGTAAATAATAATAATAATCTTTATTTGCCAAAAACAGTATACATTACAATCCCATACATTAAATTAACTTATACTAAGGTTTATACAGGACAGGATTCATTAATTGGACTATAGACCCTGCACTAAGCATAGCTTGTGTCGCAGTGGTCCACGAGTTACAATTTTCAATTTATAAGATTGAAACATCTTGAAAATTCATCGGTTCAAAACACATTAACAAAAAGTAGTATATAGAATTTATGAAATAAAGAAGAAAAATTGTATACAAACAAATGAACAATCTAAAAATTTGACATTGTGATTACCTGTGAGTGTGTGAGAGTTAAGTGTTGTGTATGTAGGTGTAAGTGTGAGTGAAATAAAGTGAGTTTTAAATACTTATACGTAAGATATCTTCTGTTTGGGTGTAGTCTAGTGTCATTAGCCAAGACTCAACAGTACGTTTAACACTAAATGTTGAACACTTTATCAGGTTAGGGATACCGCGACAGGCTTTATTGTATATGTATGGCAGCATAAATAGTGGAAGACGTTGTGCAAAACTGGTATGTACAAATGGGACATTGATTGTGGGAACTCTTCGTACCTTAAGGGATTCATAATTGTCAGAGGCAAGAATAGTTTTATGTGTGGCTAAAATAGCTCTCAAAATGTAAAGCTGCCGAACTCGCAAAACATTGCATTCACTATAAAGATTGTCCGTGCTGTATCTGTAAGGTTTGTTCGTCATTACTTTCAGAACGGCACGTTGGGCTCGTTCAAGGCCTAACATATGTGATTTGGCAGAGCCTCCCCATGCTTTTATGCAGTATATAAGATTTGATTGGCAAATAGATTTATAGACAAGCTTCAAAGTGGTTCGGTCTGCGGATTGTCGAAGAATTTTCATAATATGAATTGATTTGCGAGTGCGGTTAGCGGTAAAATTTACATGGTTTTTAAAGGAAAGGTTTTCGTCTAAAATGACTCCGAGATATTTTAAGCTAGAAGTACGCGTTATGTGAGAACAGTTACAGGAGGGGCTGACAGTTAGGCCACAGGAATGAAGTTGAATATGTTTTTGATAGGGTGGTTGTGAAGCAAGAGTCTTGTGAAAGGCTATGAATTGGGACTTAGCCGCATTAAGAGTTAATTGATTTTTGGCCAGCCAATCATTTACAATAGTCATACCATGTTCAGTTCTTTGGTAAACTTGGTCCCATGAAGAGCTTTGAAAAAGAATGACCGTATCATCTGCGTAACAAATAATATCAGCACATTCAAGTGTCAGGTCCATTATGTCACTTATATAGAGTATGAACAAGGTGGGCCCTAAAATACTGCCTTGAGGAACTCCATAGCTAGTGTAGTTTGGATCGCTGATGATGTCGTCCACTTTTAGTCTTTGTGATCTATGTGAGAGATAGCTTTTAAACCATTTTTGTGCTATTCCTCTTACGCCATGACAGCCTAATTTCTCGAGAAGTATCGGAACAGACACTGTATCGAATGCCTTTGCGAGGTCAAGAAAAACACCGATACAGCGTTTATTTTGGTCTAGGGCTGAGGAGACTATTTCCGTCAGCAAGGTCACAGCATCCTCAGTTGATTTTCCTTGACGAAAGCCGAACTGTCTATGTGGTAATAGGTTGTTCTTCTCAAGGAAGTTTACTAATCTCTTATTAACAATATTTTCTAGGAGTTTCGAAAATAAAGAAAGCAATGAAATTGGCCTGTAATTGTTAGGAGTATTATCCGGTCCATTTTTATAGATAGGGGTTATTAATGCAGTCTTCCATATTTCGGGAAATGTACCTGTCGATAAACTTAAATTAAAGATGTGAGTCAGGGGCGTCAAGATTACGGGCTTAATTTCAGAAATAAGAGCAGGATTGAATTGATCAAATCCCGCTGCGCTATCTATTTTTAGGCCTGATATAAGTCCTTCAGACATATCAAACCTAGAGGATTATCTGGATTTTTCACAAAAATGTGATCTAAGCATGCATTATCTCGGGTAGGTTTTGTTATCGCTGGTATAAGTTGATTTTCTGACATTAGGTTAAGGTACTCAGAACACTCCAGTTCATCGCAGAGATCTATATTAATATCCCCAGTGAGAATTATGTATATTTTATTCCTTGCGTTGTGCAAGACAGACTGTAGAGAACATATAAAAGGGCTACTATCTGTAAAAGAAGGAGAACGGTATATGCCTAGAATAAGAAAAGTTGAGTTAATATTAATTTCCAGCCATTCATTCGTCGCAAACCGATTCCAACACGGTGGGATTCCATATATCTCTCACGTATGCTGTTACGCCACCACATTTGTTTATGAACTTATACGTACGGAATGAATTGTAGCCAGGTAATTGAGGTATAAGAGTATGTTCTTTTAACCAGCATTCTGTGAGAATGATTGCGTCAAAGTCGGTGTTCATGCGTTTGAGTGTAATTAGAAATGAGTCGAAGTTATGTGAGATGCTTCTTATGTTAAATGTTAGTATTTTGAAGTTGTAAATTGAATCAGGGAGATAGCGTGCACAGTCATCGGCGCTCTCAATTGAATGACACTTTACTGTTAGAGTATCGTCAAAGTCGTCCAATAAGGTACACATTATTAACGATTGTAATAGGATAGGATTCAGTATGGAATTTAAAATTACATATTACCTAAGGGAGTACAATCATTTGGGGGGTTACTGCCGTCTCTTAAAACTATGCAAGATCCAGTGAGTAAGCAAGACAACGTGATACATAATGTAAGGTGACATCTCCCTCACTCACTGGATCTTACATGGTTTTAAGAGATGGTGGTAAACCACTTGTATTAGTAGGCCCGAAACAAGTAAGCTAGATGCGCAAAGTCAGAAAGTTAAGTAGGTTACCATAGGCTGTTTAAGCCTGCTTAAAAAGCCTATGCAGGAATTTTTTTAAATAGTTGGTTCATATGTCACAATCACACAACTGGGAGGTTACCACCGTCTCAAGTTTAAAACCTAAGATCCAGTGAGTAAGCGAGATAGCGCAATACATGATGTAAGGCGACATCTCCCTCACTCAATCGTTCTTGCATGGTTTTAAACGATTGTGGAAAGCCACCTGTTTTTATTTTTACTTTATCTTATTATCCACCCGGATGCTGACAGGCGGCTTAAATCAGGTCAAAAATATGGGGGATGTCACTTTTCAACATGATTACTAATAATATTGCTTCTCTAACAAGCATTTTTTTTTTAATTTAGCCTAATAATCAAATGAGAAGAAACACGGTGACGGTGGCCAATAAACAAATAATCTACTGGAGGAAACGACAGAAACCATAACGTTACTCGACAGCCGGCTGTCGCATGAGACCACATACGGAATTATTTTGACATGTGTTTTAAGTAACGAAAGTTTTGTTGCATTACGTAAGATTTACGAGTAAGACACGACTTCTTAGATAATTATATATTTTTAGGGTTCCGTACAATAATGTAAAAACGGAACCCTTATAGGATCACTCGTGCGTCTGTCTGTCCGTCCGTCCGTCTGTCACAGCAATTTTCTCCGAAACCTACTAAACCAAAACAGATGATATTTGGTAGGATGGCGTAATCCTGTGACAGAAACACAGATGTACAAAGTGAATAAATATTTATTTACTAAAGGTCATTTTCGGGGGACAACTTAGGAATTTAAAAAAAGTTTTGCAAACCTTACCGTTCTATATGTCAAATGATCTCAAATATATTTTTGTTATTATTGTAACATAAAAAGTTTTGATCTTATTCATGAAAGAAGACGAAAATTGACCATTAACCCCCTTGATCTCCGAAACCACTGAGCCTAAAATTTTGAAAAAAAAATCAAAATATAGTTCATTGTCTGTAGATTACAGGAAAACCTACAAGAATTCTTTAAATTGTCAATTTAGTGGTAAATTCAATATAAAACGTTCACGTACGGAAAGTAGTTCACTAAAATACCTCTAGATGGCGATAGTAGTAGATAAATACTATTACTACTATACTACTTAGAATATAAAAACTAACATTCGTATTGTACGGAACCCTCTCTACGCGAGTTCGACTCGCACTTGACCGGTTTTTATTTAATTAACGAATTACGAGTAGGTAGTAAAATTCTTTTAATTGAATATTTAACATTTGATCACATAGTTCATAAGATAGAAACTACTAACAGACAGACGGGTAGACATGTATGAAAAGGCTTTTTAGTATAGGTAGTCCTTATTGCCTGAGTACAGGTGGCTTACCACAATCTCTTAAAACCATGCAAGAAAGATTGATTAAGGGAGATGTCGCCTTACATAATGTATTGCGCTGTCTCGCTTACTTACTGGATCTTGCATGGTTTTAAAAGACTGTAGTAACCACCTAAAACCTTAAATAATCTTCCTTCATAGAGCACCACCAAGTATCGTTTTGTGATTTCTTTGTATAAAAATTTATGAATATTGATAAAAATGAGGTTCTATTCTTTTCTTAAATGTTGTAATGTTTTGTTTTTGATTTGTGATTTTATCAATTATGTACAGTAAAATTTACAATACATATTTTTTTTACTAATGTGTGTTTTATTTTCAGGGAGCCTACTATCACCTCTTAAAACCATGCAAGTTCCAGTGAGTAAGCGAGACAGCGCGATACAAGCCTTTTGTTTGATGGTTTTCCATCATGCACGAATGAGCGTCTAGGGTGCGCCTAATGCGACATCACATCCCCTTTACTCATTGGATCTTGCATGGTTTTAAGAGATGGTGGTAAGGGTCCAGACAGTGCCTAGCAAATGTGTGGTGAAATAATTCAAATGTATTGCTTATTTCAGCCACACGTTTGCAATATTTTTAATATTATAAACAAAACTAAATATTAAGATTCAATAGCACCTCGTGGGTGGGCCGTATGCCGTTGAGCAATATTTAAAAAAAAAAAAACAAAAAAAAATGAGTGGAGTAGGTACGCCATTTAAAAAACAAAAACAAAATGTCATTTTCTAACAGTAATCGCACATTGTTTATATATGACAAAAAAATGTATGGAAGTGCGCCGTCTGATACTAGTATAGTATCTCCTCCCTAGTTTGTGGACCGGACTGCCCCTACATCCAGCACTGCTGTCACAGGCACGTACCGTGTAGCCCATTTCGAAGATAGTTGTAATTAATTAATTATTATTGACATTTATATTTTATTTTATTTTTAATTCCTTATTTTGGACATCTTAATTGTATTGATTAATTATTATATTGGACATCTGTATTTTATTGATTAATTGAATGTTTTTTTTTTTCTTTTGATGTGATATTTCCGGCCGACTCATTTAATTTTATTATTTAACTTAATTGTATGTGCACTATGGGCCATTGTAGCCCGAAATAAATGGTTTTTTTTTTATTAAAATAATACACAAGCATCGCCGCGGCAAACTCGTTGTACGCAGCGAGGAATGTAGGTTGCAATGTATCCCTATAACTATAGACAGGGCGCGGCCAGGCTGCGCTTGCGCCCGCTAACGCTCGGTCAAAAACCAGTCGGGATCTCGCAGTGCGACGCGGAGCCCGTGTCGCTCGTTGCCTTACCGCGCACGTAAATCGCTACGCTTATGCACGCATATTTCATTTTTGTTTTTATCTTGCGCTCTGTACCTATTTTCTCTACTGAACTTTCTATCCTGTGCTATCTCTTGGACTGTGCCTTCTTCTCTGTACTTACCTGGACTTTGTGTTATCACTGTATCTGTGCTTATACTCAAATATATCGGCTTACGCGGACGCATCATTTTTATTTTATCACCTTCAATAATAATAATAATAAACATTTATTTCAGAACAAGTCCATTCAAAATCCATACAAATATTGTAAAAGTATAAAAAATATTAATTATATTTATTTTTTATTATATATTTATTTATATTATATATTTATTTATATTAATGGCTGTACAAAATCTCCCACTTCTTATGTAGACTATTGTTTGTTTGTTCGTTCGTTCGTTCAATGTTAAATGTTAAGACAATGTTAAATAAAAAAATAACAACAAAAATATATTTACTTAAACATAGATGATCATACAAAATATTACTTATATACTATTTGTTAAAAAATCCACCAATATTATGCACAAACACTCGAAAAAACCTAAGTTTTGAAAATTAAATACAGCGCGGACATAGCGACAGTTTACTTTCCCTCCAAAAAAAAAAACCTTTAATATTTATATATTTTACCCATTGATAAAAAAAAATTTCGTCACTAAAAAAGACCGCACGCGAATCGAACTTCTTTGATTTTACTAGGTATAACCCTATCGAATATAATAATACGAAATACACTTTATTTATTGGAGGAGAAACGAGCAATTGCATTTGGGCGACTTATACAGTCATTCATTTCAATCATTCGGATTCACTCCCTGTCATAGAGTAACTATCCGAGAGTAAATTTAATCTGGTGTAAAGTGGTGGAACGTGGACGAAGTTATCCAACAGTTAACTGGAATAATAAATATATTCCGTGGATAACTATTCTCAAGTTAAGTCATGTTTGGTGAAATCGACCCTAAGTGTGTCTTCGCTAAATCTCATTTGTCTGAGTATACTGCGTACTTGATTGGATAATGAGCTACCGGTAAATTTGTGAATTTTAGGATTGATCGGGTTTCTTTCTCTAAATAGTTTTTCTAATCTGTTGATGTACCCAGCCCCTCCCAATTTAGCTTTGTAGTAGCAGTGTAGCAATTCTTGTAACTCGATATTAGACCACATTTTCCTGGAATCATCTCTAATAAAGTCTGTGTTAGAGCTTGAAGTGGTCATATCCGACGCACCGGCATCGCTATTAGAATCAATATTATCGACCTCGCTCGCGTTGCAAAGTGTAGTCGGTATCCCGGATAAGTTCGGCTGTGGCATTTTCGGGTTGTTCCTCCCCGACCCCCGCCCACCTGTTCAGCTGGGGGTCAATGACGGTCCACATGCTGTCACGTCCAGCGTCAGCTCCAGACGTGCCCCGGCGGCCCCCGGGTAGCGACCCTATGCGCATACTTCTCAAATTTCTACTCATTTTTTAAAATCGTGTCCAGAGTCTCGTTAGCCGGTTAAGGTGATACCTCGGTTAACACTAGCGCCACCGTCATTTAAAACTCATTACTCACTGAAAACACAATTTATCAAAAATCCCTCTGCTATATTTAAGGTTCTGGATCTGAATTCAATTTTAAACATATTAAATTATTAAATTATAATTCACTATAGTTACAAATTGCATTATTGCCTAAAACGGCCACTTTTAGCAGTTTTGCAATTTGTAACTATATGGAACTGTAGACGACAGTAGTGCTGGATCGTTTAAATAAAACTCCGAGTAAGGGCACACGCGGTTTATTGTAAACAAAAGCGGCAACGTGCGGACGCGCCGAGGGATTGATACAGACTGTTTTGTGGAGGGGCGCGACTTAAAACTAGTGGTACATGGTCATTCTATTAGAACAAGTGTAATATACCTTCAAATAAGAAAATAATCTAATTATTAATGATATGAGCCGTTGCGTCGCCAACACTCCCCACCCTAGTGTTGACACAGCACTCTAAACCAAAGACACGGGAGCGACGCGCGCCGCGGATCGCCGCAGCATGCCACTTGCTGTTCGGACCTTGACGACTCGTACTCGACCATCCTTACCTGGGTGAATCTTCTCAATCACCCCTCGAGGCCAGACATTCCTAGGTGAATCGGGATCGACAATAAAAACAAAGGTACCCGCCTTTAAGGGCGCTTGATCCTCTTGCCACTTAGATCTAGGAATTAGCGATGGTAAGTACTCCTGGAGCCATCGACGCCAGTACATATCGGCCAGCCTTTGCGCCTGCCGCCACTGTTTACGCAAATAAAATGCTGAGTCATCAAAGACTCCGGAAATAGGTAAATTAGTAGAAGAGCCAATTAAGAAATGATTCGGAGTTAGTGACTCTTCAGTTTCTGTGTCCACCGAAACATGAGTCAAAGGTCTACTATTGACTATATTTTCCGCTTCTAGAAGTAGTGTGCGCAACACTTCATCCTTAGGAGCTCGCTTCTTCAAAATGACGCGAAGAGTGCTTTTGACACTACGGATTAACCGCTCCCACGCAGCGGCCCAGTGCGGGCTTGCGGCCGGTATGAATGTCCACTGGACTCCGTTATTCACGGCCTCCGCCTTTAAGGCTTTATTATCTAACTCCAACACTGATTTGCGAAGTTCAGTATCGGCGCCTCGCAAATTGGTTACATTGTCGGAGAAGATATATCGTGGCCAACCTCGACGGCAGGCCATGCGGCGGAGCGCCATAATCAACGAATCCGTGGTGAGCGAGTGGACAAGCTCAATGTGAACGGCACGGACGGTGAGGCAGGTGAACAGGACTCCGTATCTCTTTTCCCGTCGCCGGCCCACCACGACCTCCATGGGGCCAAACAGATCGATTCCGCAATACGTAAAAGGCCTCTGGTGATGTGCCATCCGGGCTTTGGGTAGGTCTCCCATCCTAGGTACACAAGGCTTAGATTTCCTCAACCGACAGAAGAAACAATTAGATGCGACGCCCTTAATGGTAGGTCGCATTCCAAGCACCCAATATTTCTGTCTTATGTTATTGACAACTGCCTCCTGGTTGCCATGTGCAGCCTTGACGTGATAGTGCCTGACCAGCAGTTTTGTGGTCGGATGGCGTCCATCGAGAATACATGGGCGTTTAGTATTGCAGTCAATGTCAGGAGCAGCATCGATACGGCCATTCGCACGGAGAAGTCCCTGCTTATCTAAATAAGGAGTCAAGTTTCGTAGCCTACTGTCGCGAGGAAGACACTTACCATTTTTAAGCAAACTTATTTCAGTGCCGAAGGAATCTGCCTGTGACTGTTGAAGAAGTAAGCACTCCGCCCACTCCATGATCACGCTGTCATCAACGCCGGTGAGTTTCCTACATTTGTTAATGAATTTCAGGACCGCAGCCGCAGACCGCAGCAGCCAAAGCCAGGAAGAGAAGGACTTGGAGTCAGGAACTGGTAAGTTAATACAGTCGTACACGATTCCCACGTAATCTGTGATCACATCTACGGATTCAGACTCTAAAACATCGTGTGGCCAGTTACTTTCTTCCTCGTATAGGAACTGAGGCCCATGAAACCACTCACTCAAAAATCTATCATAATTAAAAACATCACGCGTAGCTATATCTGCTACATTTAATTTACTGGGCACGTATCTCCATTCAGAAACATTAGTGAGATCGTCAATTTCCCCGAGGCGGTTCGCTTCAAATGTTTTATATGTGCGCGTGTTATTACGTAAACAGTGTAGCACGATAGTTGAGTCACACCAAAAAAATCGCCGCTCAGGTACAAGCTTATGCTCTTTAGCTATAGTATTAGCCAGTTTAGCTGCTAATACTGCGGCTTGTAGCTCCAGTTTTGGGACCGTCACGGGCTTGACGGGTGCGACCCGGCACTTACTCGCTAACAACGCAACACAGATATTATTTCCGTTAGAACGCCAGCGCCAGTACGCCGCACAGCTGATCGCTGCCTGAGATGCATCGCTAAATATATGCAGCTGTAGGTTGCTATAACCTAGTGCGAGTGCCTCATTATGCAGGTCAGTCGTAGACGTCATCGTAGCCGTCGTAGCACAACCACTGATACGTGCATCGTCGTAGGCCGACGGCGGCGATCGCGGAGTCGTAGCATCTGTAGGCCCGCTCGTAGCACTTGTGGGATCTGCTACGACAAGGTAACCGTTAACTGTCCTATCTTCTCTCTCGCTCGCACCTATAGTTGTTAGCCGACTGCACCTGTGATAGCATCTAAGTATACGTATACTCTCAACTAATTTAATAAGTTGAATCCAATCAAGCCATTTAGTGCAAATTTCTTCGGAAATAACATCATCCCAACTTACATTTGACCGCCAAATATTTTGAAGCATTATTTTGCCTTGAATAATAATGGGAGAAAGAAACCCGTACACATCAAAGATTGACATTATAACCCGAAGCATTATTCTTTTAGTGGGCCTTTGAGTACCTTGCATAATGCTATCTGGAATACGTTTAAATGAGACGTCGAACGCCAACTCATCTGTACTTGGATACCAAATTAAACCAAGTGTGCGTTCGCCGTCGCATTGCTGTTCAACTTTGAATCTTACGGCTGCAGTACCTAGGGTTTCTTTTGGAATAGCATTTAAAACAGCTACGCTGTTGCTAGTCCAATTTCGCATGTGAAATCCCCCCTTCTCATGGATGTTAGAAACATTTCTTACCATATCAATAGCTGATTTCTCGTCTGGGAAACTTTGTATATAGTCATCAGCATAGTGGGAGTTGACTATAGCATCTACAGCCGCCGGCATGTCCTCCTGGTATAACTGAGCATTTTTATTTTTTATGAACTGTGCCACAAAAGGCGAACACTTAGCGCCAAAAATTAATGATGACATGACGTAGGTACGTACCGGCTCTGCAGGATTTTCCTGCCAAAGAAATCGGAGCGCGTCCTGGTCTTGTGGTAAGACTTTAATTCTAAGGAACATATCCTGGATATCACCCGTGACTGCTATGTGGTTTTCTCTGAAGCGCAGCATTATTCCATAGAGTGAGGTAAGTAGATCTGGTCCCTTAAGTAAATAGTCATTTAGACACAAGCCAGTGGAAGCATCAGCCGCATCAAAAACAAGGCGCATCTTCTTTTTGTTAGGGTTATCCACCCCAAAATGTGGTAAATACCACGTTTTTTTTGGTACGGTGAGTATCCTCTAGCACCCTAGCAAAATCATTATCTAATAAATGATGTACCCTTTCTTTATACCTATCCGTATATCCGGCATCCCTTTCCATCTTCCGTTCTACTCCCTTTAATCTTTTTAGCGCAGAGCAGAATGTGTCTGGCATCGTGCAATTAACATCCCTCCAAGGTAAGCCGACGTGCCACCGACGGTTAATCAGCTGAGCGGTCCGCTCCAGCTGTTCGACAGCCCGGGCGTCATCTGCATTAACTCTAGACTTACCCGTCACTCCCATGGACTCTAGTGTGAAGCCGCGACGTACCTCCTCGTGCAGCGTCTGCAGGTCTCGCTCCGCCGGCAGCGCGGAGACGTGCAGCACCGCGGAGTCGTCGTGTCGCGTGGCGCGCGCCTTCCGCGGTACCTGCACTATCCCGTGAACACACCAGCCTAAGGGGGTGAGTGTCGCCGACGGCTCATACGGCTTACCTAACACAACTTTTAATGGTAACAACAAATTATAGTTATCTTTTCGGAACTAATAAAATTATTTTTAATTTCTTTTAAATGCGTAAATGAATCACAATTTACAGAAGACAACTTTTGTATTGGCAAACATAACTCTTTAACACTACGCGCTTTTATATTATAAACATTATCGTCCATACCAGAGAGTCTTAAGTCCACAATCGTCGTGTCACACACAAGTTGATTATCACTCCACGGACCGTGCATACGTAATGTCTCGCGCCGCCCGCTCAAGCCTGCGCGGTCGGCGAGCTGGGCACTTATAATCGTAACTGTCGATCCGTCACCTAATAACGCACTCGTATCGACGAAACCTCCGCGGCTATCATACACACGAATTGGCACTACTTTTAACAAAACCCTACGCGCACTCGCGTTCACGTTCGTAACTATTTCGACAGCAGCTGTAGACGGCTCCGGCTCCGATTCCTGTGACACCTTCTGGACTTCAGACGATGGCTTATTGTCTGAATAATGGAGTAGAATGTTGTGCGCTCGACCGCAGCTATCTATCTCGTACATTGGTGCAGGACATGTCTCTCTCTGGTGTTTAGCATCTAAACATTTAAAACAAACACCATGACGCTTAGCGTGTTGCCACCTAGTCTTGCACAAAGCTTTCTTAAATTTCTTGCATTCCGTTAATTTATGCACTGACGCGCGGCAGAAATTACATTTGTTGTCGTCGCCAGTCTTATCAGATTGCATCAGCACTGCGTGCGATCGAGTATTATTATTCTGTGGTTTATGTTTATAGCTATCATCTGTGCGTATATTCAATGTATTCATATTTGCAGTAGTAGATATTTTGATGGCCTCTGTGTTTAAGAATTCTGCCAAAATGTCTAATCGTGACTTAGATTTTGATTGAATGGGCTCAAAGCTATAATCTGACCATTTTGATAGAAGTACCATGGGCAACTTAGATAGTATTATGGAAACTGTACTAATACCTTGCAGATATTCCTCTCTGCCAACTGCACGCACTGCCTCCACAAAATTTTGAACTTTCACCGAAAATGTGATAATATCCTTCGAATATTCTTGTGATACAGGATGAAGTTTCTTTAGGTCCTGGATCAAACGGGATAAAATGTAATCAGGATCGCCAAAACGAAGTTCCA
The DNA here is from genome assembly GCA_947044815.1 of Apomyelois bistriatella. Taxonomy (NCBI): domain Eukaryota; kingdom Metazoa; phylum Arthropoda; class Insecta; order Lepidoptera; family Pyralidae; genus Apomyelois; species Apomyelois bistriatella. Next base: position 10,080,986 of record OX345709.1, on the reverse strand, counting down.
GTGTGTTTATTATGCGGTCAGGAGAAGTAGCACTAATTAGAAGGGCAGAAATTGCTTCCTTTGCTTGCCCACGTAACCTCCATAGGTTTTCTTTGGAAGTAAAGCTGCACACCTCGGTAGACTCCTCAAATGCACGTTTGAACTGAAGCCAGTCCAGCGGATCCCCTGAAAACTCCGGTAAATCCTTTGGCGTACATATCCGGCTTAAGAGATTGGAGTTACTGCGGATAGGATTAGCAGACAATTTTTTAACTGCCATAGCCAGCTCTTGAATCGTATCTATAGGTCCGGCGGCCGTAGCCTTTGCCGGAGGCACCGAACAGCCCATTTTTGTTCCATAATTGCGGGTGTCCTGCTTTTCCAATTCTATCTGGCTTTTATTTATCCATTCCTCAACATCGCGGCGTGCGCTGGCTCCTTCGCTTCCGTGTGAACTGTATTCTGATGCCGTTAAATTAGCTAGATCAGCTTCCAGCTGCTGATCAATCATTTTCATCTGTATCTCAGCCTTCTTCTTCTCGGCATCCAAAATTAAGGCTTTTCGCCTTGCCTCCAATGATATATTGGACTTATTCGATTTAGAGTGACGAGATCGAGGTGATATAACCCTTCGTTCAGTCTTGACACTGCTAGGGCGCGGCGGCGGCGGCGGCACAGGTGGCGCGGCCATCTCCATTGTTCCTGCGTTCTCGATCTTTTCACTGACCGCGTGCTCACGAGCTTCTTGTTCACGGCGGGCCGAGCCGCGTGTGCTCACCATCCTTGGTGGAGTATAGAACATGTACTTCAGATCCGGCGAAGATGGACCAGCTGTAGACGACAGTAGTGCTGGATCGTTTAAATAAAACTCCGAGTAAGGGCACACGCGGTTTATTGTAAACAAAAGCGGCAACGTGCGGACGCGCCGAGGGATTGATACAGACTGTTTTGTGGAGGGGCGCGACTTAAAACTAGTGGTACATGGTCATTCTATTAGAACAAGTGTAATATACCTTCAAATAAGAAAATAATCGAATTATTAATGATATGAGCCGTTGCGTCGCCAACAGGAACTATAATTTTATAATTGAATATGATTAAAATTAACTTCACATCCAGAACCATAATTACAGCAGAGGGATTTTTGATAACTTGTGTTTTCAGTGAGTAATGATTTTTAAATGACGGTGGCGCTAGTGTTCACCGAGGTATCACCTTAAGTTTTCACTGTACCCGTTGCCCGCCCCCCACGTGGACTATTATTACTATATATGGGTGTTTCTCTGCTATTTGGAAATTCGTCCATACAAGACTGTCCTAAAGTAATTTTATTAAATGTTGAGAATATTTATTAATAAAATGAAGGACAATAGTAAATCATACTTCATACTAATCATACTATCATACCTTCATACTTAATACTTAATACTTAATACTTACTTATATACTTATTACTTATTACTTATTACTTATTACTTATTACTTATTACTTATTACTTATTACTTATTACTTATTACTTATTACTTATTACTTATTACTTATTACTTATTACTTATTACTTATTACTTATTACTTATTACTTATTACTTATTACTTATTACTTATTACTTATTACTTATTACTTATTACTTATTACTTATTACTTATTACTTATTACTTATTACTTATTACTTATTACTTATTACTTATTACTTATTACTTATTACTTATTACTTATTACTTATTACTTATTACTTATTACTTATTACTTATTACTTATTACTTATTACTTATTACTTATTACTTATTACTTATTACTTATTACTTATTACTTATTACTTATTACTTATTACTTATTACTTATTACTTATTACTTATTACTTATTACTTATTACTTATTACTTATTACTTATTACTTATTACTTATTACTTATTACTTATTACTTATTACTTATTACTTATTACTTATTACTTATTACTTATTACTTATTACTTATTACTTATTACTTATTACTTATTACTTATTACTTATTACTTATTACTTATTACTTATTACTTATTACTTATTACTTATTACTTATTACTTATTACTTATTACTTATTACTTATTACTTATTACTTATTACTTATTACTTATTACTTATTACTTATTACTTATTACTTTTACTTATATTATTTATTATTAATATTATAAATGCGAAAGTTACGATGTTTGTATGTCTGTGAGTTTGTTCCTCAATCACGCAAAATCTACTGGACGGATTTCGATGAAAATTGGTACAGAGATAGATTATGATCTGGAATAGCACATAGGTTCCTTTTTGTTCCGAAAAATAAGTTTCCCTTTGGACAGGATACAAATTTCATTTCTAATGATGAGACAGATTTTTATTTACTTACTTATTACTTTTACTTACTACTTCTACTTATTACTTATTACTTTTACTTATATTAATATTAATATTATAAATGCGAAAGTTACGATGTTTGTATGTCTGTGAGTTTGTTCCTCAATCACGCAAAATCTACTGGACGGATTTCGATGAAAATTGGTACAGAGATAGATTATGATCTGGAATAGCACATAGGTTCCTTTTTGTCCCGAAAAATAAGTTTCCCTTTGGACAGGATACAAATTTCATTTCTAATGATGAGACAGATTTTTATGAAATTTAGTACTAAGATGCATATGATAATATGATTTGTATGTATGTATATGATAATATGATCTGAAACAGCAGAGGGTACTTTTTATCCCTAAAATACGAATTTCGTGGCCATCGCTACATATTCGATTCAGTAACGATATCTATTTTAATTAAGCGAAACAAACTATACGTAAAACATTTTTATTTTATAGTTATTGAGGGAAGCGGTGGTTAAATGACAAAATGTATGTCTACGTATCAAAGTTTATTTGTGGAAAAATATATAGGTACATACGGCAAGCAGAAAGTCCAAGGCAGTGTGTGATAGAACAAGAGATCGCACAGAGAACCAAGAAAGAATTAGGGTGATACACAATAGAAATATAGGTAGCTAAACAAACCAACAAGAGTAGCGGTTAAGCGAGCGAGCAGAGCCACGAGTAACGCAGGCTTCGCGTCGCACTGCAAAATCAAGACTGGTTAGTGACCGAGCGTTAGCGGACGGCGGCCGCCGCCGGCTAGATACAGCTATGGGTATCGATATCGTTTTACTAGCCATCGGTTTATACCGTGGCGACGCTTATGCATTAATTTTATCTATACGTGAAATGTGCATATAAGACTGTATTTGGGTATATATTATGTGTTGTGTTTGTACGTGTGTTATAATACTATGAATGGTGTATGTATTAATGGTATATAATAATACTATGAAGCACCCACATCACTCCCCTCCAGAGACCATGCCTATGGGCGATAATAGTCAGGGAATCTTACCTTTCTTCCCGACTTTGTGGTTCGTGTGGTCTCTGGAACTTGCTGTGGAGGTTGTGCGGACGGTGTTTCCGGCGGATTTGGTAGTTGGGGGGTGGTTTCGTTGGCATCGTCGGACAGCATGAAGGCCGGCTTAATGCGGTCGACAGTTACTGTCACGTCTTTACCTTTTACACGATTTTTTTAAAAATTCGCATCCTTCTGAATAACTTTATGAGGTCCGGTGTAAGCAGCTTTGAATGCGCCATGTAACGCGTCTTCTCTCAGGAATACGTGGCTACAAGTGGCAAGATTCTTAAAGACAAATATTTTTGGGGAAGTATGGTGTTGAGTAGGAACGGGACGAATGTCTTCAACAAGTGACTTTAAACGGGTTGAAAAGTCAACAATATCAGTGGTATAACCTATGTTGCTTTAATCAAAAAAATCACCGGGTAGTCTAAGAGGTTCCCCGTTTACAAGCTCCGCTGATGACGATTTTAAGTCCTCTTTGAAAACACTCCTCACGCCTAAAAGAACAAAAGGAAGAGTTTCCGTCCAGTTGGGATCGCCGTGGCAAGTAATTGCGTACTTCAATTGCCGGTGGAATCGCTCCACCAAGCCATTGCATTGCGGGTGATACGCTGTTGTCCTCCGGTGTTTAAAACCAATGATTTTGGACAACTGTTGGAACAGCGCCGACTCGAACTGTCTGCCTTGGTCAGTGACAATGTCAGAAGGACAGCCAAATCGGGACACCCAGCATGATATAAATGCTTTAGCCACCGTCTGCGCAGAAATATCGGTTAAAGGGACAACTTCCGGCCATCGTGTAAAACGATCGACGGCTGTCAAACAATACCGGAGGAAGTGGTCCGATAAGGTCCAAATGTACATATTTGAAACGCGCCGAAGGTAAGTCAAGTGTTCCTAACGGTGACGTGACATGTCTCGTTACCTTCGTGCGTTGACAACTCAAACATGCTTTAGACCATTCACGGCACTCTTTACGCATACGGGGCCAAACGTAGCGCTCAGCAATGAGCTTGGTGGTAGCATTTGCACCGGGGTGACTGAGTGAATGAAGGTAATTAAAAATTTGCTTACGCAGGTTTTTGGGTACGAATGCCCTGACATTGGATGTGCTGATGTCACAGTACAACTCTTGTCGACTGCCAGGGATTTGTCGTTTGACTAAATGAAGGGAATTATCACCTTTTAAACAGTCTGCGAGTTCGGCATCGGTGGTTTGAGAATGTGCCAATACTTCCCAATCAACGGGTGCTCGCAACTCTTCCACCCTCGAAAGAGCATCTGCAACCACGTTATCGCGGCCGGAGATATATTGAATATCACTAGTAAATTGCGAGATTAAATCAAGATGCCTGTATTGACGAGGCGTGCAGTTACTCTTCCGTTGATGGAATGCATAACAAAGCGGCCTGTGATCTGTATATACTGTGAAGTGGGTAGCCTCTAGCATATGCCGGAAATACCTGATGCTCTCGTAGATCGCGAGGAGCTCCCGATCATATGGTGAATACTTCCTTTGGGAGGGGCACAGTTTACGCGAGAAAAAGGCTAGAGGCTGCCAGTTTCCATCTTGATATTGTTGAAGGACTCCGCCTATCGCGGTGTCTGATGCGTCATTGACTAGTCCTAGTTTAGCCCCAGTTTTAGGGTGTGACAAAAGGGCTGCTGAGCACAAACTCTTTTTACAGTCCTCGAAAGCCTGCAGTAGATCTCCCTTCATGTCCACTGGCTGTGAAGGTTTCACTGCTCCTGTAAGTAAGGCGTTTAAGGGCGCTTGGATTTTTGCGGCGTTAGGAATAAATCTCCTGTAAAAGTTAACCATGCCCGAAAATCTTCTAAGCTCTCTGTTGGATATCAAATTCAACTTTCCCGCCAATTTATAATTATTTTGCTGTAAACCTCTGTTTGCAAAATATCCTTTTCCTTTATACCTATCTCGCTCGCACACGGATCGGTCATATGGTGAAGAAAGAAGGGGATTTATCAAGATGGCGCTTTCCTTTCGATCCACGGCGTGAGCGCAGCTTATTAATTCGCGTTAATTATAAAAAACCGCTAAATAACTACAACTTACATATATTAAATACTCGTAATACATAGTGCTTGTGTCAAGGACCTATAAATTGTGAGAAAAGGCAAGACTGGACACTGGATCCTGCAACGTTCTAGAAACAGACGCCTCAGAAACTCCAATGTGGTATGTGTGCTTTCCTATTTATTTTTCCTGACACCTGCTATCCCGTCTAATTTTGCAAACAGTACACCTTTGGGGGTTTTCCCATCTAGTTAAAAAATACAGTCCACTAAATAAGACCAATTCAAAACATTTTTGGTCATATCGATCCGCAAAACCCATCACTCTCTTACCGTTTTTGGAGCAGGGAAATCCACAATAGCCTTGACCTTGCTTTCCAGAGGCTTGGTACCAGCTTTGGATATAGTGTAGCCTAGAAATCTTACCTCCGGAACGCCAAAGACACACTTAGCAGTATTAACCAACACACTTTAGTCTCTCGTGCGGCTGAAAATTTGGTGCAAGTGCTTCTCGTGGTCTTCCTGAGTCCTGGAGAATATTAGGAAATCGTCCAGGAATGGGTAACAAAATTCCAGGCCACGGGTCATTTCATCAACAAACCTCTGGAAAGTTTGCCCTGCGTTTCTCAGACCAAAGGTCATGAAAGGAAATTCGTACAATCCGAACGGTGTCGTTATCGCTGTCTTCGGTATGTCCTGTTCTTCTACAGGGATCTGGTTATAAGCCTTAACTAAATCAATGACAGAGAAGTACTTACAACCAGATAAGAAGTGGGAATAATCGTGGATGTGACGGATGGGGTATATATCGGGTATAGTTCGTGCGTTTAACAACCTGTAATCCCCACAAGGACGCCAGCCGTTATCCTTTTTGGACACTAAATGCAGTGGGGACGCCCAAGGACTATCCGATGGACGAGCTGTACCGTTACCTAACATTACCTCGAATTCCTGCTTAGCAATCTTCATTTTGTCAGGTGCTAGTCTTCGCGGTTGACAAGACACAGGAGGACCTGGTGTGGTGCGTATGTGATGTTTAGTGTGGTGTTTGACATGGCCTGGTGTACCAGCTGGGCGTGTTATTTCTGGATATTGAGCTAGAATGGCAAGATATCTATAGGAAGTATTATTAGCGAAACCAGTCGAGATTTTAACGCTTGATACTAAATTTGAACTAAGATTAAATATACTACCTACAGCACTGATATTGGTTGTACCATCAACAAGCCTACGGTTACCCACATCAACCATAAGTCGGTAATACTCAAGAAAATCTATTCCTATAATGGGTTTGGTGACGTCTGCTACTACGAAGCGCCAGGGAAAAATCGCGGCGTAACCCTAAATTTAATTTTAACTGAATATAACCGTATGTGTCTATGCTAGAACCATTAGCAGCGCTGAGTTGGTAAGCCGTTTTGCTACGAGGTTCACGGAGCGCGGTCGCAGGGTACACACACACATCACTCCCGGTATCCACTAAAAACTTTATTTTAGACGCACGATCGACGACGAACAGGCGACCGGTTTGGCTATGGCAATCATTGGTCGCCATCACTGATTGCACGTGGGGTTTCCCGACTTCTTAAAATCACAGGGCTGGATGCATTTTCTAGCTTGCGAATTAAATTTAAAATGATACCAGCACAAAGGGAACTGCCGGTAGCTGGAATTCGACCTGCGTGATGATGACCGATCTCGTCCTCCTTGATGTCTCTGACGGGACCGTGATCGTTCGTTGACCTGAGTTGTCAGTATTTGTATTTGACTTATTTGAATCAATCAATCAATCAATCAATTTATCAGTGCGCTGACTTGCCTTGTCAGCTCCGTGACTTGTCGTGTAAGTTCACTAATAGGTGATGATGCTGCTGCTACCTGTGCGGCAGCGGGCTGAGCAATGTCGTTGATCCGATCGGCAAGCTCCGCGAGGTCGTTTAAGGAAAGGGTAGACTGGGAAGCTACAATAGGCTGCATGCTAGCTGGAAGGCGGCTTGCCCATATCGTCCTGAGGAAATACTCTGGTATTTCCGGGCCCGCGAGGTGCTAAAGGTGGCGCAGGAATTGAGAAGGCTTGCGGCTTCCAAGCTCTTCGTGCATTAATAATTCTTTAACCTTATTCTCACGAGACACGGATAATCTTTTGATGAGTTCACCTTTCAAGCGATTGTAGTTGGGTGGGCCAACCAAAATGTCTTCGACTTCCGCTGCATAAGTTCGCTCTAGTGTACCCAATATGTGAAAAAATTTTGTTGCGTCATCGTTAACTTTTGCAATAGCGAATTGGCCTTCCACCTGTGCAAACCAAATGGCCGGTTTCTCAGGCCAAAATGGAGGTATCTTAATTGTGGTTAACATGGTTGGTTGCGTGGTCGTTGTGCCTTCCGCTATCTTGGCACGCACACGAGGCTTTGTATTCACATTTACTTCTGTATTGCTTCCACTTCCACTCTTACTGCTCATTGTGCAGTAGATTCCAATATAAATTCAAGTCGTAGGTCACCACTGAGGGAAGCGGTGGTTAAATTACAAAATGTATGTCTACGTATCAGAGTTTATTTGTGGAAAAATATATAGGTACATACGGCAAGCAGAAAGTCCAAGGCAGTGTGTGATAGAACAAGAGATCGCACAGAGAACCAAGCAGTGTTGCCACCGGCCAATCAATGTGTTGCCGTACCCAAAAGATAAAATTGCCGTATCTCAGCAAAAAATACCGTATCGGGTTTGGGGGGGGGGGGGGGGGGATAGCCAAGCAAACCAAAGAAAAATCACACACGAGTTAATCAATGAAACCTCGGTTTATTAGAAAAATTTAAAACAAAAACCACTTCAAATTAATAATCCTCTGCTCCCATTTAATCGACAACATCAGCTACTAAGTTTTCTTCAGCAGTAATCGGCTTTTTCATTTTTGAAATCATCTCCGCAGTGGGTTTAAAGTTTATGCAGTTTGAATGCTGTCTCTTTATGCACTGTTTCGTTAATAATGTCCCATTAATGGTGCTTATTAAGAGACGGTTTCTTTGCTTTGTTTTAATTAAGTTCACAGCGCTGAAGATTCTTTCTGAATCGGCATTTGCATGAGGCAGTGAGAGTACTTCCAGAGCAAATTTCGCCAAATTCTGAAATTGAGGTTCTGGTAAATTTAAAATCTTGGTCCAAAAATCATCAGGAGACATTTTATCTATATCAAGGAATGAATCTTCAAGAAGAACTGTATCCGGTAGAAGTCTCCATTCGTCGTCTATGGCCTTTTTTTTTTTTTTTATGATACAAGGAACCTTCATCATTATGGGCAACAAAGTCGGCTCCGTGGTTCTTTGGGATTGAGAAACCGCATTTTTTGGCGAAAATATCGATAATTTTTGTAATAATACGTCAGAAAAGTCGTATCTTTTCTTGATTTGACAACACCCAGTTATAAGGAAGTCTCTCGCTGTTTTTCGGAAATCTGAATGCAAGTCTTGCCTTGATTGAATATTCTGGTTTGCTATTTCAGTCATCAGATGTACTCCAAAATACATACCTTCGTCTTGTAAAAAATGTTCTTCTTTATTTGGGTCAATAGCACTCAAATCTTTTTTAATAACATAATCTCTTTTCAAATAACACAACAAGAGTTCTTGATAAGTTGCTCTCATTTTTCTATCTAATTCTGTTATAGCGACACCGCTTTTTTGGAAATATTCGTTCAGGTTTACGAATTTAGGTAGCACCCATTGTAAAAATATAAAATATAGCTTCATGAATGGGTCGTTCAAGTCATTGAATACAAGCTCTGCAGATAGAATTCGCTCCTCTAGCCATTTTTTTGTAAAATATAATTTTAGAGAATCCCATTGTTCAAGTATTCGATTTACAACTGCTAAAAGGGAAAGCCATCTTGTCTGGGAAGGGTGGAGAAGTTTGTGGACTTAAGTATTTGTAAACACCTGGAATTCGATAAATTCAGATTGACGTTTTGAGCTATGCTTAAAGAATCCAAATACGTTTCGAGCTAGATCCTCACACCTTCTAGGCAATTTCTTGCACGCCTCACTTGCATATAGGTGTAACGAATGGCAGATACATTTAAAAATAGTTATACCTGGATTATTTGCCATAAACCGACTAGCTACTGAATTGTGTTGGCCCATCATAACAATAGCACCGTCTGATGCAAATCCTATTATATTCTCTGTAGGAATACTTCGGTCCTGAAAGCTTTTAATGATCAAATTGTAAATGGCTTCTCCTGTTGCACCTTGATTAGCAGTATCAAAATCATCCTTCTTAAACAAAGGTCGTAGTTCCCATAAAAGACTTGAAATTTTTTGTGTTTCAGGATCATAAAGTCGCACGACAATACACATTGTTTTTAATGATGAAATGTCAGTCGACTCGTCAACTAACACACTAAACTTGGTAGATTTTAACAAAGTTTCTAAATCGTTTTTGTGACATTCTCCAATAACGTATTTTATTACTCCTGTGCATTTTGTTCTTTTCAGTTTAATGTCAGATGCAATTTTCGAATCAGGTATACTCTTTATTATTTCGCTTAGATGATCCATAGTATTAAATGAAATATTGTGTTCGGCCATGAACGAACAAAGTTTTATTTCCAAATCAGCAACTGAATTTTCATGAGAGGAACTCACATCAGATTTTTTGAAAAACGAATGTATCGGCTTAGCAAGTTTAATATTTTTAATTTTTCTCGAATGTTCAGCGTTGGACATGTGTCTCTTTAAAGTTGAAATTTCGCAGGATATTTTTACATCACATAGTTTACAATAGGCCCTATAAATATTATTTTTATTAGAGGCAATCCAATCTTTAAATTCTCCTTCAGTTTCCCATTGAGATCTATATTTTTGTGCTCTGTGTTTATTGCTTTGCTTACTTTTCTTTGGAGTTGGTAGACCCGTGAAATCTTGGTCTTCTTCCGAAGACATGGTATTCAGACGAAATTGGACACTGCACTAAATATTACGAGCAAAAGGTTTCAATAACTAACTGAGAACGAACGAAGCGAAATGAATGAATAAGAAAATTACCAAAGACAATATAATAACGAGTAGTTATATGAGCGAGGTAAAATTTTAGGGAATTCCCCTGACCAAAGACAATACAATAATGTAGAGTAATTCAACAAGCGCAGTTAAGACAGGAAATTCCCCAAAACTAAAGAAAAAACAGTAATTATTAGAGATACGTTCATTTTTACGCAATAGTCGTTATTAAATTTTTCTTTTTTTATTATTGTGCTCGATTGCCGTATTTTAACGTACGGCATTGACTGCCCTGCCGTATGCCGTACAATTTGTCATAATGGAGCTTCAATGCCGTACGATACGGCAATTGCCGTACGTTTGGCAACACTGGAACCAAGAAAGAATTAGGGTGATACACAATAGAAATATAGGTAGCTAAACAAATCAACAAGAGTAGCGGTTAAGCGAGCGAGCAGAGCCACGAGTAACGCAGGCTTCGCGTCGCACTGCAAAATCAAGACTGGTTTGGTTAGTGACCGAGCGTTAGCGGACGGCGGCCGCCGGCGCGCGCGCCTGTCTAGCTAGATACAGCTATGGGTATCGACATCGTTTTACTAGCCATCGGTTTATACCGTGGCGACGCTTATGCATTATTTTTATCTATACTTGAAATCTATCTATATATAATATATATATAGTGAGTGAGTGTTTTTCGCTTTTAAATATATATATAGATATAAAATATAATAAATATATATATATATATATATATATTATTAATAAAAGATTTTTATCAGCTTCGACACGTGTTTATTCTTCAACCGTCAGTAACAGAATAAATCCCAACGACCGGGAACAGTTAATCATTTTTGAAAATGTTATTCATTCAACGTTCATAAAATCTATATCGTTATTTAGTGTTGCCATTCTTAATACCGGTTCGTTAAAATTCTTGTCTGACCGGACGGTCCCAAGATGTAGACATCGGCCTACCTCTCAAGACACAGAACGAACCGACTGATGATTCATATTTATACAAATGGCAACACTAATCACAAATGTCAGCATTTTTTTTGACTTTTGGGAATTTTATCCCTACAGGGGTGAAAAAGGGGTTGCCAGTTTGTATGAAACTTCGTCATTTTTAAAGTGAGATACATGAAATTATTAATTTACATTTTAAGTTGGTAAAAAATAATAATGCACCAATCAGATTTTGAAAATTACATCCCTAAAGGGGTGAAATAGGGGTTGCCATTTTGTATGAAACTTCGTCATTTTTGAAGTGAGATACATGAAATTATTAATTTACATTTGAAGTTGGTAAAAAATAATAATGCACCAATCAGATTTTGAAAATTACATCCCTAAAGGGGTGAAATAGGAGTTGCCATTTTGTATGAAACTTTGTCATTATCGAAGTGAGACACATGAAATTTTTAATTCGAATTTGTGATTGGTAAAAAATAATAATGCATCAATATGATTTTGAAAATTACATCCCTATAGGGGTGAAATAGGGGTTGCCAGTTTGTATGAAACTTTGTCATTTTTGAAGTGAGATACATGGAATTAAAATTGAAAATGTCTTTTGGTATAATATTTTGTATTGTATTGTATTGTATGTATACAACATATTGTAATAGGATACAATACATAATAGAAGACAGAGTGCAAAGGTTTTATTTATTTGTTAATATTATGAGTTCAGTAATGTGTTAATAGATGGCGCCACCATAGATTTTAAAAGTCGATATGGTTTGTCGTTTGCTAAATGCAAATCATCATGTGTAGTAATTGAGATTTCAAAATAACTTTTTTTTTCTTTTCTATCGATTTGATTGTGTGTTTAGACGATTTGGTACCCGCTAAATATAAAATAATAAAATTAAATTTGAATTGATTGTAGTATGGAGTGGTAATTGCGGCTTGCGGCATTATATTGTATGTATAGTTTAATGTCTGAGTTTTGGGCTGCTCATTGATTCGTTTAATTTGTTTGAAAAGTATTTTTCCGGATTCCGAATTTCGAATAGTAGTTTGAAAATAGGTAAATCTTTGTGTTATTTTCCATAAGTTAGTTGCATATCTTAAATATATTGTAAGGTTTCTCAAATAAATTGTAGTACTTTAAGTATATTTGTATTCATTTTTAATTAGTTAGTAGATTAATATAATTTCTATATATATAAAAGAACAAGGGCAATTGATAAATCAACGCCCAGCCTAAACCATAAAAGCTATAAACTTGAAATTTGGACCGAATTTTTATGTTAATACGTAGTGCTCAGATAAGAGGATTTTTTAAAATTAGACCCCCAAAAAGGGTTAAAATTGAGGGCAGTTTGTGTGAAAAAAAATTAGAATCTTTACTGATGTACTTGAAACTTGGCAAGAATGCTTCTCAACAAAAATAACTAATGGCGTGTTTCAGCGTTTTTTGAAATTCAACCTCCAAAGGGGAATTAAGGGGGAGGTTAACTAATTTATCATCACAAAACCGAAACTATAAAAGCCATAAACGTGAAATTTGGTTAGTGTCTTCATTATACTATATACTGCCCACATAAGAAAGGGTTGTTCACAATTCCAACCCTTACATCCAAAAAAGGGGTGAATTTGCTTACCTATAGACAAATTCCATTTGAAATTTCGCCAATTACTAGCAACGCATGTTGGTCTATCGGTAGAGGTCGCAGATTATTTTTTTGAGTAGAGGGTTCTAATCCTGCTAAACATGACTTTTTTTACTTACTTTTTTTTCGTTTTGTATTAGTTTCTTAGAATTGTTTGTTCATGTTTCAAGAAATAGCATAGCTGGAAGTAGCTGGATCGAATCCTGCCACAAACAATAATTTTCTGATTTCGTTTTTTATTTGTTTTTTAGAATTATTTTCTTACTTTTATTTTAATTTTGAAAAGGAACGAATAAATTCATTTGCAAATTTATTTCCGGATAAACGATATCACAACCCCAATCAAATCAAATCTAATAGTTTGTCATTGACGACATTGAAGAAGAAGATTAATCAAATGGTTGACTGGTAGAGAACGCTCTTAGCGTTAAGTCCGTTAACATATCAGTATTTTGTACTTATCTAAATATACAAATAATAGGACAGTAAATATCGAGTGTCTATACATTCAATATTTTTCTAAAAAACTGATACGGAGCGATTAAAGAAGAGTAACAGAAACCAAAAAAAAAAACAAATTTTGGAATTTTTGTCTCTCTGGTACGTTATAACTTCAAAACTACTCAACAGATTTGAACGCGGTTTTCACATATAATTAGGAGCGTTGTCAAAACTTTGTTTCGTCAAAATCGGTTAAGAGAAAAAGAAGTTATGGTCAGTTGAAGTTTACTTCTAGCACTGCTTCAAAACTTTTAAACGGAGTTGAATGCGGTTTACATAAACGTATGTAATTTAGATAAAGTTAGAATTTCTACTTTGTTTTATCGATATTAATAAAGAGAAAAACACACTGCAGTCTCTATTAAATTTTAATAAAATAACACATTGGATGTGTGTGGGCGTATAATTTAGTTACATAAAATATCATTATCGAAATCAAATCGGCAAGTCAGTTCAGTTGTTGTTTGACGGAACATACGGTCGTGTCGTAAGGTTTAATTTAACTAACTTATCACTTTTTATTGAGATTTGCTCCACTTTTCACGCCCACTATAACTTTAGGAGTGACTTTTAGGTTCAAATGACCCTGTAATAGGCTGCGTCTACTCTTTTAGCGACAAAGATGTGATAGTATGAATGTTAATATTTTCAGTTTGATATCGTAGCAATGTAATGGCTTTATAAAATTGGCACGGGAATAGGATACTATAGATTTAACTATAGGTCTGGATAGTTGTAGTTTCCACAGGTTACGCGAAAAGTGACATACACGCGGGCGGAGCCGCGGGCAACAGCTAGTATATATATATATATATATATATATATATTATATATATATATATATATTATATATATATATATAAAAGCGAAAAACACTCACTCACTCATCACGAAATCTCCAAAACTGCTGAGCCGATAAAGATGAAATTCGGCTGGAAGGTAGATTGTGACTAAGAGACGTCCGCTAAGAAAGGACTTTTGGTAATTTTATCCCTAAAGGGGTGAAAAAGGGGTTGCCAGTTTGTGTGAAACTTCGTCATTTTTGAAGTGAGATACATGAAATTATTAATTTACATTTGTAGTTGGTAAAAAATAATAATGCACCAAACAGATTTGAAAATTACATCCCTAAAGGGGTGAAATAGGGGTTGCCATTTTGTATGAAATTTTGTCATTATTGAAGTGAGACACATGAAATTTTTAATTTGAATTTGTAATTGATAAAAAATAATAATGCATCAATCTGACTTTGAAAATTACATCCCTATAGGGGTGAAATAGGGGTTGCCAGTTTGTATGAAACTTTGTCATTTTTGAAGTGAGACACATGAAATTTTTAATTTGAATTTGTAATTGGTAAAAAATAATAATGCATCAATTGATTTTGAAAATTACATCCCTATATGGGTGAAATAGGGGTTGCCAGTTTGTATGAAACTTTGTCATTTTTGAAGTGAGATACATGGAATTAAAATTAAAAATGTCTTTTGGTATAATATTTTGTATTGTATTGAATTGTATTGTATGTACATGTAATAGGATACAATACATAATAGAAAACAGAGTGCAAAGGTTTTATTTATTTGTTAATATTATGAGTTCAGTAATGTGTCAATAGATGGCGCCACCATACATTTTAAAAGTCGATATGGTTTGTCGTTTGCATTTAATCATCATGTGTAGTAATTGAGATTCCAAAATAAATAAAAAAATTTTTTTTTGCTTTTCTGACGATTTGATTGTATGTTTAGACGATTTGGTACCTGCTTAATATAAAATAATAAAATTAAATTGGAATTTATTGGAGTATGGAGTGGTAATTGCGGCATTATATTATATGTATAGTTTAATGTCTGCGTTTTAGGCTACTCATTGATTCGTTTAATTTAAGTTTGGAAAGTATTTTTCCGGATTCCGGATTTCAAACAGTAGTTTGAAAATAGGTAAATCTTTGTGTTATTTTCCATAAGTTAGTTGCATATCTTAAATATATTGTAAGGTTTCTCAAATAAATTGTAGGTCTTTAAGTATATTTGTATACATTTCTAATTAGTTAGTAGATTAATATAATTTCTATATTTATAAAAGAACAAGGGCAATTGATAAATCAACGCCCAGCCTTAACCATAAAAGCTGAAATTTGGACCGAAGTTTTATGCTAATACGTAGTGCTCAGATAAGAAAGGATTTTTCAAAATTAGACCCCTAAAAGGGTTAAAATTATCATCACAAAAACCGAAACTATAAAAGCCATAAACGTGAAATTTGGTTAGTGTCTTCATTATACTATATACTGCCCACATAAGAAAGGGTTGTTCACGATTCCAACCCTTACATACAAAAAAGGGGTGAATTTGCGTACCTATAGACAAATTCCATTTGAAATTTCGCCAATTACTAACAAACGCATGTTGGCCTATCGGTAGAGGTCGCAGATTATTTTTTTGAGTAGAGGGTTCTAATCCTGCTAAACATGACTTTTTTTTACTTACTTTTTTTTGTTTTGTATTAGTTTTTAGAATTCTATATTTTTGCTTTTAATATTTTAGTAAAGAAATGTTTCAAGAAATAGCTGGAAGTAGCTGGATCGAATCCTGACAAACAATAATTTTCTGTTTTCGTTTTTTATTTGTTTTCTAGAATTATTTTCTTACTTTTATTTTAATTTTTAAAAGGAACGAATAAATTCATTTGCAAATTTATTTCCGGATAAACGATATCGCAACCCAAATCAAATCAAATCTAATAGTTTGTCATTGATGACATTGAAGAAGAAGATTAATCAAATGGTTGACTGGTAGAGAACGCTCTTAGCGTTAAGTCCGTTAATATTATGACGTGTGAAGGAGCTAAAAAAGCAACAACACAGTCAAATATAAAAGTATAAAATTTTATTTAAATAAAAAAAACACAGGGGTGGATTTATAGGGCCCTACTATGCCGGTGGTTCCATCTCCTACAAGTAGGTACTGTCCTGGTGTTCCGCGCTCGGTGGTTCTGGGATGCCGGTGGTTCCGGGATGGTGATCCGACCAGGGTTGATGGGGTGTTCACCCGGCGCGTATGATGAGATCCTCAATAGTAAGCCCAAATCTGGAACCCTGGAATCGATGTCCATTCGAGGTCAGGATATTGTTCTAAAACGATAATGACGGCCAGCCAGCTTGCTCCGGGAGGTGATGATCGAAGGGTGATGGTGAAGGACGTACCTACTTTTACCTAAGAGCAATGTCTGTGGCTGCTGGTCGTCATTAAGAACAGAGCTAACAATGACTCAAAGCTAGATAATCGCTAATATTGCCAATTAAATAGAAACATGTTCTAGAACACTTAATATTTTTTTTATAATTAATACCGGGCGGTAGTTAAACACTGCCACGCCCGAACAGAAAATCTACTAGGTACTTGGTTCCAATAATAATATATTTTCCATTGAAATATTTATAAAACTAAAACACTTTTTTATCTAAAATTGCCTAAATAGTAAAAGTACCTATAGGATGTTAAAATAAAGAAATAGTTCGCCACTTACCGAATTTCGGGTTTGAATGACACTCACTAATTTGTATAAAGATATTTGTACATATAAGTTTAAAATATCTATTTGTAATATTAATTACTGCACTACTATTTTTACGAATAAGTATATATATAGAAAAGGGGTCACAACGTATGTCGAAGTACGAAACTGAGATGAGTTCGTAAATACGTGTGTCCGGCAGTAAAGAATTTTTTTTTTTTTTTTTTTAACGTGAGGAAAAGGCCACGCCTACCGCCCAGCCTAGGCACCATAAGGTGCCACGACGAGAAGCTGGACGGTTATGTGGGACTTTAACCCACTAAAAACCTCACGGTGTCCGTCACATCCGCATATGCCGGGGCCGTGTGCTTACTCATGCTCCATAGCCCCGGCGCGGCTGGCCGCCTTTCGGCAGCCCCTTCCCGGCTTACTCGCGAGCCCCTCTCAAAGGAGAGGGGTCCGAGCCGCCAGCGGGACGACAGCCAAAATGTCCCGCTTGGGTAAAGGCATGCTGACACAAGCATGCCTTTAAACCCGAAGGGCTATCGGTTGAGCAGCGGATCCCGTTTCCACCACCCGACCGGCCTCAAATTTCGAAAGGCCTGCAAAAGGCAGGCCCTGCCTCAAGTCAGCCGGTTGGCTGACCGAGGCCCACCACAAAAAACGGTCGCAGGAGACGGGGGGGCTGCGCATCGCCGCACCCTCCCCTTCCTCTGCGACCCCGCCGATGCCGCATCAGGCGCTGCGGCCGCGCTCGGCCACGAAGAATAGCGCACCCGGGGCACCACTACCCCCGCGACCCCTCCTGGGACCCGAAAACCTCGGGTCCTGAGTTCCTCTTAGCTTCCCTGCGGTGGTCAATCCGCTGGTACTAAGCCCCCCCATCGCGACAAGATGGGAACCCTTCGGGGGGGGGCAGTAAAGAATCTATGCCAATGTGGCTCGATCGCCCGCGCATCGAGACAAAGGAACTAAAGTGCTCACATAAAAAATGCAGCATGTTGCAGTCACATAAGCAAAATCAGACATATTCGAGTTGACCAACTTCTGTACTAAGAAAATCATTAGTAACTAGTAGTTATGATTTATTGATATGTATTTTTATTGTAAATAATTTTAGCTAGGTTTCTTTTGTTTGTCAATATTTTATTTAGTTAATATTTTCTTTAGATTAAATTTAGTGTTAAGTTTAGGTTTAAGTTTGTTTTTATTAAGTTTATAATTATTAACAACAAAACAAATGTATTAAGTTAATAGTTTTATTTTACTTAAAAATGTGTACTACGTTACAATACCCCCTCTCGTACCCAAGGATTTTATTCCCTTTTTGAATAAAATCCGCATCTTAGATTAAGTTTGTTTTGACTTTCATACATCGTCTATCATTCTTCTACAGTCATAATATCATCATACAAACAACCGAGGTAAATACTAAAACAAAAAAATACCATGGTACTTAACATAAAATAAGTTACACAGCAATATCATATACTGTAACTTAAACAAACTAGTAGTAGATGCAATGATCTCATATAGGTACAATTTGTAGGTATAGCAACGTACACTTAAAAAATAACTACTTTTGTAAGGTATTGGCTAATTTAATATCTTTTATGTGCCAAGTACCCAAATCTTTGCCTGACATATCTGCTAATTTATATACCAAAGGTGACTTTTTGGCTGTTACGCGACATTTGAAGTACTTTGGTGCCAATTTTTTCAATTTTTTCAAAAAAATTAAATGAAGTAGATAAATAAAACATTATTTAAAATTGAACTTGTATTTATTTATTTAGGCACATACAAGCAGAAGATAATTGTAATATTTGGTAGGTTTTGGATAAAATGGGTAACAAATTACTACATAGGTAGTAAAATCAAATACTTATGAAATTTAATGTGTCTTTGCATTTGGTTGATTCATCAATATATTTTTAGAGATAAATTATGTTTTCTTTTTTTTGTCACATCTCTTCTACTGCCTTTTCCTTTTGTGATCTCTCTGTCCATTCTCCCTGCAACAGATGTTGGTTAAACGCCTATTTTATTGGATCAAGATTATGCCCTGAATATGGCTATGGTTGAATATGGTTCCAATATCCAATTTGCCGTACAACATATTACAGCAACCTTCAGTAGGTACTCGGTGGCGATTGCTTGCAGTAATCTTATAGGAAATTAGACTAATACTATGAAGCATAATGCATTTCAATAAAAGCGAGTGTCTGCTCTCACATGTATTTTGCTCATACTAAAGCATGCCATTGTACATACCATAGCAGCCTAAATTGTCTGTACTTGTATGTTTTTTGCTCTTACAGATTAGAGCAAAGTGTATTTTATTTCAGTCTCTCTGTACTGACATGCAGTATGCTCTCCAGCCACAAGAGCATATTGTGCGTGGTATCAAAGCAACCCCTGTTTGTAGTAGTACACATTATGGCAATACACCACCGGCACCGGGGCTGCTTGCATCCATCCATATTTAAATCAGAATCACAAATCTATAACAAGGTCAAGGATCAATTAGTAAGGTAGACCGTTACTCAGGAGGTCCCGGGTTCGATCCCCGGTCAGGTCAAGATGAAAAAATGATCTTTCCTGATTGACCTGGGTCTTGGATGTTTATCTATATATGTATTTGTTATAAAATATAGTATTGTTGAGTTAGTATCCCATAACACAAGTCTCGAACTTACTTTGGGGCTAGCTCGATCTGTGTGATTTGTCCCTATATATTTATTTATTTATTCTATACTAGCTGTTCCCCGCGGCTTCGCCTCGCGTGGGACTCGGATATATCGCGCCCAAAAGTAGCCTATGTTTGACCTCAGGTCGTTAACTACATCCCTATCAAATTTCATCACAATCGGTCCAGCAGTTTAGCCGTGAAGAGGTGACAGACAGACAGACAGACAGACAGACAGAAAGACAGACAGACAGACAGACTTTCGCATTTATAATATTAGTATGGATATGGATATGGAAGTATGGATATGGAAGTATGGATACCTACCTTACCTAAATAAAATATACTTACAACCATAACATTCAGCGAATAGTATCCCTTACGGTTAAAATACCTCTCTTCATGCATTGTGGGGCGTAAAATTGCCACATGTGTCCCGTCTATTATACAGCCAAGCACTCCCGGAATACCATACTCAATATGAAATCTAAAAGAGATCGAGATCGTCGTCGCTCATCAGCATTAGCCAAAGCTCACAAGCGCCAACGAATGCTCCCTGTCCGCCTCATTACTTATGATTTGTATCACAACTATTCTAAAAAAGGTGTCGTTGCAAAATATCTTCAAAATATTCAAAACACAATTAGGAAACGATCGGCACAAATGTCAAATAAACGTCAAACAACGAACAGAATACCGATAAAGTGACAATCGAGAATCCATAGACACTCAATTGTTGAGCAGAATACCAATTTAGGTTCAATAGAATGGCGATAGAGAGGCACTGCGGAGTTTTGGCGCCAAGCTAAAGCCGCTCAGTTATCGTCATTGTATTTATTTTCTAATATTTGTGTTTTTTCGAGTATTTGTGCATAATAAAGGTGGATTATTATTCGCTCAGTGTTCGTGAACAAGCGTGAGTGTTGGGAAGTGGTACAATGTCGTATATGTGACTTTAATCCTTGTCACTTGTATAATGTTAATTAGCAGAATCGGGCCCCTGAACCGATACCGCGAACATATGAGAAGAAGAACGCGTTCTCAAAGAACGCGTTCCCGAAGAACCGTCAAGAACAGTTAATATCCAAAATTAATATCGTATCGGTAAACCAGCTGCGTTACTGCGTTCCGCGCCCGTTCGCGTTCCGCATCCGTTCGCGCGACGATATGAAATAAAATTACTAAACGTTCTCGGAACGAGAGTACGAACGGAATTCGCTCCGAGCCGCGTCGGTCTCGGACATCCCTCGGCGACACGAGCGAAGCCGAACCGTTTTATTTATGTATAGGCGGAAACGTGACTGTAAAAGAACACTGAATTATTTGTATATACATCATGTAATTAATGATTTGTAAATAGAGTGATTATCTTTTTAAATACGCCAAGGTATACTATAATAGATCATAGATAAAAAAAAATGCGTCACTACCGCGCGCGATTCGAACTTCTTTGCAATACATCGTAATTTTGTATTTCATAGGCAGGATGTAAATTGAGCTCTCGTTATTTTTTTAAAACTGAACGCTTATTTTTATTGTAATATTACTCGATCACATGTAATTCTACTTTATTTGGTCTGGCGCAATAAAAATTTGTCACATCTCGTATGTTCTTAATGCATTTTATATTGATAGGTAGATGTAAAATGCCTCAAAAAATAATATCGCCTGCAAAATCCCAGCCTGTTCCTCACAGTCCTTGGAGAACGTTTAACGGAACATAATACCGGTAAACTAATATATTCGATAACAAGGTTCTTGATATCTGACCCTAATATAACACCTCTAACAATTAGAAAACGATCGGCACAAATGTCAAATAAACGTCAAAGAACGAATAGAATACCGATAAAGTGACAATCGAGAATCCATAGACACTCAATTGTAGAGCAGAATACCAATTTAGGTTCAATAGAATGGCGATAGAGTGGCACTGCTTTATACAACTACGAGAATACCAAATGTCACAAAATACACGATTGCCATACAATCGCCACAATATTTGTATAATGTTAATTAGCAGAATCGGGCCCCAGGTGCCTTATCGCATTTCAACTTTTGTATGGCGGTGTCCACCTCCGATTGCAGAATATCCGGTTCTAGGTCTGCAGTGTTTAAGTTGTTGAAATTAACAATGGGGACACCGGAAGTGGAATGTGTACCGCAAGTAACTATTTCTCTACCGAAGACTAGAAAAGAAGGGGTAAATCCAGTAGCTTCGTTCACAGAGTTATTTATTGCGAACTGAATTGAAGGAATTTGAGTGTCCCAAGATCTATGGTCTTCGTCAACGAACGCTGATATACAGGTAATTATTGTCCTGTTGTACCGCTCAACCGTGTTTATCTGTGGTGTGTATTTGGGTGAGAAATAAACATTCGATACATTATATTTTTTGAAAAAAGTTTCAGTATGAGTGCTTGTGAATTGACTACCATTGTCTAAAAATATTGTTTGAGGGACGCCATGTGTGAAGAAAACGGAATCTTGTAAAATTTTAGTGATAATTTGCGAGGTGGCATTTCTAATGGGAAAGATAAGGCAGAATTTTGAAAAACAACAAGTGACTACAAATATATAAGAATTTTGTTTACGGGTAACAGGTGGAGGACCCATTAGGTCTATTGAAATGGTCTGAAATGGACGCGAACATTGTTTTGGGCGACCCATCTCGCCTAAAGTATTATGATTTTGGATTTTATGAGACAAACAAGTATCACATTTTGTTACAAACTTAACAATATCTTTGTACATACCAGGCCATTAATAACGCAAAGCAATCCGTTTGTAAGTTTTAGATGTCCGGCGGTAGGCTCGGAATGGTTTTCATAAATTACTTGCTTACGCATCTCGGTCGGAATGACTTCCTTCCACGCAAATTCAGATTTAAGTTGACATTTTTCATTACTAAGCCGAAACAAACTATTATTTTTTATGATATAATTTGGAAAAATTTGTTGGTTATTAAGGCAACCGTTATATATGTTTTTGTACCAAGAGTCCGAAGTGGTGCTAAAAACATTTGATGTGCTGATGGCACTTACAGGAATGGCTCTAGAGAGAGCATCCGGAATGACGTTATCCGAGCCGCGACGGTGTTTGATTTCGAAATCAAAGGATGACAGACGCACGCCCCAGCGAGCCAGTCTTTCCGTGGGATTGTTCAGGG
The DNA here is from genome assembly GCA_947044815.1 of Apomyelois bistriatella. NCBI lineage: Eukaryota > Metazoa > Arthropoda > Insecta > Lepidoptera > Pyralidae > Apomyelois > Apomyelois bistriatella. Next base: position 10,058,066 of record OX345709.1, on the reverse strand, counting down.
ACAGAAACCATTTAAGGGCACTATGGTCAGTGTAAACAGTGAACTGTTTACCGTTCTCCAAATAGCATCTCCAGTGCTCTAAGGCAGCAATCACAGCTAAAGTTTTGCGCTCAGTGACGCTGTAATTTCGTTCAGGAGCAGAAAGTGATCTGCTCATGTAAGCAATGGGGTGCACTTTGGAGTTTATGGTTTGAGTCAGCATCGCACCTATACCGTAGTTGCTGGCATCTGTGTGAACCTCAAACGGAAGGTTGTAATCGAGACAAGATAAGACTGGTGCTGAAACTAGGCATTCCTTTAATTTCAAAAACGCAGTTTCCGCTTCTTTTGTCCACTCGAAGGAAGGAGCATTCTTTTTATTCGAAGTTAATTTGTTTAATGGGGCTGCAATGGTACTAAATTTTGGTACAAACCTACGATACCATGTGGCGGTGCCCAGAAACCGTTTTACGTCCTTTTTTGATGAAGGTGTAGGGTACTGAAGAATGGCTTGCACCTTTTCAGGATCAGTTCTGAGGCCACCACTATCCACGACATAACCAAGATATTTAAGTTTGTCACGGAAGAAACAGCATTTATCCTGGTTAATGGTTAGGTTGGCGTGTTTTAATTTGTCCAGAACACGAAGAAGCAACGAAACGTGGCTGTTAAAATCAGTAGGCACGACGATGATGTCATCTAAATATGCGAATACTTTTTGGCAAAACTCACTGAAAAGTATATCAACAAGACGCTGCTGGGTAGCTGGAGCATTCGTCAGGCCGAAGGCGGTACGTTTAAATCTGAAAGTTCCCCTACCAGGTACATAAAAAGCTGTCTTGTCTCTGTCATCAGCATGAATATTAATCTGCCAGAAAGCCTTAGAAAGGTCGATGCTAGACAGATATTTCGCATCCCGAAGGTTGTCTAGGATCTCAGAGACGTAGGGTAAATTGTAAGCGTCCTTCTTTGTGACAGAATTTAATTTCCGGCTATCCAAGCAAAATCGAGGCTCGCCGTTCTTTTTAGACACAATCAATACTGGTGAAGACCATGCGCTTTCACAGGGTTTTATCACATCGAGCGCCAACATTTCGTCTACCTGTTGTACGAGAATACGCTGTTTTTCAGGTGACATGCGGTAATAACGCTGACGGATCGGTTGAGTATCACCAGTATTGATACGATGAGTGATCAGAGTGGTATTGCCAAGACCTTTTACTTTAGAAGAAATCTCTTCAAATTGACGTATAACATTATCCGCCATGATCTTTTCAGTGTCATCAAGGGTGTCATACTTTTGCAAAAACGTATTGTTATCGACACAGGCTATATTATTGTGACTAGGGCCAATGGTAATGGAATTTAAATATTTTGGACAGATTTGAAATTTACGCCAAAAATCAATTCCAAGTATAAGATTATTTTCAATTTCAGGGACTACTAAGGCCTTAATGATGTGAAATTGATTTTCAAAATCAATAGGGAGATTCATAGAACCAATAATATTAAATTTTTGGCCCCCAACAGCTATAACAAAAGAACAGTTTGAGGTGCTACTTTCAAGTTGAAGACCTTGTTTAAGAAGGCTATGATGAGCATTATTACCTACCACAGTAACAGCAGAACCTGAATCTAGCAATCCTGAAATGACAAGTTCATTTACAGTAATAGAAACATAAGGTCTCAAATCGTTATATGGTTTACGAGAAAGAACTAAAGCAACTTTATAAATTTTGAAGAAATTAGATATAGTTTTTAACCAGTTTTGCCAATCTTCTTTATCGAAGTTGCTATTGCCGCAGTTCTGACTAGTTAGTTTTTTGGAATTGGTCTAGAATTATTCTTATTTTGGCTGCAGTCAGGACAATCTGGTGTTTTAACGTCTTTTTACCACAAACAAAGCATAAAATATTGGAATTGTCCGCTGTACATTGGCGCAGGCCATGAGTATCCGTACGGCATCTTGGGCAAAAACGACGCTTTGGTGCTGTAACAGCTGCTAAATATTTTTGATTAGAATTACTGTATTTGTTATTATTTTCGTTTTGTTTACTGTAGCTTTGTGTATTATTGTTTTTATTAAAATTACTGTTATTATGGAAATTATTGTTTTTACTAAAATTATTGTTATTATTAAATTTATTATAAGGTTTTGGTTTAGAATAAGCGAATTCAGGTGCCAATGTATCTGATGAAGGGCCTGATGGTTCACGAAAATGTGAGAGACGCGCTTGGACCCTTTCGAAGTTAACACACAAGGATTTCAGTTCTTCAATTGATTTAATTTCGGGAACTGAAGCTAATATATTTGAATAGCAGGGACGGATATTATGTAAAATGATCTCTAGTTTGTCTTCTTCTGAAGGAATTTTCGACAATCGTGAAAATAACCCAGTCATGATAGACAAATATATAGTTATGTTTTCCGTCTCACCCTGAGTTCTAGAGCGGATTTCAGATAGGAGTCTATAGTCACAGTCAGACTTATCGAAATCCTCTTTTAGTCTATTTAAGAGACAGTTCCAGTCGGAAATGAGATCCCTGTTGCTTCGAAACCAATGAAGTGCATTGCCAGAAAATATTTCAGTTGCATGCAATAATAATTTTTCATCTGACATATTCCTAGCCTCTTTAAATTCCTTTGCCCTTTGGATGAAGGAGCGGACGCAAGAATTACCATCGAATTTTAGTTTGCTGATTTCCTGTGAGCTACGATCGCAAGTGACTGACACATGTATAGGGCTTGAAGAAGGTAAACTCTCACTAACACTGGATGTGCCAGCTAGAGGGTCGACCAAATTTTTATCTTTGAGAGAGTTAAACCTATTTAAATACTTTTTGAAGTGGTCAACGCAAATGTCGTATACTGCTGCAACTTCTTCAGTACGAGTGATTCTGTTAAGGCGATGATACAAATGATGTAAAAGGTTTTGTATTCTTAAAAAACTAGTACGGTCAACGTCAGTTTCGAAGCTTGTTTTAATTTTAGTTAAAACATTTGAGACACCTCTAAGATCATCCCCTAAGGTTAACGATGAATCCAAAATATCGTCAGAAGGAAAAAGCGGAGCTAATTTAACAATCTGCTTGCGAAGTTCTTGTACAGTAGCTGCAGGAGTTGTACCTCTAATATCTACTTCGTATTCAAGCTCCGATTTTTGTAAAGATAAAAATTTAATTGGATACGCCATGATTTCAAAACCAAAATTTAGGTAAATAGCAAACTAAAAAAATAAAACTAGGTAAAAGGAGAGAAATAAAAAATTACTCTGTTCTTACAAAATAAATGAATGAGTTTAAATAACGTTTTGGTTGAAATGAGTTAAGATGAAGTTGGAAAGAAAATAAAAATGCGAAAGAAAAAAGAAGAAAAAAAAAATACACAAGCACAGAACTAAAAAAAACAAAATAAAACAAAAAAAATGCAACTAGTGTGTAACTTTACATTTAAGAATGAATAAAAAAAAACAGAACTAGACACTTTGAAAAAAGTCCAAATTACTTATTGCAACATAAAATTGACAATATTTTGCTTTGAAGGTAAGTTGATTTCTAGCTACGGTAAAAGAGCACAATTAAAGACAAATTTAAAAATTACTATTCGACAATATTAATAAGTATTATTGACGAAAATGTTACACCTTTGTTGCTGGCAACCAAAAAAAACATAAAAAACGTTTCACAAAAAACCAAAAATAAAAGAAGCACACAGACATGCAAAATTATAAGAAATAAGAACTCCGGGCATAGAAAAGCAAGAGAAAATTGGAAAAAAGAACACTTGGGCGCCAGTATGACGTGTGAAGGAGCTAAATAAGCAACAACACAGTCAAATATATAAGTATAAAATTTTATTTAAATAAAAACACAGGGGTAGATTTATAGGGCCCTACTATGCCGGTGGTTCCATCTCCTACAAGTAGGTACTGTCCTGGTGTTCCGCGCTCGGTGGTTCTGGGATGCCGGTGGTTCCGGGATGGTGATCCGACCAGGGTTGATGGGGTGTTCACCCGGCGCGTATGATGAGATCCTCAATAGTAAGCCCAAATCTGGAACCCTGGAATCGATGTCCATTGGTCAGAATATTGTTCTAAAACGATAATGACGGCCAGCCAGCTTGCTCCGGGAGGTGATGATCGAAAGGGTGATGGTGAAGGACGTACCTACTTTTACCTAAGAGCAATGTCTGTGGCTGCTGGTCGTCATTAAGAACAGAGTTAACAATGACTCAAAGCTAGATAATCGCTAATATTGCCAATTAAATAGAAACATGTTCTAGAACACTTAATATTTTTTTATAATTAATACCGGGCGGTAGTTAAACACAGAAAATCTACTAGGTACTTGGTTCCAATAATAATATATTTTCCATTGAAATATTTATAAAACTAAAACACTTTTTTATCTAAAATTGCCTAAATAGTAAAAGTACCTATAGGATGTTAAAATAAAGAAATAGTTCGCCACTTACCGAATTTCGGGTTTGAATGACACTCACTAATTTGTATAAAGATATTTGTACATATAAGTTGAAAATATCTATTTGTAATATTAATTACTGCACTACTATTTTTACGAATAAGTATATATATATAGAAAAGGGGTCACAACGTATGTCGAAGTACGAAACTGAGATGAGCTCGTAAATACGTGTGTCCGGCAGTAAAGAATCTATGCCAATGTGGCTCGATCGCCCGCGCATCGAGACAAAGGAACTAAAGTGCTCACATAAAAAATGCAGCATGTTGCAGTCACATAAGCAAAATCAGACATATTCGAGTTGACCAACTTCTGTACTAAGAAAATCATTAGTAACTAGTAGTTATGATTTATTGATATGTATTTTTATTGTAAATAATTTTAGGTAGGTTTCTTTTGTTTGTCAATATTTTATTTAGTTATTATTTTCTTTAGATTAAATTTAGTGTTAAGTTTAGGTTTAAGTTTGTTTTTATTAAGTTTATAATTATTAATAACAAATGTATTTAGTTAATAGTTTTATTTTACTTAAAAATGTGTACTACGTTACAATATATCAGTATTTTGTACTTATCTATCTATACAAATAATAGGACAGTAAAAATCGAGTGTCTATACATTAAATATTTTTCTAAAAAACTGATACGGAGCGATTAAAGAAGAGTAACAGAAACAAAAAAAAATTTTTTTTGGAATTTTTGTCTCTCTGGTACGTTATAACTACAAAACTACTCAACAGATTTGAACGCGGTTTTCACAGGTGGATTACATATTTAGGAGCGTTGTCAAAACTTTGTTTCGTCAAAATCGGTTAAGGAAAAAATAAGTTATGGTCAGTTGAAGTTTACTTCTAGCACTGCTTCAAAACTTTTAAACAGAGTTGAATGCGGTTTACATAAACGTATTTCATTTAGATAAAGCTAGAATTTCTACTTTGTTTTATCGATATCAATAAAGAGAAAAACACACTGCAGTCTCTATTAAATTTTAATAAAATAACACATTGAGTGTGTGTGGGCGAATAATTTAGTAACATAAAATATCAATAGATGGCGCTGACTTTATTTTAATTATTTTTTCGCATATGGTATAGCAGATTGAAAATTTTCCTTACGGCAATTAATTTGAATTACCAAAAAAAAAATTTGGTTGTTGATCCAGTTCTAATGGTTGGTTTGTTTATTTTGTTGTATTGTAAGCTATTTGAATTGATTGGTTGGTTTGGTTTGGCTTTGGTTTAAAAAATAATCAAATCGGCAAGTCAGTTCAGTTGTTGTTTGACGGAACATACGGTCGTGTCGTAAGGTTTAATTTAACTAACTTATCACTTTTTGTTGAGATTTTCTCCACTTTTCACGCCCACTATAACTTTAGGAGTGGCTTTTAGGTCCAAATGACCCTGTAATAGGCTGCGTCTACTCTTTTAGAGACAAAGATGTGATAGTATGAAAGTTAATATTTTCAGTTTGATATCGTAGCAATGTAATGGCTTTATAAAATTGGCACGGGAATAGGATACTATAGATTTAACTATAGGTCTGGATAGTTGTAGTTTCCACAAGTTACGCGAAAAGCGACCTACACGCGGGCGGAGCCGCGGGCAACAGCTAGTGTACATATAAGACTGTATTTGGGTATATGTTATGTGTTGTGTTTGTACGTGTGTTATAATACTATGAATGGTGTATGTATGAATGGTATATAATAATACTATGAAGCACCCACAGTTATGTCATTATGTCACTAGATGGCGCTTTAAAAATTGTAATTACAAAGACGAATGAACTGGAACAGCCAACCTTTTTATACCTTCAGTATTGTCATCTATTTGAACATAGTACATACTACACGTATTCAAAATACCAAAAAAATAATTATTCTATAATACCTACTACAAAAACCACAATCATTATTTTCTGTGCCTTGAGATACGTATTTTCTTTTAGTCAGAAATAATTTGGCTACATATTTCCATTCTCAAGAGATAATCAGACCAATTTGTTTTTATTACCAAGAAAGATGTCGTTTAGTGTATATTTTTTAGTTCTCACTGTTTGTTACTGAGAATGAATCGCGCTGTTGAGATTTTTTCGTGGAAAACGACTTTCCGTGAATTGTATTTATTATTTTTGTCTCTAGATGGCGCTCTATTGTGTTTAAGGTTTTTAAAACGCGCTGTTGAGATTTTTTCGTGAATGACGACCTTCTGAGAATTGTTTTTATTGTTTTAGTCTCTAGATGGCGCTCTACTGTGTTTTAGATTATTGAAACGCGCTGTTGAGATTTTTTCTCGGAAAACGACCTTCCGAGAATTGTTTCTATCGTGTAATGGACCGTGCAAAGGAAGAAACCCCTACATGCAACATCAGTAAAAACAGCGGCCGAGGCATTCTTTTGCAGCGATGCAAGTTGATAGTATGGGACGAGTGCACCATGTCGCACAAGCATGCATTAGAGGCGTTGAACCGCAGCCTACAATACATCCGTTGCAACCAGTCAGTCATGGGTGGCGTTGCAGTTTTGCTTGCAAGCGATTTCAGACAGACTCTGCCAGTTATTTAAAAAGGTACTCCAGCGGATGAAATAAACGCGTGTCTCAAGGCATCTCCACTATGGTCCAGGATTGAAAAGCTTCATCTTACGTGCAATATGCGCGTCCAATTATACAACGACCAGGCATCGGGTCTTTTTGCGAATAAACTGCTGCAAATTGGTGAGGGTCGTCTGAAAGCGGACGCAGATGAGAAAATTCTATTTTCTGAAGAATTTTCTCACCCAGTGTCGTCTGAGGATGATCTTATAAGGCATATTTTTCCCAATTTGGAGGCTAACATGACTAATCAAGAGTGGTTATGTGGCTAAAGGGCTGTGCTATCGCCCACGAATGAGTCAGTCAATAAAATCAATATATATATAATTTTAATATAGAACTGTATTAGAATAAATTTTCATCAAAGAGTTACTTACTATGTTTTAATTTTCGATATAAGTGTCATTTTTCATAACCATTACCTAATTAGATTTTATTTGCGGAGTAGAAAAAAATATAGATCATGTATCACGATCTTTATTAAGGTTTAAACCATATGCTTTAATAAAAAGTTAAATTTTTACAGCTGAATCAATTTATAAAGTCACCTCAAATGTAAAGAAAATGTAGCTTTCAAGTCAGGAAACTTAAAATTTTAGTTATCACATATGTTATTATATACATATATTTAATATACGTACTTTATTAAGATTTTAACCGTACACTTTTATTTTTGAACTAATATTTTCAAAGATATTTAAAAAATAGTTACTAAATCTATAACAAAATCAGTTCTATTCTGCCAACGAAGTAGAACAATGCGTTGTGCAAAAAGCCAATCTTATTGCAATGCGTAGATGGCATTAAATGTTAGTTTGTGATTTTTTTTTGCAGCTCAAGTGCTCCTTTAATTCGCAACCACTACTTTTTGTACTCTCTGCTCCACTCTATTTGCCGCGGGCGAAGCCGCGGGTAACAGCTAGTATGTCATAAGAAACACAATACACTTTTACATAAACAAACATCATTACCTACCACTCAATCAAATGAGATTATTACAAATAATACTGATACAACTAATACTATTTCGCCAACTACAAATGATCACTCCGTTAAACTTGGCACTGTTTCTTCTGTGTCCATGTCTGCTATTTCTACCAATCAAGTACTACTTACTACGGCTTTAGTTAATATAAAATTTAATAATAATATTCATGTATTGAGAGCTTTATTGGATTCTGCAAGCCAGTCATCATTTATCAGCTACAGCGCTCAAAAGAAAATTGGATTACCTGTAAAAAGCAATTCTTATTGTTGTATATCAGGCATAGGCAATGCAACATTAAATATAACAACACATTGTGAATTATTAATACATTCTCTTCACAACAACTACAATATACTTGTAAAATGTTTTGTCTTACCTCAAATAACGGAAAACTTACCTCAAGCTGATTTACAATTACATAATTTGAATATCACTAATTCTTTTTAACTTGCTGATCCAAATTTTTATAAATGTTCTGACATTGATTTTTTTTTTGGGTGCTGATATTTTCTGGGACCTGTTTGGACCGGGCAAAGTAACCTTGGGACCAAGGACCCATCTTAAGAGAAACCCAGTTGGGATGGATTGTTGCCGGTCCTATTGCAACAGAATATTTTGAAAAACCGATTGGAAATCATACTGTCATTTTACTAAAGAGATTAGTAGGCAACTAAGCAAGTTTTGGGAACTAGAGGAGGTTGATCCTAAACAAGAGAAAAATAACAATAATTTTTGTGAAACTTTATTCAAGTCCACAACCTATAGAGAGGATAATGGTAGGTTTTGTGTTTCTATTCCGTTAAAACAATCTGCAAATTGCTTAGGTGATTCTTATTCTATTGCTGAAAAAAGACTTTTACAGCTAGAAAGAAAAATTAAACAACAATTTACAATTAAAGCAACAATATCACGATTTCATTCATGAATACGAGCGTCTAGGCCATATGAATGAAATTCCGCGTCCAACATTTGGCTGCTATCTTCCGCATCATGGTGTAGTAAGAGAAGCTAGCGAAACAACGAAACTTCGTGTTGTATTCGATGCGTCTTCTAAAACTACTACGGGTTTGTCATTTATTGACATTCAATATGTAGGACCTGTAGTACAAAATGATCTGTTTTCAATTTTACTACGTTACAGACAACACAAATTTGTAGTATCGGCAGATGTCGAAAAAATGTACCGCCAAATTCTAGTAAATCCTAAGCAGCGACACTTGCAGCTTATCTTGTGGCGCGATGAGCCAATTGATCCTATTAAAATATTTCAGTTGAATACTGTCACTTATGGGACAGCTTCAGCACCGTTTCTAAGCACCAGATGTCTGTTACAATTATCAAAAGAATGCAACGATCCTAACTTAGCTCAGGTGCTTAGCGATGATTTTTATGTAGATGATTTTCTCTCTGGCGGATACTGAGAACGAATTACGCAGTATTATCAGTGCTGTCACTTGTACGCTCGATTCAGCATGTCTCCCATTGCGAAAATGGCGTACAAATGTATCATGCATATTCGAAGATTTGGACACATATCAGCCCAAAGCATTCGATTGTTCGTCTCAATCCAGTATCTTGGGGCTGAAATGGGATCCACTAAAGGATGTTTTACAATTCTCCGTGGCCTTAGAGTGTAATCAATCTATAACAAAACGAACTATACTTTCTAATTCGGCTAAACTATTTGACCCCTTAGGTTTATTAAGTGCGTGTACTATTATTCCAAAGATGATTTTGCAAAGGCTTTGGATGACAAAATTGGATTGGGACGATCCTATTGATGACGCCCTGAAACGCCAGTGGACAAATTTTGCAGATAATTTCAATTCTATATCAGATCTTTATGTACCTAGATGCGTTCTCATTCCGGATCCAGTTAGAATTGAATTACATTCATTTTCAGACGCGTCTCAATCAGCATACGCTGGGTAAGGTACACTATGTACCTTAGATCTATCGATGAATTTGGTCAGGTTTTAGTCCGTCTACTATGTGCGAAGACAAAGGTAGCGCCAGTAAAAGCCACAACTATTCCTCGACTTGAACTTTGCGGCGCGTTACAATCAGCACGTCTTAGTGATAAAGTTTTGAAGGCTCTTCGTTGTAAAATTGAAGCTACTGTACACTGGACAGATTCAACGGTAGTTTTGGGATGGTTGTCTTCCCATTCATGTGATCTGAAACCCTTTGTCTCAAATCGTGTAAGTAGGTCCAGGAGCTGACAGCTTCTAGCGTTTGGAGACACGTTCCGGGTGACCAAAACCCAGCTGATCTTGCTTCACGAGGAGTGAACCCAAAAAATATTTCATTATCTAAATTATGGTGGGAGGGCCCATCATTTTTATTAGAAAATTCTACAAAATGGCCAAAAAATATGGGATCATCAGATTTTTCTGATTTACCTGAAACTAAAATTAATAAGTTAACTGATAATCAATTGCATTCAAAAAATCTTTTACAAAATGACAGAGAATCACACTCTAACATAACACTACAATGTATTAACATACAACAATATAATACTTACACAGAACATAATAAGGTCGTCGACTTTGACAGACATTCAAATTTTACAAAATTACACAAATCTTTAGCTTACGTCTTACGATTCATATTTAATTGTCAAAACAAACCTTGTAGATTAACTGGATCATTGAGTTCTGAAGAATTGAATTCCTCATTAATTATTTTAGTAAAAATACATCAGGAGGAATGTTTTTCAAAGGAAATTAAAATCAATACATATGATTGGTTTCTGTTACTCTTTTTTAATCGCACTCAATCAGTTTTTTTGAAAAATATTAAATGTACAGACACTCGCATTTTAATGCCTTATTATATAATAAGGCATTAAAATGCGAGTGTCTGTACATTTAATATTTTTCAAAAAAACTGATTGAGTGCGATTAAAAAAGAGTAACAGAAACCAAAAAGACAGTTTTTGGAATTTTTGTCTGTCTGTATGTATGTATGTCTGTCTGGTACGTTATAACTTTGAAAATACTCAACGGATTTAAACGCGGTTTTCACAGTTGGATTCAGATAAGTTCATCCTCAGACGACACTGGGTGAGAAAATTCTTCAGAAAATAGAATTTTCTCATCTGCGTCCGCTTTCAGACGACCCTCACCAATTTGCAGCAGTTTATTCGCAAAAAGACCCGATGCCTGGTCGTTGTATAATTGGACGCGCATATTGCACGTAAGATGAAGCTTTTCAATCCTGGACCATAGTGGAGATGCCTTGAGACACGCGTTTATTTCATCCGCTGGAGTACCTTTTTAAATAACTGGCAGAGTCTGTCTGAAATCGCTTGCAAGCAAAACTGCAACGCCACCCATGACCGACTGGTTGCAACGGATGTATTGTAGGCTGCGGTTCAACGCCTCTAATGCATGCTTGTGCGACATGATGCACTCGTCCCATACTATCAACTTGCATCGCTGCAAAAGAATGCCTCGGCCGCTGTTTTTACTGATGTTGCATTTAGGGGTTTCTTCCCTTGCAAGATTAAGCGGCAATTTAAACACGGAATGTGCAGTCCTACCACCGTTAAGTAAAGTTGCTGCTATACCCGAGGAAGCCACAGCTAAAGCTATATTGCGGTCCATTACACGGTAGAAACAATTCTCGGAAGGTCGTTTTCCGAGAAAAAATCTCAACAGCGCGTTTCAATAATCTAAAACACAGTAGAGCGCCATCTAGAGACTAAAACAATAAAAACAATTCTCAGAAGGTCGTCATTCACGAAAAAATCTCAACAGCGCGTTTCAAAAACCTTAAACACAATAGAGCGCCATCTAGAGACAAAAATAATAAATACATACATACATACATATAATCACGTCTTTATCCCATGTGGGGTAGACAGAGCCTAGGGCCATAAGACCTTTGGCCACGTTTAGCATAATGGTAGTTGAAACAGGAAATCAATAGTGATGGGTTGCTAGCCGCATCGCTTATGTCATGATTTCCCCATTCGGCGATTCCCTCAGACGACTTTTACGGCTTGCGCGGGAAGAGAAGCAGCTGGTACATTCTATGTTTTTCTTTTTCTCCCAGACCAGCATGGAAGAAACATAATAAATACAATTCACGGAAAGTCGTTTTCCACGAAAAAATCTCAACAGCGCGATTCATTCACAGTAACAAACAGTGAGAACTAAAAAATATACACTAAACGACAGCTTTCTTGGTAATAAAAACAAATTGGTCTGATTATCTCTTGAGAATGGAAATATGTAGCCAAATTATTTCTGACTAAAAGAAAATACGTATCTCAAAGCACAGAAAATAATGATTATGGTTTTTGTAGTAGGTATTATAGAATAATTATTTTTTTGGTATTTTGAATACGTGTAGTATGTACTATGTTCAAATAGATGACAATACTGAAGGTATAAAAAGGTTGGCTGTTCCAGTTCATTCTTCTTTGTAATAACAATTTTTAAAGCGCCATCTAGTGACATATGACTTAACTATAAAATAAAAATGTTTTACGTATAGTTTGTTTTGCTTAATTAAAATAGATGTCGTTACTGAATCGAATATTTAGCGATGGCCACGAAATTCGTATTTTAGGGATAAAAAGTATCCTGTGCTGTTTCAGATCATATTATCATATACATACATACACATCATATTATCATGTACATCTTAGTACTAAATTTCATAAAAATCTGTCTCATCATTAGAAACTTGCATTTATCTGCATAATAATTTAGAGCGCCATCTAGTGCCATATTTCCTTAAAAACAGATGGCATTACTGAAATTTGTATCCTGTCCAAAGGGAAACTTATTTTTCGGGATAAAAAGTAGCCTATGTGCTATTCCAGATCATAATCTATCTCTATACCAATTTTCATCGAAATCCGTCCAGTAGATTTTGCGTGATTGTGGAACAAACCCACAGACATACAAACATCGTAACTTTCGCATTTATAATATTAGTATGAAGTATGATGATAAAAAGTAGCCTATGTGCTATTCCAGATCATAATCTATCTCTATACCAATTTTCATCGAAATCCGTCCAGTAGATTTTGCGTGATTGAGGAACAAACTCACAGACATACAAACATCGTAACTTTCGCATTTATAATATTATTATAATTATAATTATAATTATATTATATTAATATTAATATATTAATTATATTATTATTATATTATATATTATTATTATATTATTATATATTATATTATATATATTATAATATTATATATAATATTATTTTCGCATTCGCATTTATAATATTAGTATGATTTTCCCTTTGAAATCTTATACATCTATGGCGTGCGTAACATATAACGCATGAGTTGGTAATAAAAAAAAGAGACCGTTGAAGGCGTAGACTTGTTTTGTGAAATGTGAAAAATAAATGAGTTGAAATAAAAAAAATAATAATAATATAATGAATGTGGTACAAACAAAAAAAAATGGATAAATAATATTATATGTAATGAGATGAGATAATTAGATTTCATACAATTTTAAATTTAATTTCATAAACAATCATTAGGCCGCCCGCTTGCCATCTGTGATTAGGGTTTGTGTGATTGTGTTAGTCATATAAGAGCCATATTATGTGCGACATAAGTGTAGAATAATGTCGATGGGATGATATTGTAAAAAAAAAGAAGCAGATGATGTTTTAGGCGAAAGAAAGGTAATGGGTTTTCACTTGTCTTGAATCTGGAAAATGTCTAGACGCGTCTAATAGATATCGGTATAATTCCATAAACGATAGGTTGAATAGTGAAGGAGTGGAAATAAATTTGGTAGAATGAGCAGGGTATAAGTATACCATTTAAATTCAAATTAGGTAAAATATTTTTATGTGCACACGTGATTTAATAGGGATTTTTGATGTTTTTGCTAAGCTACTCATTTTTAAGTTTCAGACATATAGATAAATTGGAAATACAATAAAACAAAGAAATACAATAAAACAAAGAGATGAGTCACCTAAGTTAGAGTGGACGGGCTCTGACACCAAGATGTGCATGGTCGATAGTTTCACCAACACGAACATAATGATGGAGGGTCAGATGTGCCCAGGTTTGAGGGTCGGGATTATATCAAGTTGAGAGAATGGGTACGCTCAGGTTTGATGGTCCAGATTTGCTTTGATTTGAGAGAGTGGATGCGCCCAAATTTGAGGGGCGGAATATGCTCGCTCACGTTAAAGAGCAGGGAAGAGTCTGGGTTAGAGAGTCGTGATGTTAAACAATGAATACGCAAGAAACCATTGAATGAAATTGATAGATAGACAACAAGAGAGACTTCAGGAAACAAAGGTAATAATAAAAAGGCACGTCTATAGAGAGCGTCCACGAATGGACTGAAATGACGAATGATCTGAGCCAAGACGAAGTGACGAAAGGACCGCAAACAGCAAAGATTTGGCTAGACATTTAAGGAATGGCATACCTATCAATTGACCGATACTGGCATCCAGCGTGCTTCGCAGAACATGCTGCCTTGTTGCGTTATCATACAACAAAAATAAATAAAACAAAACTAAATTTTGAATTTGAATACTAATGCGCAGTGTACGGGTTTGGTAGTGTCTACTAGAAGTGAATTATGAATGGCAGAAGTGTGTGAGAAACTGTTTGGTAATGGTAACAGATTTTATCGCGAAATACAAAAAATGAAGTAAAGAAAAAAATATAAGAATTACCTAGAATGGAGTTTAACGATTGTGAAAAATTATTTATGATGAGGACAATAGTATGAGTACAAGCGACGGGAACTGTATGGTTGCACAGATTTTGCTACTGGTTAGATAGACGGAATAAAGTGAAAATTCGAACGCGGCATCAATATGCTGATGGGGCACTTACGGCCAATCGATGTACGTCGTAGACCATACACGCATTTCGGATAGAAAATGACGACCACATTTGCACAAATCAACCAGAACCATCGCAATGGACGTTACGGACAGCCAAGCAGGAATGACCCAAAGCGTAATTAACAAAAAAAACATGAACGCCGGGCGGTGCATAAGAACGAAAGTAATCTCAGGCGTGAGCAACGCCCAAAAATACTAACGTGAGGTCATGTAATTGGAACGGTGAGCATGAGCAACATTCCAATTACGGGGACCAATCGTGTAGTGTAGATATAAGAGGAGCATGAGCAACTTATATCTTCTACACACAGATATAAGACGAGCATGAGCAACTTATATTTATTATGTGTGTAGACTATCTTGGGACTACTATGACGATGAGCATGAGCAACGTCATGGTAAGGGTTTTTGTGATCTAAATATGAGACAAGAAGCATCAATTTGTTAATGCTTACCGACCGATGCAAGTGAAGGAGGCTTCTCTAGAACTCAAGATTGTTTTGAATGATGACAAGCTAGTAACTCATCAACCACGCAGGTTGTCATATGCAGAACAGGAAACTGTTGAAAGCAGTAGATGAAGCAGAAGGTTTACAAAGGTTGAAACAAGTACTTGATGTCGCTACACAGTATGGATTAATGAAACAGAAGAAAGCTAAACTATTACAGACGGAAACGGAATACTTGGGCTAGGCCAGGTCATCAAAAATGATGACATGCAATCAACAACAGAGAAGATAGATGCCGTTATGAAGTTTCCAGAACCAAGATCGGCTTTTCAGCAAACTCTGATAAAAAGAATCTAACATCGAAGGTGGTTATATATGTAGCATGCTATATTTGTGTATACTATTCACCCACTAATTACACTGGCTCACCATCACATCCAAGTCTGGCACACGTCCGCACTCGGCGGCAACCCACATACAACTGACTAGTTGTAATGTCACTGTGTTACCAACTTATGTGTGTGAGACAGCGTCACTATATCTACTAAGTAGATACAACACTATAGATACAAACACTACATCTCTCCCTTCTTATAATTTTTTAAGACAATATGAAATCCTCTTAAAGCCTTCTGAAATAAAGTACAATTTATTGTTTCCGCAGTATTTCTAAATAGTATAAATTCCTGTGTCAGAACTACGCTATATTTCTAAGTTGAAATCAAATGCTTATATATCACCACCCCTCTTCTACCTTCTTTTTTTTATACATCTTCAAATCTTTTAAATTTATAATGTTACTAGCTGTTCCCCGCGGCTTCGCCCCGCGTGGGACTCAGTTATATCGCGCCCAAAAGTAGCCTGTGACCTCAGGTCGTTAAGTACATCCCTACTAAATTTCATCACAATCGATCCAGTAGTTTAGCCGTGAAGAGGTGACAGACAGACAGACAGACAGACAGACAGACAGACAGACAGACAGACAGACAGACTTTCGCATTTATAATATTAGTATGGATTACTGATTGTTTATTATACAGCTCTTAATCTTATTCTTATTTGTCCTTCTCGTCTCCCTTATTCCAGTTCATCTGAGATCGAGTCTCCTCGTGCATTTGCGCCAGAGATTTCTACTCCAGGTTGTCTTTTAAGTCTAGCTTTTCTTCCGTATCTATTTCTCCATGTTTTTCACCCACGTAGCTGGTGGTTTGCTTACGCCCTTAGGTTTTTTTTTTGGATATTTAGCACATGTTTAATAGAGTTGTTCTCTTTGCATCTCATTATGTGTTCGTTTTACTATCGCCATATTTAATATATATTTTTTTGCTGTATATTAAGTATAGAATTATTTTTTCTGTATAGTAAACACTCCTATATAATTCTAAAAAGTTATATTTAAGTCAGTCAAGATAGCCATTGTCATTGGTATTGATTGGTATAAGATAGTCATTGTTATGATTTCGGTGGCCAAATTTAAGAATAGTTTGTCTTGGTTTTAACGTCTTCAAGTGACCGAATACTCAGAACACAGAAAATGACCGTCTTGTATTTTCCAGATGTGAACCTTGGATAAGTGTTGCATAAAATTATACATACACTGTCTATTAAATACAATCCTGTTGTCGAGCTGACATCTATTGCTTTACAATGAATAGTTTCAAAAATAAAATTTGTTCGCTAGTGTCATAAACTCTTTTCACACAGTTTGCTGTCACTTTTTCCTCCTTTTTTTCTTTTGTTTTACTTATCCCATTGTGTGTTATTTCACAACATATTTAATTATTCTTACTGGTATCTTTGTAAAGTCCTGTTATTTATTTTGTTGTCATACTCCATCTCGTTTTCTTGTTACATCAATGATATCTCATGTATGCTGTATGTACTCATTCATGGTCCCACAACCAGTCATCGTACTACATAAATTTATACTTTAAGAATGTCAAAGTTGTAAACTATTGTGTCAAAATTCAAATTCAAATTTTGAATTTGTAAACTATTGTGTGCACTAATAATTAAATAATTAAATTGTCCTGCGCATAATTTACGTTTCAAAGCATTATAATAGACATACAATTATTTATAATGGATATAAATTGTTCGATTATAACAAAAATAAATCACACGGTGACACCCATTAAATTAAATGATGCAGGATGGTATTTCGACTAAATAACAGGACTGCCTACCCCCTGGCTACTAAAGGAAATAAGCTAAACTAGCAGTCCTATGGAGAAATTGGCGGGAAGACCGACAACGCAAGCTGAAGGCCCAACGTGATTTAGAGGCACCGTACAAATCTACTTACCACATAAAATGTTACTATGAATCACATGGGGTTGTTATTGTATAATGTAAAACTTTTAAAAATAATTTAACAATTTATATCCATTATAAATAATATTATTTCTATTATAATGCTTAGAAACGTAAATTATGCCCAGGACATTTTATTTTTTTAATTATTGGTGCACACAATATTTTACAACTTTAACATTCTTAAAGTATTACTTTATATAGTACGATGGCTGGTTGTGGGACCATGAGTACATACAGCATACGCGAGATATCATTGATGTAACAAGAAAACGAGATGGAGGATGATAACAAAAAAATAACAGGACTTTACATAGGTACCAGTAACAATAATTAAATATTTTGTGAAATAACACACAATGGATTAGTGAAATCGGGCCAAAAAAAAATATACTAATAAAACAAATGAAAAAGAAAAAAGTGACAGCAAACTGTGAGAAAAGAGTTTATGACAGTAGCGAACGAATTTTATTTTTAAACTATTCATTGTAAAGCAATAGATGTCAGCTCGACAACAGGATTGTATTTAATAGACAGTGTATAATTTTATGCAACACTTATCCAAGGTTCACATCTGGAAAATTCAAGACGGTCATTTTCTGAGTTCTGACGACGATGAAGACGTTAAAACGAAGACAAACTATTCTTAAGTTTGGCCACCGAAACATAACAAGGTTGGCTATCTTGACTGACTTAAATATAACTTTTTAGAATTATATAGGAGTATTTACTGCCTATATACAGCAAAAAAATATATATATTAAATATGGAGATATTAAATCGAACACATAATGAGACGCGAAGAGAACAACTCTATTAAATAAGTACTAAATATCCCAAAAAAAAATCTAAGGGCGTAGGCAAACCACTAGCTTTATGGGTGAAAAACATGCAGAAATAGATACGGAAGAAAAGCTAGACTTAAAAAACAACCTTGTGTAGAAATCTCTGGCGCAAATGCACGAGGAGACTCGATCCCAGATGAACTAGGATAAGGAAGACAGATAAACAGACAGTAATAACATTATAAATTTGAAAGATTTGAAGAAGGTAGACTTCTTTTTTTCTTGAGGGGTTGTGATATATATGCATTTGATTTCAACTTAAGAATATAGCGTAGTTCTGATACAGGAATTTATACTATTTAGAAATACTGCGGAAACAATAAATTGTACTTTATTTCAGAAGGCTTTAAGAGGATTTCATATTTGTCTTAAAAAATTATAAGAAGTTGTAGTGTTTGTATCTAGTGTTGTATCTACTTAGTAGATATAGTGACGCTGTCTCACACACATAAGTTGGTAACACAGTGACATGACAACTAGTCAGTTTTATGTGGGTTGCCGCTGAGTGCGGACGTGTGCCAGACTTGGATGTGATGGTGAGCCAGTGTAATTAGTGAGTGAATAGCATACACAAATGGAGCATGCTACACTATTATTGTCATATATATTGGAAAATTTTAGACGGACTTCTAAACAACATTATCAGTTACATCCAGCGTTTTATTTAACAGCGCCTAGCTTATCTTTCGACGCAATGTTGTTAAAAACACTTCAATTAGAACTCCTAACTGATTTGGCTATGGTCCAAATGTTACAAAAAGGCATTCGAGGAGGTGTATGTTTACGTGCCCATAGACATGCTAAAGCAAATAATAATTACTTGCCTGATTTCAAACTCTTAGAGCCTACTTCCTACATCGCTTATATCGATTGTAATAATTTATACGGTTTTAGTATGTGTCAATATTTACTACTATCTAATTTTAGGTTCCTTGATCAAAATGAAATCAATAGATATATATTAGATAGTAATAAGAATTGACATGTAATCATAAAATGTTTAATGTTATAAATGGAAATATTAATAATTTAGCTCTTAAGACAATTTTTATTGATTTAGTTAACGTTATAGATGAAATTAGATCCAGCTACAGTAATTTAGACAATGAGTTTGCACCAGCGTTTTTTCGTAAACAATGAAAGATTTTATAAGAAACATGAACTAACAATATTGCATCAAAATGTAAGTGGTCTACTTTGTAAAATTGATGAATTTGAAATTAATTTAAATGAAATTTCTTTAAAACATGGACATGTTGATGTAATTTGCGTTACAGAACATTTTATTAAAATGGGACATGAAAATAATTTGCATCTTGATAATTACAAACCATCGTCATATTTCTTGCGTAGCAATAAGAGTCGTGGTGGATCATGTATTCTTGTACGTAGGGGTATTGAATGTAAGGAATTAATAGATATCAACAACTTATCCATCAATTATGCCTTTGAATGCTGTGGTATAGAAATTTTGCCATATGGTTTAATGATTGTTTGCATTTACCGTATTCCAAAAAAAAGCTAACCTTACAATATTTTTCGAACAGCTAGAAATATTATTGAAAAAACTTATTAATGTTTTGTTAAATAGTGCAATGAGTCAGCAGTTTATAAATTTGTTAAAAAAACACAATTTCACTTTAAAATTTAAAGATGTTACCAGACCAATAAGTGGAAAATGTCCGGATAATGTAGCGCACAATAATAGATCTGGTTGTAAAGGTGAAATTATAGACCTTGCAATTTCTGATCATTCTGCGCTATTATTCAAATATCCTATTCGTAAGGACTACACTCGAAAATATTGGTATACTACAACTCGAGACTATTGCCTGGAAAATATGATGAAATTTAAAGAATGATTAAAAAGTTTAACTCTAAAGGAAATATATTCATCTAATATTGCATATGAAACATTTCAGGATACATTTAAACTGTTTTATGATCTCTGTTTTCCGGTTGTACGTAAGCGAGTAAATTATAAGCAGAAAAATAAATGGTTAACTCCTGGCATAAAAAAATCGAGCATTACGAAGAGAAAGAAAATAAGCAACCCTATAACACGTATAAAAAATCATTTAATAAAGTCATAATTGCTTTACAAAAAATTAACAATCATAAATTCATAAAAAACTCTAAAAATATTACACCAATACCAATTGCCTAAGGAAAATATAGAGAAAATTATTTACAACAATAAAACACTGACAATCATGACATAGCAAACGCATTACATACACATACATAAATTTAGTTAAGAATGTGACATACAATAATTGTAAATATCCTTTTAAAATTCCATATACGAATCATTCTATTTTTTTTAAACCAACTAACCCTAATGACATTAAAAATATTATAAAAGACTTAAAAAATACTAATAGTATAGGTTTTGACGAAGTATGTACTAGCGTAATTAAATTTTGTAGCGATGAATTAGCAGCTCCTCTTAGTTATATTATTAATTTGTGCTTATCTAAAGGAGTTTACCCAAATCAATTAAAAATAACAGTGATTAAACCATTGCATGAAAAAGGGAGCAAAGAATGCTGCGAAAACTTTCATCCTATAGCGTTGATACCTATTCTTTCTAAAATATTTGAGAGAGTCATTTATAACAATTTATACAGTTTTATAGAGAAACACGAATTAATTTGCAAAGAACAGTATGGCTTTCAAAAGAACAAGTCCACTAACAGTGCAATTGACGATCTAATTTTTATGACTACAGATTGCATTAATATTAGCTATACGACCGAATTACGCATTCGTGTCTAAGCTTTGGCACTAATCACGGTAAAAATAGGAGCACCAACCCCGCTCCTATCACTGGGATCCAGCCTGATGCGTACCAATCCCTCGTCCGTGCCTACCTATGTTAAACTACAGTTACATTTGAACACATATTAAAATTATCAACAGCAATATCATATCAATATCAAATACTAATAAAGGCCATGTTAAATCACTAGAGCACAATACACGTCTTCACCGCTCGGCGAACCCAAGGAGAAGAGAGCGTTACACTCATACTCACCCCGACACTACTACTGCCAAGAGGGGTTTACCTGTAGTGGGGAGATATCTGTCACGTGATGTTACCGGGCGCTAACACTCGGCCGTCCTGAAAAATCCGGTCGTCCCCGACCGTCGAGCTCGAACCATGAAACAATAATACATTGATTGAATACAAATCACCATTTATGCTTTTTCTATAATGACCTCGCCATCTCGATAATGCATAGTATCTTAGGTTGTTTATCAGTGTTCCGAGACCATTATGACTTTTTCCGTTTCAGTCACTTCTGGTTTTTAACTGATCGGAACCCTCAACTATGCTAAAATCGAAAATGACAGTAAACAACTTTATTTCAGACATTCAATGTATAACCACCTCGATAATGCATAGTATCTTGGGTTGTTTATCAGTGTTCCGAGCCCCTTGTGACTTTCCATTTCGGTCATTTGTGGCTTTTAACTGATCGGAACCCTCACCTATGCTAAAATCGAGAATTAAGTAAACAACTTTATTTCAAACATTTACAAACGGTATTTTATCAGAAACCGTCATTTTTTTGTACATCATTTTATTCAAATACCTACAAAGTTACTTAAGCTTACTGTTCCTTCGTAGGTTAGCTCACTTCATTTTCATTACTAGTGATTCTTTCGCGTATTGTAACAATTTAACTTAAGCAATCACATAATTTAACCACATTTAATTAAATAAACAATAGATACCAAAGTAAATTTTTCAAAGTTATCACTCGTTTAAGAACTCACGGATAAGACAATGAAAAACATAAATAATTCACATAATCATTACATAAACCAAATATTATCATTAACCTTTTCAATATATTGACATCGAATTCAATCACAAATACCCAAACGTAAAGATTCTTTTTTCATATCATTTTTAAAATACCCACAACATAAATAATTTTCACCGATTTTTTTTTTTTACACTTTTTAGGATTGGAGTCACATAAAACATGAAAAGACTTACCGTTTCTGCACCAATACTTACAGCTGTGGTATATCATATCACAACATTACATTTACACTTTAACACTCACTAAAACTTTTTCACTACTTTAGATTACATTTGATCTAACCGTTTTGCTAAATTTACTTACGCGTGTGTGTCAGAATGTTAACAATTAAGTATCACAAAACATGTACAATTTACTAGGCGTGGTAGAATATTAAGAAATATTCTTTCATCATCCAACTTCTGATATTAGCTATACGACCGAATTACGCATTCGTGTCTAAGCTTTGGCACTAATCACGGTAAAGATAGGAGCACCAACCCCGCTCCTATCACTGGGATCCAGCCTGAAGCGTACCAATCCCTCGTCCGTGCCTACCTAAGTTAAACTACAGTTACATTTGAACACATATTAAAATTATCAACAGCAATATCATATCAATATCAAATACTAATAAAGGCCATGTTAAATCACTAGAGCACAATACACGTCTGCACCGCTCGGCGAACCCAAGGAGAAGAGAGCGTTACACTCATACTCACCCCGACACTACTACTGCCAAGAGGGGTTTACCTGTAGTGGGGAGATATCTGTCACGTGATGTTACCGGGCGCTAACATTAATAAGAGACGTCCTATAACTACACTATTTATGTACATGACGAAAGCTTTTGACTTTGTTTGTCATAATACATTGTTACATAAATTATATGCATACGGTATTAGAGGACCGGCACATGAACTTATCAAGTCATATTTGAAAAATCGCCAACAAATAACCTATATCACTTATATAGATTATAAAAACAACGAATTAGTGGCGAAATCTGAATCTATAAATGTAAAGTATGGCGTGCCTCAAGGCAGCATTTTGGGACCATTGCTGTTTCTCATCTATATCAATGACCTTCCAAAAAATGTTCCGTATAAAATGGTCTTGTTTGCCGATGACTCTTCTACACTAATTACTAATAATAATGAATGTGATTATGAAATGGACTGCAGTAATGCTCTTAATAAAACAATGAATTGGCTAGAATCAAACAATTTAGAGGTTAGTAAGGTTAGACAACTTAGATAAGACAAAATGTATGCAATTTAAGGTCCAGCGGGCAAGGCCAAAGGACATTTCTATTCAATTTAATAATAAAAAAATTCAATTTGTCAATGAGACTAAGTTTTTGGGAATAACTAGGGACCCGGTATCGAATAGAAAGTATCGATTCTGTACTCATAAGTAGTATCGAATGAAAAGTATCGTACTCATAAATGTATCGAAACAAAAGTATCGATACTTCAAAGTATCGAGTACTTTACTTGGAGCCTAATGACGTACGCGTCAGAACTCTCAGAACATTAATATCAGTCAGTAAATAAAAATAAAAGGTTTTGGCACACAAATTTATTACAATAATAAAGAGATTACAATAATAAGACGACTGTAACTTTACAAATTTGAAACTATGAAAAAAGAACTATTAATTTAGGCACACATCAAAGTTCCCATTCCTCCTCCGTACAATCACTTAAAAATAAGAGTTTATCGAGCCGTTTTGGCGATAGGCGGTTTCGGATTTTTGTTATAGTACTTCCTGCTTTAGAAAATAATCGTTCTGAGGGCACTGACGTCGCTGGAATTGACAAATATTCTCGTGCCAACTTGTATAATTTTGGGTAAACAACTTTCATATCTTCCCATTGTTTCAAAGGATCTAAGGAAAGTGGTGAAACCTGTGCAGATAAATAATAGTTTATTTCATCCTTTGTTTTGGACTGGAACGAAGATGAAGAACAATTTTTTTTGTTTTGTTTTTTTGTATGCGCTAACTTCTTATGATGACTCCAAAAATCGTATGTTGTTTCAACAGAAGAATCGCTGTCAGGTTCACTGCTAATAATACTGGAACTGGGAGTGGTAGTAATAAATCGTCTCAGTAAAGAAATAGCCTTTGCACAAGCTCTAGCATCTTGAAAGTGAATATTCTTGAATCTTGGATCCAGTAAACATGAGATTGCAATTAAATGATTTTCTTCAATATGTCCGAATCTGCGTTCTATCTGTTTGATTATTTCTTTTTTTACTGTATTTATTACCCCATCATCGGTATTATCATCATCGCCTACACATACAGCCACATCTACATCATTAATCTGCGCCTTCAAGCAGTTCACCATCGGTATTATTTTACTTATGGTCACATATTGTTCACCCGATAGCTCTTTGGTTACATATTCCAGTGGTTTCAATATTAAAATCAATGTTTTTATATTCTGCATTTCTACAGCCGAAGGTGTGGGTGGTGCTTTAGTATTTAACATTAAAATTTGATGAACAATCGGCGCTAATTCTATGTATCTCTGGAGCATATAATAGACAGAATTCCAACGAGTTTTAACATGTAAAATCAGTTTGAGAGGTTGAGAGCCAGTTTGCTTTTGACGTAAAGAGTCACTGAGAATTACACTGCTCTTGAAAAATTTGACGATGTCTCGTACTTTGCTTACTAATGAACTGAAATCATTGACTGACATTGCAGATTCAGCGATAAGATTGATTGTATGAGCAAAGCAAGGCAAGTGCTTATTTTTTTCTAGAAAATTAGCTATGCCTGCTGTCATGTTTGAGCCGTTGTCCGTAACTACAGCAGTTATTTTTTCCAGGCTGATGTGCATACCTGCACAAATTTCTCTTAATTTGTCAGCTATGTAGTCACCAGTATGCCGTTGATCCAGTGCAACAGTAGCTATGCAACGCGATACAAGTCTGTCATCATGCAAATAATGAGCAGTAACCCCTAAATAACTAGTTACAGTCATCATCTCACTCCAAATATCACAGGTTAATGCCAAGTGAGAAATATTGTCAAATATGTTTTCAAATTTCAAATGCATGGTACTGTAAAAAGCATCGAATTGGGCTTTAAGTGTATCCACGCTTGGAATTTTAAACGACGGACAAGCTTGATGCATAATTTTTTTAAATCCACGCCCTTTCACAATGTCAAACGGTCTTTATCAACGCAAATAAAATAAAGCAAGCATTTGCATAGCTTCAAATGATCCTTTCCTCCATCGGAATAAGAATATTTACGTTCTATTGTTTGTACAATAGAAAGTTGTCTTTTTTTTGGAAGTGGTGCACATGTTTCTGTAAGCTCACTGACATAGATTGGAGCTTTCTTGACATCAGATGATGAAGGAGTAGCTAGAAATGTATCAGATTCAGGTACTTTTGCTGTACTTGTCGACGGTTGTGGTTCATGACTCGGTGGCGGTGAATTCGGCGGGTGTAGCTTTTTATTAATCGTTGTTTGTATCTTTTCATCTCCTTTCCCACTAAAAAAAAATAACGGAATTAGTTTCGTGCTCCTAAAAAGTTCTTCAATGTAAAACGGGCATAATTATTATTTTTTTCTTTGATTATACAACTTCAAATTTATTTATTACTAGCAAATTCTAGCAACTTCGTTCGCGTGGACGTTAAATAAATAAATGGTTAAAAATGTATGTTTCAGTTATGGTAATAACAATATAAGCCTAAGTTAGGCCCTTATTTCGAAGTCACAAATAGACACGCCAATTTTGTTTTATTTGGATATGAATTGGATTAAATCCATTCAGCAGTTTAGGGCATTTTGGAACGCAGTAGTCGTAATGAATTTCGCCCGTTTTGGAACGTAGCCTTCCTTAGTAAGTAACAATAAAATATATGGAATCATTTTAGGTTAAGTACATTAAAAAAAAAAAAACAGAAAATTATATTTAAAATACCTCAACGCATTAGAATGTTTCTTAAGATGTTTATTCATGTTTGACGTATTCCCTGACGTTTTCATGGTTTTGAAACAAATCTTGCATTTCACTTCGTTGTTGTTATTCTTGATAAAATACTGCCAAACTTCACTCTTAGTAGGCGGCATTCTTCTAATGACTCAAATGTCGATACACAGCACAAATGATTAATAAGTTGTTTTATATTATACACCTTAAATGAAATAATAGTCAAGCACAATAATTATTGATGACAAGCATTAATGCAGTAAAAAAACAAATCGCGAAACGAGCTCGAAGAATTAAACAATATTATAATATTATAATAACGGTGAACGAGTGAGTGATTGATTAATGAAGTAAATGAACGAATGGTTAGGAACAGAACTATAAACGGAAGGAACGAACGCTTGTAATGTTTTAGATTAGAAGGTTCAGAACGATTGGACTAGATGGCGTTGCCATAAACATGCATGGCCGTAACCGTAAGGTCGCAAGTTTTAAGTGGGTAATTTCTGATATATATTCGATACGATACCTGTTGAAAAGTACTCATTGAGTAAAAGTATCGAATACAAAGTATTGAGTACAAAAGTATCTGTATCGAAAGGTAAGATACTCGATACCACAAAGTATCGATACTTTTTTCGTGTCCCTAGGAATAACTCTAGATTGTCATCTTCAATGGAAAGCACATATTGAAACTTTAATATCTAAATTAAGCAAATATGTTTATGTGCTTAGAAATATTACTAAAACTATCTCACAAAAAACTACTGTTTGTGCATATTATGCTTATGTTGCTT
Organism: Apomyelois bistriatella; assembly: GCA_947044815.1. NCBI lineage: Eukaryota > Metazoa > Arthropoda > Insecta > Lepidoptera > Pyralidae > Apomyelois > Apomyelois bistriatella. The sequence goes on along the minus strand of OX345709.1, from coordinate 10,030,987 downwards.
CTGATTCGAGATATGGTATTCTTTTTTGGGGAAATTCTGCAATGATACACATTCTACCGCTATTTAGGGCACAAAAAAATGTATCCGAGCCATGTTTGAAGGTAAACAAAGAGATAGTTGTGTACAGTATTTTAGAAAATTGAACTTATTGACTTTACCCTCATTGTTCATTTTTGAGGCATGCTTGTATGTGAGGCTAAATATAAATAGTTTTAAGCAAATTGTTAATAGACGACCAAGACCAACAAGAAATAAGGTACAAATACTTCCTCAAAATGAATCTAATCTTGCGTCGTATAGTAGGACAATATATGTTTTGGGACCGAAATTATATAACAAATTACCTGACAGTATGAAAGAGTTAAGATATAAGGCATTTAAAGAAAAAATACGATCACTATTAATAGAAAAATGTTATTATACAATTGAAGAATATTTACAAGATACAATTTAGTTTTATAATCATTTTTATATTCAGACCCCATTTTGTCAAATTTATTTTACTAACACAATATGACTACTCAGATTATTATATTTTTATTGGACTCATTGCAATTTGGAAATTATGATAACATGTTGACTTTATTATTTTGATTAGGTATATTATCTTTTTTTTTTTAATTTGACATTTTGTTTTAAATTATGTATCCTTATAATTGAGTATTTTTTAGACATGATAGATTTGCACGCCTTACTAAGGTAGAATGTATTCGCACATTCATATTGGCCATTTTGTCCGGAAAAATGCATTCCATCAGGCGGAAAGATTCACAAACTAATTCCAAATCTATTTATTTATTTATTTTCCAAATTCATGTACACAGAAAAATATACAAAAGAAAAGAACATAGAATAAAGAACATAAGTACAAGGGTGCTGCTTATTTCTAAAGAAATCTCTTCCAGCAGACCCAAGAGAGGAAACGAGAAGAAAAGGGTAACAGGCGTGTACTAGAATATTATAATATAATAAACATACATACATAAGTACATACATACTTAAATAAATATATATACCATATAAATACAAATATACTTACTTAGACTAAATATACATTTATTATGCTAAAGAAAGATAATAATCCTTTATGCGTTTCTTGAAAACAGAGATAGATTTTGAGTCTCGTATGTCGGCTGGCAATGAATTCCACAACCTAACAGCATGGACCGAAAAGGAATAGGAGTAAGTATCGGAACGATGAGTAGGGAATTTGAGAAGGGTTCTAAGGTGGGAACGGCAAGGTATATCCGCAGGACGGGCGAAGGATCTATGTGATTAATTCAATTATGTTATTCATTATATTCATTAACAAACGTGTTTAAAACATGGATTAATTTTAAGAAAAATTCATAGGGTTATAACTTTCAAACAAAGACCGTATTTAAAACAATATATCAATTTAAATACTACAATGAGACAAAAAAGTTCGTCTGCTTTTGAGCAATATTTTTAAACTATTGAATAACAGTGTGTTTGTAAAAACTTTAGAAAATAACGAAAAGAGTTCACGTGCATTTAGTAAATCAGTGGACCGACAATAAAAATGTGACTAAAAAAAGAAAATGTGCTCAAAACCTTATTGCTCATTCAAATTTCTATAGTGCAACTGTTTTTACAGATAATTTAGTAGCGGTACAATTAAACCCAGAATAAATTATTTTGAACAAGCCTATTTATATCGGTTTACTGTTTTAGAACTTTCAAAAAGCCATATGTATGAATTTCATTACTCAACAATACAACCTTTTTATAAAAATCGCGTACAGATGTGTTACACAGACACAGATAGTTTTATATATTATATACATACAAATAATTGTATGGTGATTTAAAAAAATATTTTATATTTTGACACTAGTAATTGTGAACATAATCAATTTAATTTACCAATTCAAAATAAAAAAGTCCCTGGTTTATTAAAGCTTGAAATGGGGACTAAAATTATAAGCGAATTTGTAGGACTTTGTTCAAAGTTATATTGCATTAAAACTACGGACAGCACAATAAAAAAAGCTAAAGGCATTAAAATAAACATTGTAAGTGATTTTTATGTGTCCGATTATGAACATTGTTCGTAAAACGAACATTTTATTTAAATCAATTTAACATGAATTATTTAAATGTGCTATAAATAAAATTGCTTTATCAGCTGATGACGATAAAAGAGTAATATCCAAAAACAAGATTTCGACTAAAGCATGGGTGCACACTAGTATCTTTAACTTTTGACATGTTTTAAAAAAAGTGTAAATCTTTAAAATAACAATTGTTCGCTTTTGTAAGAAGTGTTATGTGTTATTAATATTTTGTAAATTTTAAAATTAAGAATTATTAAATATTGGTTCTATGTGCTTAAGAACGGCGACATATCTAACTACTACACTATATCTTTATCTAACTAACATATCTAATGTCTTGAAATAGAAATAGTGCAGGGTTGTTCACAAAACGTACATTTGATACTTTTTCTTTGCTAGTTTATTTTTGCTTATACTAGTGATGTAACTGCCACTAGTCCAGTGGTTAAGGCGTTTGCCTGTAGACCCGGGGGTCGAGGGTTCAATTCCCACGGGTAGCATACTTTGTTTAGTTGTTTCCAGTTTGGTTAGGACATTACAGGCTTGAATCACCTGATTGTCTGACAAAAAAGATGATTCCGTGCCTCGGAAGGCACGTTAAGCCGTTGGTCCCGGCTGCCATCTGGTCGTTAAAGGAACCATGTCTCTGACACCAGGGTGTGCATGATCGATTGACCATGACACCTACACGAAATGAATGAATGAGTGATGTAATGAATATTCGCATTCGCGGATATTCGCATATTTTTCCATATTCGCATTCGCATTCGCAAAATTACCGCGAATGTTTTGCGAATATAAAAAAAAATTTGAAGGTTATATATAGTTGTAAGTTATAAGTTGGTTAATAAAACAAAATCCATTCATTTCTTAAGTTTTTTAACTTAAGAATGAGTAACTTAACCTCGTAATCACATTATCAGTCTTCTCTTTATCATTTATTTATTTAAACTATATAACTTTGGGCAATGAAGCTTAACAATTAAATTTTCATAAGAATTTAACAACAAATATATATACTTAATGCAATGTAAAGAAACAATAATAATTCTTCTATGAGTTTTTCCGAAGTTTTAATCTTATAATTATCTTGTTGAGCAAAACTTAAAACTAAAAATAATAATCAACAAATCAATACATATAATAAGACACTAAAATGCGACTGTCTGTACATTTAATATTTTTCAAAAAAACTGATTGAGTGCGATTAAAAAGAGTAACAGAAAACAAAAAGACAGTTTATGGAATTTTTGTCTGTCTGTATGTATGTCTGTCTGGTACGTTATAACTTCGAAAATACTCAACGGATTTAAACGCGGTTTTCACAGTTGGATTACATATAATTAGGAGCGTTGTCAAAACTTTGTTTCGTCAAAATCAGTTAAGGGAAAAAGAAGTTATGGTCGATTAAAAATTTACTTCAAACACTGCTTCAAAACTTTTAATGCGTTTACTTACGTTTAATTTAATTTAGATAAGGCTAGGATTTCTACTTTCTATTATCCATATAAATAAAGACGAAAACACGCACTGCAGCTATTAATTTTAATAAAATAACACAAATTTGAATTTATCATAATTATATAATTTATTATAATTATATATTGAATTTGATCGTAAATTTAGTATCATAAAATCTCAATAGATGGCGCTGACTAACTTTACAACTCGCTATGGTTACGTTTTCGCATTATGGTATAGCAGATTGAAATTAACCCTAGCAAATTAAAAAATTTGTTGGTCTTTGTCTTTGTGGTTCTTTTGGTTTGATTCTTTGGTTGTTGTCTATTGATTGGTTTGGTAAATGGACGGTTCGGTTCGCTATTGTTAGTTGTCTTGCTTGAATTGAGAATTGACTTTGTTGTTTGACGGAACATACGATCGTGTCGTATATAAGGTGGACACAAAACAACTGCAAATATTTTAAGGGCAGATACAGACCACTATACTGAACAACTTTTCCAAATAAACTTATATCGAAATACGAAATTTTATTTTTCACTCTCCATACTAAACTAGATCATAGTGATTTAAATTCACCTTATATAAAGAATTTTAATTATTTTAAATAATGCCTAGGAGGAAACGATCTAATCTGTCGCATCATTCCCGAATAGCTAAAAGCAGAAGGTTAGCTAGATCTCAAGAATCGAATGCGGATAGACAGATGCGACTCGATGAAGATAGGCAACACCATACATTGTCTCGGTCTTAAGAAACTTCTTCTGACAGAGAGTCTCGGTTGTCCGCTGACCGCGAGCGTCATGCGTCATCTCGGGCTTCGGAAACGTTTACCGAAACTCAAGGTTTTGGCGGAAATTGTTGGGGATGAAGTGATTTACACGTCATATAACAGTGTTGTGCATCAGGATGATGCTACCACCTACCCTATCGAGTTTTTGAGTTCATTGGCTGCAAGTGGTCTTCCTGCTCATAACATTACCCTTAAAGTCGGCGTTCCCATTATGCTCCTAAGAAATCTTTCTCCGCCTAAACTATGCAACGGGACCCGACTCAAAGTAACGGTTTTGCAGCGCAACTTAATACAGGCCGAAATTCTCACAGGGTGTGGTTCAGGCGAAACGGTGTACATACCTCGAATACCACTCATCCCCAACAATTACCCCTTTCAATTTAAACGCACCCAGTTGCCAGTTGCTGTATGCTTTGCCATGACGATAAATATGTCGCAGGGACAAACCCTAAAAGCAGCTGGCATCGACCTAAGAACAAGTCAACAAGTTGTTTCTCGCATGGACAGCTGTATGGGTCAGTAGCGCCGAAAATCTATTTTTATTAGCCTCTGAGGGAAGAACTGCTAATGTTGTCTACAGAGATTCTTTGAACTTAACTCTGAAACATGATATTTGTTTATATTTGAATAATGTCCTGGCTACTTCGATTGCGTCATTTCATTTCAATGTAACACAGGTTAAGCGAAAAGCGACCTACACGCGGGCGGAGCCGCAGGTAACAGCTAGTACTACAATAAATAAACTATAAGTATAATCATTTTAAAAAAGAGTTCACACTTTAAGCAAACAGAAATAAAAGTAAATGTTTTAGTCTAATAAAGCTAAAAAATAAAATTGTCATCAGAACTTGTAACACAAACATTTTATGCAAATGAAACTAACAAAAATGAGATTTTCCATTAAACTTTTTTCAGTCTTTAGATATATGTATTTTCAAAGTATTAAGATAATAATCTAACTAAAACTATATTCAGTACAGTAGACCATAAATATAGTCTAACTCTAAACAAACAAAACAAAAATAGATTCTCAAACAAAAATACTTCTCTCCCTTAAAAAAATAACAATTAATTATTTTTTTTTAACATATTTTTCATGTTAATAATTGAACTTCAGTAGAGGAATATTAAACTTTAAAAATAAAAGCTTTGATGCCTTGTCTTCTTCAAGTCTGTTTCGATGTGGCGTGTAAATAAGTCCAGCGCCACTAAACATGCGCTCGTTGGGGATACTTATTGGTGGTGTAACTAAATAATGTCGAACTACAGGAAACACAAGACCGTACCTTTCTTTGTTCACTTTCCACCAAGTTAAAGGGTCGACGTCATTTGCTACACGTTTTTCCGTTGAGTATTCTGTGATCGTTTTACGGATTAAAAGATGAACAGGGTTTTGAAAAGTATTAAGCGGCATGTTCTCTTCTTCACTGTCGCTCGCATCCATTAATGAATTCATTGTTTCTTTCAAAGATAAATTATTTGTTTGGGTGTCTTCATTTAACCTGACACGCTTTGCATTCGGACTGCATGAATTAAAAGATACGTCGTTTTGACTGTCTCCGACCAAATCCAAAATATGTTCTATGACGCGTTCTTTAGTAGACGTATTTTGAAAGAACTTGGTTTTGTATCTTGGATCAATGAAGGTCGCCGTGGCAAACAAAAGGTCATTCTCTAAATCAAAAATTTTTTGAATTAGCTCTTCTTTTAAAATGGTAATCGTATCATCAATTTATTCATCAGATGCATCAAGATCACTAACATTTTTTTCTAGGCTAGCGATTAAATAAATCAAAGAAGATATTGAAACATCGGCAGCACTTAACACTTTAGTCAGTTCTTCAAATGGCCTTAGCACATTGATAAGTTTTTTTTTTCTTTTCACTTTTCAATTGTCATCCACTCTTCAGACGTTAATAGGGGAATTTTAATTATTTGTTTATGCATAAATACATAAAGACTCTTTGACTTCCAAAATACACTTAAGCATATAAAATGTGCTGTTCCACCTAGTTGCACATTCTTTTTTAATCTTAAGGAATTTTTGATTTAGCCTTTTCTGTATATTAGCAAGCTCGTCTTGAGCAGAAGTTGAATGATGAAAATGAGTTGCCATCTTTTTGCATTTTGTTATGGCAGCCATGACAGTTTCTTGAGCTTTCATCCCTTCTTTTAACACATTTTGAATCTTATGCGAAGCACAGTCAATATGTTTAACATTTAATAAGTCAACACCTTTTTTCATGTTAGCACCTGCGTCGCGAACTACACATTTCACTTTTTCTTTAGGTATCTCCCATAACGATAAGATTTCTTCAAGTTTATGAGCAATATTATCTCCGGTACGGCGGCTTTCTTTGAACACTTCTGCTTTTAATACAATCATTCTTCTCTCAAAATTTTCTGTAATCCCATGAAAAGTTAAACTCAGCAGTGAAACTCCGGAACAAGTATCAGACCATATATCGCTAGTAAATGACAATTTTTCGAAGGATTTCAGCAATTAAAGTGTTTTCTGACTTACTTTTCCATATAGTTTATCGCAAATAAATGAAGTGAAATACTGGCGTGACTTTAAATCATAGGATGGACACAAATACTTGAAAATTGCAGTGTGGGTGTGCAGCCCCGCGGTAACGACCGATGACGTGACAGTGGTCGCGAACTTTGTCTGAATATACACAGTTTTCACAAATGTGACAATGAGTTGCTTTGACAAAATTTGTTTCGTCCTCATCAGTAAATATCATCGGAACTGTAGCGCTAACTATTCCATATTTTCTGAACGTCTTTGATAATTGATTCAACGAACAGCTTATCACAATTAGGTCCTCGGTATGATACATATCGATTATAGTTAGGTTCGTCACAACAAACGATATGATAAGCAAACGCTACAGGTACATGGTGGCTCAACGTAGTTGTATTTTGAGAAGACGAACAGTACGTGCCAACGTTTATTTGAAGCATTGATTCAAAATCAGCATAAATACAAAATGGCATATTTTGTTTACGATCATAATTTTTGAATTGTACTAGTGAACCCTTGTCCGGCAAAACCGTTACGACACCTCCACATAGATGACTGTCGACTTCTTCTAAAGTGCTGAAGTTTAATAAGCAATAATCACAAAAATAAACCTTACCATGGTGAGAAGTTAATTGACTTCGAAAAAGTCTGGAACAGTTTTTGATTAAACAATAATAAAAGGAATTTTTATTTTCTAGGAAGAGCAAATGTATAATTTTGGGATTGCATTTTTTATCAATATCTGATTTGTATAAAGGACCTACAATAGTTTTGTTGTTTTTTAAAGCATAAATGATGAACTTTATATTTGAGTTATTCTTTTCGAATATTTTTATATAATGAAAAGTAACTGAAAATGACATGCCGCTTGTGCCAAAAAGTTCACGAAAATCTGGATAAGACGATGTCCTACTGGGATGTTTCTTAGCCGGATATAAAGCAGCTGTTACACACTATAAAAAGCAATATTGCTTTTTTAGATTGAATCGATTTAGGCAAACTTATAAAACTAGAGCCAGCTAGAGGTTGGTATTTATTAAGATTGACCTCTATGTATAAATTGTTTAAAAAAGCCCATCCACTATCACGACGTTCAAATTCCTCAATACTTTTTTTGAATTGTGTAACTGTCTCAAATAGAGTTTTTCAAAGTCATAATTAAAATATAATATTTTGTTTTCTATACTTATAATAAATCTGTATAGAGGTCAATTCTGTACATGAAATATATTTTCAAAATAACTATCAGGGGATGATTAGTGATCGATACTGATGCCAAAAATGCAATCAGTAAAATTTTTGTCTGTCTGTCTGTCTGTCTGTCTGTATGTTCCTTATGGACACAAAAACTACTCGACGGATTTTAACGAAACTTGGTACAATTATTCTTCATACTCCTGGGCAGGTTATAGTATACTTTTCATCACGTTACATTCAATAGGAGCAGAGTAGTGAAGGGAAATGTTGGGAAAACGGGAGAAGTTACTCCATTTTTTAAGCTTCCGTCACGTGTGCAGTCTTAATGGTTAAAGTTACATAGTAATATGTATGACGGAAATGCAACAGGATATTTCAAATTCCCACGGGAACGGGAGTTAGCAGGAAAAAACTTTTTTATGAAAAAATCTAAACCGCGTAAGATAGATGATTGAAATTTGGCATGCAGGTACCCTAATGAACGTAAAGCTTACTTGCAATGCGATATTGCAAAATTCCCACGGGAACGGGAGTTATTGGGAAAAACTTTTGTATGTAAAAATCACGTAAGATAGATTTTCAATCTAGTATGCATGCACACTTTAGTAAATATAAAGTTTAGTTATGGCTGTATTTTGAAAATTAAGTTAGCGGGAAAAAAAGTTGTATGAAAAAATCTAAACTGCATAAGTTAGATGCTTGAAGTATGATATGCATATACCTTAGTGTATGCAAAGTTAAAAATTCCCCTGGGAACGGGAAGCGAGTTAGAGGCTTGAAATGTATAGCTCGCGGTAGTGGCAACCAAGGAACGTCGCGGCCGCGGTGGCGGTTGTGGGGCGGAGACAGCGGTGGCGAGGCGCGGAGGGGGGGGGGGGGGGGCAGATATGTGTACCCGAGTGAGTAACCGGAACGCACGTGAGGGCAGACGTCGTTGATGGTCGTGTCAAATATTGAATTTTGCGGGCGAACTTTTCACTACTTGGACGGTTTAAATCTTTAGTAGGTACTTTTCTGTTGTAGATTACTCTTAAATTTTCCAGGTGGACGTTTCACGGCCCTTGAATTATCTTATAATTTTCTTTTGTAATTTCTAAATTTTGCTTAAATAATTGTAGGTTATAAGTCTTTACGATGATTTTTTGTTAGTTTTGTACGGAACTCTTCGTGCGCGAGTCCGACTCGCTTTTGGCCGGTTTTTAGTTTTCATTTGGTCAAACTTTTACTTTCATACCGACTGACATCCACATTTTCACCTCTGAATTCCAGACGAAAGCCTATAGGTACTTTAGTGTTAGCCTCCACTGATCGTATTTTCCTAAATTTATATCAAACCAAATTATCATAAACTAATAATCTTTAAATTAAAAATAATTAATTATTCAACTGAGCTACTTATACTATAACCTCATTTAAAAATAATAAAATTAGGCATTTTTTTACCTTTATCCCACACACACAAAGATCTCTTTTTTATAACACGCCACGCGGACGGAGTAGTGGGCAAAAGCTAGTTGGTAATAAAGGACTTAACTGATTGGGAGTTATCTTTAAATTGTATAAATGTACCAAATAATTCAAAATTATCTTTCACGCATGTGTGTTTAATAATATATTCATCTAAAAGTAATTTTAACTTATCAGCAATTTCAGTAAAAAAATTAACGATCGAAGCTGATTGTAATTGAGTATTCGCTATTATTTTGTACGTTAAAATACGATCACGAAATGCAGTAGCAACAATTTCTATACCATCACTATGGTGTATAGTGTGATTATTGTTTTTATGAGAATTGCTTCTCAAATGACCCACCCATGATTTATTATGTACAGATGTGTTACACACAGTACAGAAAGGCATAGTAAGGAATATGAAATCCGACTTAAAACAAAACCAAATTAAAAAAGTTACATAAAACATCTAATGTTTTTATTACTATTCGATTATATAAAAAATCAAAAAGGCACATACATTAATTAAAACATATAACAAGACACTAAAATGCGAGTGTCTGTACATTTAATATTTTTCAAAAAAACTGATAAAGTGCGGTAAAAAAAGGGTAACAGAAACCAAAAAGACAGTTTTTGGAATTTTTGTCTGTCTGTATGTATGTCTGTCTGGTACGTTATAACTTCGAAAATACTCAACGGATTTAAACGCGGTTTTCACAGTTGGATTACATATAATTAGGAGCGTTGTCGAAACTTTGTTTCGTCAAAATCGGTTAAGGGAAAAAGAAGTTATGGTCGATTGAAAATTTACTTCAAACACTGCTTCAAAACTTTTAATGCGTTTACTTACGTTTAATTTAATTTAGATAAGGCTAGGATTTCTACTGAATTTGATCGTAAATTTAGTAACACAAAATCTCAATAGATGGTGCTGACTTACTTTACAACTTGCTATGGTTACGTTTTCGCATTATGGTATAGCAGATTGAAATTATCCCAGCAAATTACCGTCCCATAACGCTTACAGCTACCATCTCCAAAGTGTTCGAGAAACTATTATTAGTACATCTCACACCCCACTTGACTCCTAGAGACGAGCAATTCGGCTTTCGAGCCGAACACTCTACCACGCTCCAACTCACAAGGGTACTACACCACATGACGACAGCCTACAACAAAGGGGAAAAAACTGTTGGTGTATTCTTCGACATGGAAGGGGCGTTCGACCGTGTCTGGCATCCAGGTCTAGTTTATAAGTTATCCACCTCTACGACTCCCCGTCGAGTCGTCAAGACCGTGGCCAACTTTCTCTCTAACAGACAATTCCAAGTTGCGTTACAAGAAGGGTCTCACCTGGCCCTGTACGCTGACGACGCCGCGTACTACGCGTCGTCGATGAGCGCTCTACAGGCTGCCAAGGTAATACAGAGAACCCTAGATGCCCTTCCCGAATGGTTAGCCCGTTGTAGGCTATCGATCAATGTAGCTAAAACACAAGCCATTACCGTCAGTCCCTTTTATTTTTTTTATAATATTACCACCTCCCCCTGCCTCCCCTTCGTCTTCAGGCCCAGGACATCGCTTGGACCAGCTCGGTGAAATACCTGGGCGTCCAAATCGATCGGCGCCTCACGATGAAATACCAAGTGAAAACTGTCATTAACTCTACACGTGCTGCCCGAGCCCTCTTGCGCCCAGTGCTCGACTCTGTCCTCCCCTTAAAAGTGAAACTCGGTGTGTATAAGACATACATACGGCCCCGACTTACATACGCCGCCCCGGCTTGGTACGCGCTCCTCCCAGAGTCGCGTAGGACCCAGCTGGAAGCCCAACAGTCGAAGTCACTTAGAGTAATCACGAAGGCCCCTCGCTACGTGAGGAACACTACAATCCGTAGCGGACTGAAGACAGAGACCCTGGACGCTTTCAAAAGGCGCCTAACGAGGAGGATGTTCCAGCGTGTAGGAGAGTCGACCCTGCCACACATACAGGAGTTGGCACCCTACCACGCTCGACCTCCCGACCGTAAAAGGTACCCCCGAGACCTCGTCTAGATTCACAGTGATTCCAGTACACAGGTTTGCTCTACTAGTCGCACGCTGAGATCGCTCGCTGGCACATAGCCGGCTCGAGTCGAACTCGCGACCCGTGACAGGTAAAAGCAGACCAGCAGTCCAGTGGCAGGTACCACATCACCATGACCTGGGGCCCGATTCTGCTAATTAACATTATACAAATATTGTGGCGATTGTATGGCAATCGTGTATTTTGTGACATTTGGTATTCTCGTAGTTGTATAAAGCAGTGCCACTCTATCGCCATTCTATTGAACCTAAATTGGTATTCTGCTTTACAATTGAGTGTCTATGGATTCTCGATTGTCACTTTATCGGTATTCTGTTCGTTCTTTGACGTTTATTTGACATTTGTGCCGATCGTTTTCTAATTGTTAGAGGTGTTATATTAGGGTCAGATATCAAGAACCTTGTTATCGAATATATTAGTTTACCGGTATTATGTTCCGTTAAACGTTCTCCAAGAACGGCGAAGAACAGGCTGGGATTTTGCAGGCGATATTATTTTTTGAGGCATTTTACATCTACCTATCAATATAAAATGCATTAAGAACATACGAGATGTGACAAATTTTTATTGCGCCAGACCAAATAAAGTAGAATTACATGTGATCGAGTAATATTACAATAAAAATAAGCGTTCAGTTTAAAAAAATAACGAGAGCTCAATTTACATCCTGCCTATGAAATACAAAATTACGATGTATTGCAAAGAAGTTCGAATCGCGCGCGGTAGTGACGCATTTTTTTTTATCTATGATCTATTATAGTATACCTTGGCGTATTTAAAAAGATAATCACTCTATTTACAAATCATTAATTACATGATGTATATACAAATAATTCAGTGTTCTTTTACAGTCACGTTTCCGCCTATACATAAATAAAACGGTTCGGCTTCGCTCGTGTCGCCGAGGGATGTCCGAGACCAACGCGGCTCGGAGCGAATTCCGTTCGTTCTCTCCCTACATACATGATGTAAGGCGACATCCCGATTACTCAATCGTTCTTGCATGGTTTTAAGGGATGGTGGTAAGCCACCAGAGGTGTTACTACCGTCTCCTCAAACCATGCAAGATTCAGTGAGTAAGCGAGACAACGCTATAAATGTTTGAAATAAATGTGAAAAAAACTCAATCGTTCTTGCATGGTTTTAAGAGATGGTGGTAAGGCACGACAGCATCCGATATGATACGACATTTTTGGTGTTTTTTGGAGGGAATAAAAATTGTCGCTATATCTGCGCTGTAATTAATTTCCAAAACTTAGGATTTTAAGAGTATTTGTGCATAATACAATATGCTCACTTTAAACCCTATCGTTTTCCAACAGAGACTGAACACTCTGAGCGACGTTTTGACCGTCAGAAAACTGTTCGTATTAAACACGGTACTTAAGGTTCATAAACCGCTGACTTTCGACCCCCGACTTTTGCTAAGGCGTAGGAATCAAATGGTAGCCCCAGTAAATGTAGTCAAAACTGCTTTTGCCGAAAGACAAAATATACACTTATCTTCACATTTATATAATCGGTTAAATAGAGAGTTAAATATATACCACCTAACTAGTCGTAATTGTAAAATAACTGGCTTAAGTCAAACATATGAAGAAGTTAAATCACTTTTGACTATACAAATTCCACCCCAAAATATTTAAAATTGTGTCATTATATTTTTTGTAAGCATGTCTATATCTATTATTTTCATACATTAATGTTTGTAATTACACATTGTCTGCCAAAAACACATATTTAATTATTTAAGAGCGGGTCTTTCTAACACAGGTTTATATAATTTAAAAGAAAGGCCAAACAACCTTAGTTCTAAAATTGTAACTTAAGACATTAAAGAATTTTAATATTATTATTTATTTATTATTATTATTAATATTGGTGGATTATTATTCGCAAAGTGTTCGTGAACAAGCGTGAGTAGTGGGAAGTGGTACAGTGTCGATTACGTGACTTTTATCGTTTGTCACCAAAATCTCCAAGTTATAACTAAGTAAATCTTTTCCACCACTTCACTTAGCCATCTGACTTTGATTAAACTTACTTACTTGACGGAACTAGACTACTGACTTGACTTTTTGACTTGAATGACTTAAGTAGAACTGAAGAAGATTAATAAATTCAAGAAAGGCCTTAAGGCACTAGTTTCCATGGCCGTACAAGTATACGCCATGTTTGTCGCCATTTTTTTTCCTGGTAAGGGCAACTGTAAATTTCATACATTGGGTTTCTTCTATGAAGTTTCGGCCCCCTGCGGGGAACAGCTAGTGTTACAATAAATATAGACCGACAATTTCACATCAATGTTGTCTTGTCAAACAAGACTTTGACATGTACATAGGTTTAATTTTTTTTAAGCAAACGCATCACGCATACGATAGCCATCACCAATAACATTTCTTTTTTCTTCCAATAATATACTCGAAATATGCAAAAATGTAGATATTTTAATCCTAAAAATAAAGGACTTGACTGAATTGTAACATTTAATAATAACTAGCTGTTACCCGCGGCTTCGCCCGCGGCAAATAGAGTGGAGCAGAGAGTACAAAAAGTAGCGGTTGCGAATTAAAGGAGCACTTGAGCTGCAAAAAAAAATCACTAACTAACATTTAATGCCATCTACGCATTGCAATAAGATTGGCTTTTTGCACAACGCATTGTTCTACTTCGTTGGCAGAATAGAACTGATTTTGTTATAGATTTAGTAACTATTTTTTAAATATCTTTGAAAATATTAGTTCAAAAATAAAAGTGTAAAAGTGATTATAAGATTGTAGTAATATGCCTTTACCGAATTCCTGAAAAAAATAATTTAATTGTATTCTTTGACAAATTAGAAAAAGTTTTGACATTAATTTCTAAATCAAAATATAATAATGTTATTATAGCAGGTGATTTTAACATTGATATACTTAAAGAAAGTGATGCTAAACGTGAATTTGAGAGTATATTGTTAAGCTCTAATTTGAATCTTGCTCTAAAACAAATAACACGAATGAAAAGCAAAACCTGCATTGATAATTTTGCACACGACTGTAAAAAAACATGTAAAACTGAAGTGGTAGAATTTGGCTTATCTGATCATACGGGACAAATTATTAAATTTCCTGTTAAAAAAATTGTAAAAATGAAGTTTTGGCGTAAGACAGTGCGAGAATACAGTGCAGAAAATTTTAAGAAGTTTATAAATTGCATGAAAAGCTTGAGTTTCTCAGAAATATATACGACTACAGACCCTAATATTGCATATAGTCTTTTTATAGAACAATATAAACTGTTCTACGATATGTGTTTTCCATATAAACAAATAACGATTAATGTAAACAAAAAACTAAAACGGATTTCTAAAGGACTTAAACAATGTAGCAAAACTAAAAGGAGTCTTTTATGGAAATTTAGGACAAAACCTACTAAAACGAATAAATTAAACTACCAAATATATTCAAAAAAATTTAAACTCATTATAAAGCTGACAAAACTAAATCAAAATAATCGTAACATTTTTACATCAAATAATAAAACAAAAACGACTTGGCAAATGATTAATGAATTACGAATGAATATTCCAAAACAGCCAATATCTAGAATAAATGTTAACAATCATTATATCACCAATCCTTCTGACATAGCGAATGCTTTTAATAATTATTTTATAGATAAAATTAGCCCAAATAATGAATGTGGCGTAAATATTACATCACATATACAGCACCGTCCACATTCGATGTTCATGGCGCCAAGTTTACCTCAAGACATATTTGCAATTATAAAAAATCTTATAAATACTACGAGTGCTGGTATGGATGGTATTTCTACGAAAGTAATAAAATCTGTAAATAAATACATTTGTCATCATTTAAGTCATATCATTAACCTATGTATACAGACTGGTGTTTTCCCAGATGATCTTAAGATTTCTAAAGTAAAACCTCTATTCAAAAAGAATGATATTGAATTAATGGAATGTTTTAGACCCATTACTATTAATTCTATATTTACTAAAGTTTCTGAGAAATATTTTTCAAATGAATTAAGCGCCTACTTTGAGAAAAAAAATATCTTATGCCCGGAACAAAAGGGATTTAGGCGAAATAAAACAATCAATATGGCTATATTTGACTTCCTTTCAAATGTTTTGACTCAGGTAGACAAAAGAAATCCAGTTTGTGCGCTTTTCTGCGACATGACACAGGCGTTTGACTATGTGAGACATGAAATATTGTTGGAAAAACTAGAAGCCTACGGAATAAGAAGTAATGTCCTGGATTTGATAAAATCATATTTATCAGATCGTCGACAAGTCACTGAAATAAATCAAATTAATTTTAAATCTAAAAAGGAACAGAGTTATCTCTCAAATGAACGATATGTTAAATATGGCGTCCCACAGGGCAGTGTGCTCGGTCCCTTACTTTTTCTAATATATATTAATGATTTACCACGCATGACTAATCACCCCATGACATTATTTGCTGATGATAGCACAGTGACAATTAAATATAACGACATTAATTCATATGAAATCGACATAAATTCCACATTGAAATCAATAATTATGTGGCTAAAAAACAACAATTTAAAAATTAATATTAATAAAACAAAAATTATACAATTTAGTCAAAGACCACAAAATAACAAAATTGTTAAAGTTTGTTATGACGATAATATTGTACAAAATGTCGATTCAATTAAATTTCTAGGCCTAATTGTAGATGCTAAATTAGATTGGAAAAACCATATAGAAGATCTTAGTAAAAGACTTAGTAGCTCAGCATATGCAATGTTTCGACTCTCTAAGGAGGTAAACACAAAAGCATTACTTGCTGCATATTATGGACTGGTTGAGTCTGCACTCAGGTATGGCGTGATATTTTGGGGCAACTCGACAGATAAAGATGTGGCTTTTAAGGCACAAAAGCGCTGTATTCGAGCAATGTTTGGTTTAAAAAATACGGAAAGTTGTGAACCACTATTTTCAAAACACAAAATTCTGACACTTCCTTCATTACATATATTAGAATTAGGAATATTTGTTAAAAACAATCAGAAGATATTTGCACATTTATCAGATGTTGTGGTTAGAAATCGACGCGGCGGCGACAGACTGTGTCTGCATCCGTCTAGTACAGAACTAATGCATAAAAGTGTTATGTGCATGGCTCCGAAAATATATGATGAAATTCCGAAGGGAATAAGGGAATTGAAGCTAAGTTTATTTAAGTCAAAACTAAAAAAGATTTTAATTGACAAATGTTACTATAATATTAATGATTTCATAATAGACAATTTTTAATTTGATAATTTTTTAAAGTTTTTTGTGCATGTATTTTTGTGACGTCGCGCATTCTCCTACGGCGGTCCTTCCTCGCTGCCCCGCACCGCATCACCCCCGAGGGCCATATATAAGGCTGCGCGCGTCCACTGGAAGACCTCTTTCGGCTGATCTCACCATCTCAAGTTAAGTGGCTGGCTATTTCATAGCGGCTGCCTGACTGGATCTCGTGCCTACTTTGATCTCACGACCCCTATAATCTCTTATTAACGGTTATCCTTAAGAGTCTAACCTGTTGTAAAGTACAAATAATAAATATTGTGCGATTCGCTGAAACCTGGATTTATCTTCTCTCCTCACACATACCTTAAGTAATTAATAAATTCTACCTACGTTATACTGGCGCCCATCAAAAAAAAGGCTAGGCACGAGGTCTGGTGAGTGTAAGCCTTAACTTACTGTGTTTTTTTCTGTTTTTTTTTTTTTTCCCAGTTCAAAAGGTGCGTAAGTGTTTTTTACTTAGTGGAAGTGCCTTCTGTAATTAAATTATCACGCTCTGAGCACGCGCATGTACGGACTCGCCACGTGTCTCGGGTGTGGCCTATGTGCATTTTATACTGTGGCTATAATATATTTTTTTTGCTATACCTACCTACTGTAATAGGCTTTCGGCTGCTATTGTTATCTTACTAAAGCTATTCTAAATTAATTTCTTACTGCACCTTTTGAACGGTATTCTTAACTTTGTATTTTTTTTTTCTCGTGTGGGTGATTACTCTTGCGCCGTTTGGTTGGTTATAATGCCGTATACTATTAAATTTTCCTTATTAAATAAAGCTGAACTTGAGTATGAAATCCAAATACGTAACGGCAATATTTCTAAAACCACAACGGTAGAGGAATTACGTAAACAGATTTTAAAACTTTCGTCCGATTCTCCTTCTGAGGATATCCTAACGTCCGTCTTTTCTCCCGATGAGGATATAGCCGCGGTTAGTAACTCCCTGCTCCGTGTTTCCAATAACGTCAAAGTATTACAGTCTAAATTTGAGAAAAATCTATTTTCTAGAACTAATTCTATTCTTAACCATGTTTTTTATAGGCTATCTCGTGTAAGAAACAACTCCACGTATATATAATATAATTTATTTCCGTAGTAGATATAGAAATCATACTTAGTACAGTAATTAAGTTATAATATGTACATCTTACCTTAGTTATTATTATGGCACTGTAACCTGGTAGGTTAACACCTCACAAGATCACATAATATAATATAACATAATTATTTAATATAATTACACTTTCACGAAAAACACAACTGTTTCCAAAGGTTCACTAGTACAGCCTGCCCCGCGAAAGTCACGTTCGATCTCACTTTACCCCCACCATTTACGGCGTGTGGTGTGAGCCACGCGCTCTCTGATTGGCTGATATTTTAAACTTGAAAATAGCGGTTAATTTTAAATAAATTATTTATGGTTTTTAATAACGCTAACAGCTCGGCCATCCTGCAGTAGCGAGTCCCTTCGCGAGATAAATTAAGACTAAACATTTATTATATTAATACAGAGAATTGAATTTATAGTAAAGTTTTAACATGGTAAGATTACCTATTTCTTATTAAAGTAAAATAGTTTAAGTTTGATATAAACATAATTATTATGATACTACATATTAGTTCTATTTCATCAATAATCTATATAACAATAAGCAATACTGTAACTTGTTTAATATTCAATGAAATGATACAATGGCCTTTAAACTAAATAAATTAAAATTAATGTTACTTATTAAAAAAAAATAATTTAATTTAAGTTCGATGTAACTACAATCAATATACTCCATATAAATTCTATTTCATTTAATAATTTATGTAACAACAAGCTATTAGCTATTATAAGCTAGTAAGTTTAATGTTCAATGAAATTATACAATGATCTTAAAATGAATACATGAATAATTTGTACAGTCTTGCATGCATTAAGAGGTATACAAATTAAATAATCTCGTATATTCTAAAGCCAATTAATTAAAAGTCTTGTTATAAAGTTTAGATGAGATAAGGTAGGTATTTATTTATTGAGTTATATTTACTTATTAAGAATTTAAAATGAACTTAATTAGTTTTCTAATCTGAATTCTCAAATTCGGATTCCGTTGTTTCACAGCGTCTATTTAATACAGGCCAAGGTTTAAGTTAGTCATTGGTAACAATATTTTCATACCCGCGTTGGCTACGCTTGCGCGCTAACGGAGTGCTTCAAATTAAAAAAAACGATCATTAGGAAAAACCTTAACTAACCCTGAAATTTAGCAGGTAGTTTTATTTTATTTTATTTTGAGTTTTCTTCAATAGGTTCTTCTCTTTTAACGCTTACATACTAAATCGCGGACTTTATAAGTTTATTTTGCAATACAATTAGTCTTATCGACCCTTAGTTTAAGCTTGTTATGTTTACGTTGATATGTTTACCAGTATCGACTCCTGGCCTGGCTTAAGTTTTCTGACAGTGTCATCAAAAATTCCGCTAACCATATTTTTGCTGAAGTACTATTTATATATATGTTTATCGTTGATCTTTATGTTAAATATATATCTACAATTGCTATATATAACCTGAGCTACTAACGCTACTTGGTTTTCATTTTTTAGATTGCTTTGCTATCGACAGAGTCTTCGCGATGATCGATATTTTGATTACCGATCGTTAGTTTCGATCTACAGCACTGACTGTTTTACTACAAAAGTCGCACTTTTATGAGGCTTACCGCATTTAAACTTGTTGTCTTCGTTAAAATTATGGCATTTGATATTCGCAATAGTTTTTTTTTTTGTTATAATCTAAGCGTAACTTGTCGTTGGATTGAGTTAATTTTTTATCACGTCCCAACTTTTGGCCCATTTTCTCTTGAACTCCCGGGTTTAACGATTTTAAAATACTACTTCTTCCGGTTCGCGAAAACATGCCACTTGTGTCTCTACCCTAATCGCACGATCTTCGACCACAACAGACGGGATAATAGCGTTCTGAGCTAAAGACAAAGTTCAAAACACAACTGAATAAATTACTAATAGATAAATGTCATTACAATTTAGACGAAGTCTTCAATGATAAAATGGACATACTATAAATAATACTAAATAATTAAATTTAAATAATCTAATATCGCTATATTAGATTATTTCGATTTCGATATATAAACGATGACACGATACAATCATTGACGTACGTACAATCATTGACATAAGATTTCAAATGGTTTTTATCTGTTAATGAGGTGTATATATTTTTGGTGGTTGTTTTGACTTAACGAAAATTCATTTGTTTGTAATTTGTGATTTGTATGCCGATCCTGGCTGAACATGTGTATCTGTCTCTTTTGCTTAACATCGACACTGCATGGAATTTATGTGTATGTTACTATAATATGTTCAACAAATAAAGAATCTTGAATCTTGAATCATATAAAGACAATCTACAGCTTTACGAACTACAATACCGCATCGATTTAAAAGGATTTACATTTTACTATAGGTAGTAATATTACTCTAATGAATCGCCGCTATGCATATGCTTGGCCTACATTTCGCTTAAGAGTTCTGCATAATCCTGTCTACAGGGGAAAGACTCAATAAGCTTCCTCTTCCTCTGTGTCCAAGTGTATAAAACCGTGCTTTGGCTTTTATACCATCGTTTAGCTACACCGGTTAGTCATGGAAGAGCAAAGTGTATAATTTAGTGCTTATCCCAATCGTAAATATCTGCACATTCCTCGACTTCAATCAGCCAGGTGACTATAGTTTGATCATTGGACAGAGAATCAAAATTGTGAACTACGTTTGAAAGAGAAAGCTATTTTTTTTTTATAATACAGAAAAATACACAATACAAAAAACATAGAATATAGAAAATTATGTAATTTCGTTGGTCGCTTGCCCTTTTACATTGCTCAATATATCAGGGGACTTATTTAATAAATCATTATACTATTAGGTTAAGTAATTGTCATTGTCCGGTATATCTCGATGCGATCGACGCGAGGCACGAGGTTGCCCCCGCTTTTAACCAACAGTTATTTATCTGTCCAAAACGTTTTAAACCTATTTCTGAGGCTTAATATAAATTTAAGACAACGCGAGTAATATGTAAGAAAAACTAACAAAAATAAAGTTTTCAATCAACACCTTTTATTTTTACTATCAAAATATCATGTGTTTATGCGACGTTAGGTTATATAGATGTTATCGGACAACTATAACGTTGTTTAACCGTTATTATTACAACGATTTACTCCTGTGACTCTATTAAATCAGTCACCGCCTTCACGACTACTTTATACAACATAGATTTTGAAAACGCTCACCCAGCTGAACAATACGACGCCATACATCAGTCAAATAAAAGGGTTCTATTAAGATATGGGTGATCTCAACTCCGAGGCGTATCTCGGCTCACTGAATTTTAATCGGCGTTCGGTAGACTTCTAGTCTGGAGTTACCTTTGTCTAGCTATATTAACCAGTGTTGGCTGTCCACGCAACCCTAACACGATCATTTAATCAAACCGTCGCAAAAAGGCCACTTATAGACCTGTACATAAACAATTTCATTTCATTTAGACAGATGGCAGATTTATATATTAATATAAAGACACAATTTAAATAATAATCTATAACGATTAAATTTCAAGAAATTCGAAGGGGCGTAAAAATTTAACAGAAACATATCTATATTTCGTCATAGAGTTAAAATTCCCATAAGAACTAGGTGCACTGCACACATTTATTTCACTCATACTGCTCGCGTGTTAAAATCGGGTATATATGTAGATATAAAAACATATATACACTTATGAAAATTGATATATTTGAGTTATTAGTCAGGGTGAAAGGCAAAACTAAAGTATATCAAGAAAATAAAGCTTAGAAACTATGTTCAAGAATCATCATGACACAAATAGTCTATTATCAAAAGATCAAGTACTACCCGTTAATAATTTATTAGTGTTATGTTATATCACTGTTTGTGAAATAAGACAGGGTAAGGAATATAATAAGACTTTGTCACTTTTGTATCAAATTGTTTATACGAATTCGAATTGGCTACTCCTTAGCACTTTCGAATTGTCCAAATAAATTATTTCAAAGCTACGGTGGTTCGTAAGGGCCTCTGCAGGCAAGAACCACCAAGGAAACCTGTTCAGTTATGGCCTCTAATGTGCCTGAAGGGCTTTGGACATTATTCTTATGATTCTTTTACTCATTGTACTATTTTGTACCAAATTACAATACACAAGGTTTGTTCATAATAATTCACATTATAAAAATCACAGTAAGTCTGTAAAACAAGCTTTGAAAATATCGGTACCACATATTAAAACTGATTTACAATCAAACTAAAAGCCATCTTTAATTTGTATGGCGGTACCCTCAACTCAGCTTAGTAAGTTATCACAACACCGATTTAAAACAATATAAGCATGTAATATTAATCACCTCTACTCTCACGGGTCTACTGGAAGAGATTTCTATTGAAATAAGTAGTACCTTTGTACTTATTGTGTTTTATATTGTATCCTATATTTGTATTTTTGTGTACATTAAGAAATAAATAAATAATAGGAATGTGGATAGTAATGTGGAAACTATAATGCTTTACACAATTACACAATTATCATAAAATATTCAAAGTACTTATCTTAAAATATGTCCTTCGCCCACGAGCCACGAACCAAAAGTTCTTACAGGCTGTCGTCTGGTTTTCGGGCTATGTGTCCAAAATACTGTATCACTCTTTGAAGGCAAGTACTTATAGCCTTTTTTCACGTTAAGTATCAAACAACGTTAAATTGTTACTTAGACGTGACCGTGAGCGTCAATTACGTCCAATCACGTTTATAGGATTATCATCATCATTATTATAGTTATTATTATTAGAGTATTGCCATCGACCCGATTAGTAATATGGATTATTTTCGACGGCTCCCTACTCTGAATGAGCGTTTGCTGCCATAAGGTACCAGACCCTCGCCCTGAGATTTAGAAAATGAGTGCTTGCGGACTTGCCTGCCATTAGGTAGACTCCCATCCGCTCCCTCACTCATTATTATCATCATTATTATTATTATTAGAGTATTGCCGTCGAATATGGATTATTTTCGACGGCTCCCAACTCTAACATGAGCGTTTGCGGACTTGCCTGCCTGCCATTAGGTAGGCTCCCTTCCACTCCCTCGCTCGCAGTGTTGACTCTTGGCGTGGTCCGTTGTCCCATATTAACGGAATCGCGGCCCGTTACTGGCCTGGCCAGTCTCCCACATTGGAGCCGCCATCAGGAGAATATTATTCCATGTAATAAAATAAGAAAAAAAATATTAATCATCATTTTAATTCAGTTCTCAGTTACCTTGTATTTGAGTGTATTATATCTCTTATATTAATATTGTAAAAATATTTTATCCTAATCATTATATATTATTATTTGATAATTTTGGTAAACACGAAATTTAATAATATTATTCAGTTCTATTATAAGTACTAAAGTGTCCTATTTTAATGATTTTTTTTTCATACTGTAGTTAACTTGAGAATTCAACATTATGAGATTCAACCGTTTGAGAATCCAACTTTTTAAGAGTTCATCATTATGTTCTAAAACTATAGTTTCGACATCGAAATAACCATTGTGTTTTAACAAACATTTCCACATGTGGGTGTGTAATATACACAGTACAAGTTGTTACAAATCCAGGGGTAGGACTCGCCTCGGTCCCTGATCACCTGGGCAGTATGAAACAAAATATTTGTGGCAAATTATTATTGCCGATTCATAGTGTAACTTCATCAATTTGTAGAATTTAGTAGGGAACAGGTTTAAAAGGGGCTTCAAATAAATTACATACTTTATGACATATGTTTTATGAACTGTAAAGTAGCATTTTACTTTTATTTACTTAATTATAATAATGTAAAGGGCGGACCTAAAGCCCTAAGCTTCTCTTACAATCACATTATAGTTAATACATATACATTAGTAATTAAAATGTACACATAATCGTATTTTAAAAAAAAAAGTAAATTGCCACTCTAATTTTCAAACAACGATAATTATTAAATCGTAACGTTACTTAAACAAAGTTTATAAAAACTTTTGAATTACAGTGAGTTTTTATTTTTATTTTTTGTTCCTTATCATGTATCACCATTACAAAACAAACGATACCGTGGGCTAGGATTGGCGGATGACATCAGAATTATCACCCGTCAATCCCACTTCTGATATGTAAGAAACAACTCCACGTATATATAATATAATTTATTTCCGTAGTAGATATAGAAATCATACTTAGTACAGTAATTAAGTTATAATATGTACATCTTACCTTAGTTATTATTATGGCACTGTAACCTGGTAGGTTAACACCTCACAAGATCACATAATATAATATAACATAATTATTTAATATAATTACACTTTCACGAAAAACACAACTGTTTCCAAAGGTTCACTAGTACAGCCTGCCCCGCGAAAGTCACGTTCGATCTCACTTTACCCCCACCATTTACGGCGTGTGGTGTGAGCCACGCGCTCTCTGATTGGCTGATATTTTAAACTTGAAAATAGCGGTTAATTTTAAATAAATTATTTATGGTTTTTAATAACGCTAACACTCGTATTGATGTTGCTTCATTAGTCGATAAAAACCCACTTAACCTAGTATGGAACGACTTTCACGCAAATCATAAAACCCTATCACTATTGTCTCAACCGGTGTCTTCGCGCGGGGTCGAGCCACAGAACATTCCCGAACCTTCTTCTGAGTCATTTCTTTGCGATCGTAAATTGTTTGCGGAATTAAATAAATTTAAATTTAATGGTAAAACTTGTGCGCGTTCATTCATTCAGAGAGTAAATGAATTTATGTCGAGTAGGAATATACCTGAAACTAAAATACTTTCTTTTGCTTTTGAAATATTTTCACATGATGCGTTGCATTGGTACCGTGCGATTAAAGATAGTGTTGGATCTTGGTTCGATCTTTGTCGTTTACTTAAACGTGATTTTAGTCCGCATAATTATGACTATAATCTCACATCGGAAATAAGGTTTCGTACACAGGGGGAAAAGGAGAACATAACCTTATACATCGCTAAAATGCAAGGATTATTTTCTCTTTTAGACGTACCTATGAACGAGTCTTCCAAACTAGAAATTCTATTAAATAACACTCGGCCTTGCTATACAAATGCTCTTCTAACAGCTGATGTTGTGGATATTTCTTCCTTGGTTAGCGTCTGTAGGGACTTTGAAAAATATGACAGTCGTAGCCGAGAATTTTCTGAACCACCCAAGGTTACTTCAAATACTTTGGCTCCCGAATTGGCTTACACTTCAAATAAAACTTTCAATAAAAATTATAATTTTTATAAAAATAATAACTACCCACAAAGTTTTTATAAAAATTATAACACCAAACCATCACCTATTAACGAAGTCGAGTTGGAACAACAAGTTTGTGCTATTGAAAATGCTTCGATTCGTAACAATTCTAAACAATATTGTCCGAGATGTCGTACGGATTCGCATTCTTTAGGTACTTGTCGGCAACCTCGTTATCTCATCTGTTTTAAATGTGGTTCTAAGGGCTTTAAGTCCACTAATTGTCTTAAATGTAATAAAATAAATAATAGTCAACTTCAAAAAAACTAGTAAAGGCCGATTAAGGGAAATCTATGATTAATAAAACTAAAACAAATAAAACTGAGTGGCATAATTGGCTACATTATGTTGCCAATTTTTTTAATACAAAAAAACTCTCCTCGATCGGCAGTACAAACAATTATACTCCTTATATTCCTGTCACATTGAACGGTAAAAATACTATTGGTTTGCTCGATTCTGGTTCTTGTTTAACCATTCTGGGTAATAATTCCCATGATCTCTTCTTAAAAGGTTTAAAACTCGATACTTCGAAACCTTTAGAATTTATCACTGCTGGCGGCGATAAATATTCGTCGCTCGGCTCAGTGCTTCTTCCTTTTGTATTCCAGAATAAATCTATTTCTCTGGTTACTCATATTGTACCAGGAATAAAAAATTCTTTGATCCTGGGTATGGACTTCTGGAAGGGTTTCGGTTTGTTTCCGGACCACATAGTGACGGTTTCGCCACCGAGTAAACTTGGTACTAGTGTCGCGGAATCACAATCCGGCACCGCTAGTAAATTGGTTTCTTTTGATAGTCTGACAGAGGATCAGAGGGCTGTCGCTAACAATATTATTTCTCAATTTACCGATATTTCCTATCAGAAAAGGGGTCTTGGTCGTACTTCGCTCATTACTCATTCGATCGATACGGGTGACAGTTCTCCAATTCGTCAGCGTTACTATAGGATGTCCCCCGAAAAACAGCGTATTTTGATAGAACATGTCGATGAAATGCTTAAGGAGGATGTAATTGAGCCTTCGGAAAGTCCTTTTCTCAATTCAATTCAATTTATTCATTAAAACAATATACATTGCATCCGAACATTTCTTAACACTACTTAAAATTAGAATATCATTGTTATTATTAATTAAATTCATTTTCCAAAAATATTATAAGTCAGTAACATTATATAAGCACTTTTCCAGCAGCCATGTCCTCAGGAGTCTTTTGAAAGTAGATATTTTTCTTACAGTTTTAAGTTCAATCGGTAATTTATTGAATAAACCTACGGTCTGATGACGCGCACAATGTCTCACAATTTGCAAAGTAGGTATTATCTTGTGTTTTAAATCTTTTCGCCTAGTATCTTCGCGTATTAACATCTCTTCTTCTGTCTCATAACTAGCTCTGTTTTTAACAAAATCTGTTAATAGCACAAAAATATATAAAGAGGGAACAGTCAAAATTTGAAGCCTTTTAAAATGTTCCACGCATGACTGCCATGGTGGTATGCTAACCATAGTGCGTATGGCTCTTTTTTGCGCTACAAAGGCTTTATTTATATTGTAATCATAGCTGTTACCCCAATACTTAATACTATATCGCAATCTGGATTCGACTAAGGCATAGTATACGGATTTCAGTTGGTCTACTGTTAGTTCGTCTCGTAGAGTTCTTAGAGCGCAACAAGCACTACTAATACTGTTTTCCACGGCAAGTAACTCAGGTTTCCAGTTTAACATTTCGTCAATTTTAATACCGAGGAACTTCACTACTGGCACTGGTAAAATACTCTCATTATCTAACATAACCGTAATTGTATCTCTATTGTTAGCTGTTGTTTTAAACAACATTACGTTGGTTTTAGTTGTGTTAAGCTTTAAGTTATTAGCTGTAAACCAATTTTTAAACAATGCCAGAGTAGTATGTAGCTTTCTATTTAGAGCGTCAATATCACGATCCCAAACTATTGCATTCGTGTCGTCAGCAAAGATTACTAAATTAATGTCAGGTTGTAAAATTGTCATATAATTAATTAAATCATTAATAAAAATTATAAAGAATATCGGCCCCAAGATAGAGCCCTGTGGCACACCTCTAGTTACTTTAGTAATTTTTGAGTTTTTAGTAGAATTTACAAATTTTCCTTTAGTGTCTCTTACTTCAACGAATTGTTGCCTATTATTGAGGTAGGACTTAAGTAAATTCAAAGTCTTACCTTGAATACCACAAAAAAATAACTTTTCCATGAGGATATCTGGGTCAACAGAGTCAAAAGCACAGGTAAGATCTAAAAAGACGCCAGCAACCTTCAGTTTCTCATTTAACTTACAGGTAACGTCGTCTATAATAGTGTCCACAGCATTAGATGTACCAACACCTTCCTGATATCCGTATTGCCTTTCATTCAGAATCTTGTTAGCCTTTAGGTGTTTGAGTAATCTCGATTTAATGGTTTTTTCAAAAATTTTTGAGAGTATGGTCAGTAAAGCAATTGCTCTATAATTTAAAGGTTCCATTTTGGAGCCTTTTTTATGTATAGGTATTATTTTTGCCATTTTCAATTGCTCGGGAAATATTTCCTGATCATAACATTTATTAAAAAAAGTAGCTAAAGGCCACGCTAAGATCTCAATATTGTTTTTTATTACTGATATTGGAATTTCATCGTAACCACAAGATTTTTTATTTTCCATATTTTTTACAATACTAATTACTTCAGCTTCAGTTACGGCAGGATAATCACATTGTGACAATATTTTCTTACTATAATTATTAAGAAGTTCTGTTGATTTTTTTACACTTCCGATAGCTTGTTGTTTGCCGTGATCAAATATATTAGAAAAGATATCAGCTATATCTTGCGAGTCTACAATTAAATGGTCGTCAATTTTTAGAGTCATTGGGTTCAGGTTACTGGAGTTCGTCTTGTTACGACGCTCATTGACAATTTTCCAAAGACACTTATTTGAATTAATGCTCTTTGTTACTTGTTCTTGCACACCATATCTCTTTGCTGATCTGATAACCCTTCTGTATATATTAAGATAACGACTCCTATATTCATAAACGCTATGATGATTAGTATTTTTATCCAGTATACATAGAACTCGTTTCATTTTACTAGAAATTCGTATACCTTTTGTAATCCAATTTACTTTACTATAATTTTTTTGGCTTATTCTCTTTTTTCTTTTTCTAAAACATTTTCTAAAAATATTATTTAATGTTTGAATGAACGTGTTAATTCCCAAATTTATCCAGTCTACGCGTAACAGTTCTTGCCTAAAATACGCTTCATTTTCTTTATTAAAACACCTCTTTTCAACATATGAGACATCATCGCGCCATTTGTTAGTTTTAGCACTTGCACTTCTAACATTAGCAATTATACATGCATGTCCATCTGACAGTCCATTATGATCAACCTCAACCGAAATTGGAGTAGTTTCGGGTATATTAGTTAAAATGTTATCTATGCAAGATGTTGCTCCATTTCTTATAAAAGTAATCTCTTCAGTTAAATATCTAAAATTATAAGATGTCAGTAGGTTTAAAAACTCGGTTCTGTTAGAATTGTCTGTCAGTAAGTCTACATTAAAGTCCCCGGTAATAAAACATTTTTTACTGCAAAAGAGCTCCAAAAATATTTCAAGTTTTACAATAAATACATTGAAATTTGTGTTATTGTTATAACAACAAAATATACAAAAATTAGTTTCCTTATCTCTAATACCACATACTTCAAAGTGTTCCGTTGTACTTAGTTGTTTGCATATGCTCAATTCCTCTATATTACTCTCTTTGCTAGCTAAAATTAATGATCCTCCTCTAGTTTTATTTGTCCTTAAAAAATGTGTTACTAAGTTATAATTCGTGAAACTTAGCATGGGAGCGGAGTAAACATCTAAAAATTGCTCACAAATACATACAAAATTGGGCTTATTATCTAAATTATCAATATATATTTCTAATTGGTCTCTTCTAGAATTTATACCACACACATTTTGAAAATAAATAGTAGTTAAATTATTTTTCACTGAGCCATGTTTCTGATACAATGTATTTGTCTTTTTGATATCGAAAAAACTGTCCACCAGCCGATACGTTATTTTGTGACTTGTTTTTTATATTATTTACCGTACCAAAATAGTCAAGCAGGCTTTTCTGTTTTATAACTTTCTGTACTTGACACAGGCTAGCGTTTTTCTTTGTAAAGTAATCTGTCTTTTTTTTTTGGACTTCATATTTATAATGAGCATTTTTTAATAATTTTATGTCACATTTGTAGTTTTTATGTAACGTTGATATATTTTTAATGAACTTGTTAACATAATGTGGATAGTCAATTTCAACGTTAATTTTAGTACTTAAACATTCTAGGTAAGTTGATTTCTGATGATAGTCAATATGTATAAATTTACAGTTAGGATAGTTCTTAGCTATTAATTCTAATTCATAATTAATTTTATTTACATTAAGAAAATTATTATACGGTGTACTCAGTAAAATAATCTTGTTGTCCTTATATCTAGATAAGATATTACATAGTTGAGATGTCAATGTGTATGGATTTTTATCCATAGTGCCAACAGACAAAACAATAATGTCCTCTTTTGAAATAGAGGATATGTTATCACAGCTACTCAAAATATGGTTCGAACTTGCGTAGGGTTTGATGAATCCATTAACGTTATATATATCGTTCCATTTGCCATTTCTGGTCCCGATGATCTTTTTTGTTAGACCACAAGCTTGTTCTCCGCCAAAAATATATATGTTAGGTCTTTGAATGCTGACTGGTAACTTGAGTTTGGTACTGGCAGCGCCATCTATGATTTTTAGTTGTGATGTCTGATTAGGTTTAGATGGTGAGAGCTTCTGAGCTGAGCTTCTGGGTTCTAAGTCCACTGCATTATCCAGTTGCGACCGCAGTAAATCTTGAGGGTCCAATGTGAAATCTGGTTGATATTGTTTTAGTCTGTGTTTCCTTTCACTCAGAGAAAAATTAATTTTCTTTTTTGAACAAGATGAGTCTGTACATATATGGGTAAGGGCCTTTATCTTTAGTTCGTAATTCCTTAATTTATTTTTTAAAGAGTTATTCTCCTGTAGTATGTTACATATTTCATTCTCGGCTATATCTATTCTTTCCTGCAGCAATTTATTTCGTTCTTCCAGTACTTTAATTCTATCTACATCTGTGACTAGCGTATTCGGACAGCTTCTGTTCAGGTTTTGCGGAGATTCTTCGATGTGGCATTCAAGAGATTCCAGGCTTTCCTCGGTTTCATCTGGCAATGACTCAAAAGAGTTAGTAGTTTCTAGGTTAATCCTGCGACAATTATTATTTCGCACTGTGACGTTTTCCCTTGCCATGCTGTGATTTATGGATGTTGTAGGTGTAGGCGTTGAAGATGTTGTTGGCAGGGGCGATTTACTTAAAGTCGAAGATTTTCGCATTTGCATTTTATTAATGCATACATTGCACTTCCAACTTAATTTATTTTCTTTAGTCATAATGCGAAAGCGACCGAATGATACATTCGTACAATCAATATGCAATGTTTTTTTGCAACAAGAACACTGCAATTTTTGTTTGTTGGCTATTTTCACTTTGCATTTAGCGCACTCTAGCTCCATATTATTAATTTAAAATTGCAGCAAAAAAAAAAAAAAAAA